>CM033732.1:1180749-1524316 GCA_019671005.1 Hibiscus mutabilis | reverse complement strand
TTAATCTTAAATTTTATTCGCAATCACTAAATTCTAAACTACTAAACCTAAATCACTAAATCTTATACCCTAAATTGAGTCCCTAAACCTTCTAAGACGCTTATAGAAACTTTTAATTTTCACAGTTTTCACTGCCGGTGTATATTAGATAATTATCCTATATGTATTTGTAAGTTTAAATTTTTTAAATAATCTGGTAAATATATATATTTTTTGAATAATCTCGATAATTGAGGTTGAATTCCACCGCTGTTTGTCCCTTCATTTTTTTTCCGTCTGTGTTCTTCTCTCTATTTACAATATCTTGTATTTTTAGCAGACTTCGAATTTGGGATCGTATTTGGATATACCCTTATTCCATCATAGGTTATTATGAATATCTTTTTTCTTTCATTCCTGACAAGGTCAAAAAGACATCATGCACTTGGAAAGTCAATAACCTTTAACTGAATTTAATTAAGTAAAATTGAATTAACTATAAAAATCTATGAAGATCATGGTGAATTAACTATTTTGCCTGGAATGACTCCTCAATATGATGCTGGATTATTTGGACATAATTGGTAGCTAATATCATGGAGAACTTCGGAGGATCCAGCCCCCGGTTCATTCTCTTTGGAACTAAATGATGAAAGTTTAATTCTTAAGAAGGGTTCCAAAACATACTGGACTGATACCCAAACGTTGGCATACACAGATTGTACTGGATGTACTTGGGCAGCTTAAGCTACAGTCTTGGTCTGAAGATGACAAACGTTGGCATACATTAGAGTCTTCTAAGTGTCCGTAACATCGATGTGGTGCTTTCAGCATTTGCAGCATCACTATTGAAACACCATGCAGCTGTTTGGAAGGATTTGAACGTATTAAGAATGAGAAATCCGAAGATTGTATGAGAAAAACCGACTTGCAGTGCAGCACCGAAGAAGGTCAAGTTCAGAATGATGGGTTTCTTTTGATGTCTTTTGTAGAATATCCAAGTGGTGGATATGGGTTAAATCTAATTAGTAACGCAGCAGCCTGCAAATCAGAGTGTTTGAACAACCGTTCTTGCATTGCTTATGCTTATGATGCCAAGCTCAAGCATGGATGCTTGGTCTGGTTTGGAGATTTGTTCGATCTGAAGCAACTTCCACGAGACGAAAATGGAAACAACTTTTATCTCAAGCTTGCAGCTTCTGAGCTGACTAAAAAAGGTAGGACAAATAACAATCATGATCTCAAATATACATCAACTATTGGATTCTGTTTTTCTTCTTTTGGCCCTTTCATATTTGATTTTATTTCCTAGACACAAGCTCAACAAATGGACCTGCAAAAGATCAAAAAGAAGAAAAGAAACAACGGGCAGCTTTGGATAATTGTCATACTAACATTATCTCTTTCTACGCTTGTTTTGGGGTTTGGCATTTATTTCGTCAGAAAAAGGCTTCAGCCGAGAGGTCAAACTTTATCCCTTTATATGCTATCATGAGTAGTGTTCTTATATAACACTGTAAGTTCATTTTCTCTGCAACTTTCAGGGGAGGATTTGCTAAAATTTGATTTCGCAGTGATCCTACAATATGATGATACAAAGGAGCCTGGAATACATCGAAAAAACAAATCGAAACTCCAACTATTCAGTTTTGCAAGCGTTTCTGCTGCAACAGATAATTTTTCAGCCGCAAAAAATCTTGGTGAAGGCGGTTTCGGACCTGTTTATAAGGTATGAACTTTTTCCTTATCGTTGCAGGGTTCACCAATGATTCAACAAGACGTTACTGCACTGTGTTACAGTTTCGAGTCTCTAGCAACTGTTAGATCGATTAGGTCTACAATTGTGGTAAATGTTACCTGGCTGAAAACATGTTCATGGACCACATTTTAAATCAAAACCAATGTAGGGCTCATTAATTTCAGGGAGTATTACTGAAAGGTGATGAGATAGCTGTCAAAAGACTATCAAGAAGATCTGGACAAGGATGGGAGGAGTTGAAAAACGAAGCACTTGTCATAGCCAAGCTCCAGCACAAGAACCTTGTCAGGCTTCTAGGATGTTGGGTTGAGCGAGATGAGAAGATACTAATTTATGAATACATGCCGAATAAGAGCTTGGATTTTTTCCTTTTTGGTTGGTATTTCATCAGATGTTTTAATCTGTTTTCAATACTCTTTTTTATTAAGAAATCAATGGAATACTCACTAGCAACGTCCTGATGTACTACAGATTCGATCAAACGTTGGGTACTCGATTGGTTGACTCGTGTTCAGATCACCGAAGGCATTGTGCAGAGGATTCTCTATCTTCATCAATATTCTAGATTGTGAATTATTCACAGAGATTTGAAGGCTAGTAACATTCTGTTGGATGGTAACATGAATCCCAAGATTTCAGGTTTCGGAATGGCGAGATTTTTTTTTGGGGAGGAATTACAAGCAAATACGAATAGAATCGTTGGAACTTAGTAAGTAAACAATGAACAAAGGAATCCCCTCCCCATGATATAAACTCCCTGACTGTAATTTGTGTCACTGACTATGCTTTGGATTGCATAACTGTGCACAATTGTTAACAACTTTCGAGTTTAACATTCACTTTCAGCGGCTATATGTCCCCGGGGTAGGCTCTTGAAGGCCTCTTTTCAGTGAAATCGGATGTGTTTAGCTTCGGAGTCTTGCTACTGGAGATTGTGAGTGGGAAGAACTCTGGTTTTTATCAGTCTAATTCTCTCTATCTTCTTGCCCACGTGAGTTTCTATACCGCATTAACAGTTTTACTTCAAGAATTCAAATTGTTTTACCATTCAATTCAAATACTGTTTTCTTTTCTTTCTTTTTCCTGTGATTTAAGGCATGGAATTTGTGGACAAGCAACATTGCAATGGACTTAATTGATCCAACGCTGGAGGAAGTGCCTACACGTACAGCAATCAGATATGTTAACATAGGGCTACTTTGTGTCCAAGAAATTGCAGACGATAGACCGACCATGTCCAATGTTTTCTCGATGCTTACCAATGAAAGCTTGGTCTTACCTTATCCTAAACAACCAGCTTTCTTCAATGCAACAAGAATGGAGAAAGACAACTTGGTACAACAGAGCAAGTTTGAAATTTTCTCTGTAAATGATGTAACATTTTCAGTCTTGGATGCTTGGTAATACAATGCAGCTTTTTAGTAGAGCTAAAATATTCCGAAATTAACTCTATCTGAGAAAAGAAATATTTAGAAAGCCAATGAGATGTTATTTAGATTTTGTTTTCTTTTTCTTTTATGCTTTGATCTTAAGCCTTAAACTCTGGGCTGACAAATGTAATCGAGTTTATCAATAATGAAAGCTGTTACTTTGAGGATAACATCAAGGGTGCAGAGAATGGATTTCTTAAGCTGTCTAAAGTAGTATCGCCGAAGAAACCGTCGACTCTAGAGGTTCAGACATCGTGTGATTGCAGTTCATCCTGCTTGAATAACTGCTCGTGCAGCGGTTTTTCATATATCAATCGAAACTGCTCTATCTGGATTGGTGATCTTATGAATTTGCAGCAATGTTTAGCTGATAACATTTCTGGAACAGATTTTTTTTCCCTCAAATTATCGGCTGCTGTTAGATACAGGAAGTAAGAAATTTTCCTATGCTCTTTTATTCTTCCCCTGAGTAGCTACCATTATGTGAACACATTAGTGTATATAATCTAACAAAGTTATATATTGATGGGATTTACAGAGGGCACACCAAGTATGCATATAAGTAAATAAAGTAGCTTTATTCCAATTTCCAGATCAATGGATAACAGGAAATCTCTGCACATAGGATTGTTCCCATGGCCATTTCATCCCTTTCTTTCGTCTCTCCAAGCTCTTAGCTTTAAAGGGTCATAAAATTTCCTTCGTTTCGACCACCGGAAACCTCTCTAAACTTCCCAAAATCCCACCAAATCTGTCTACCCGCATGACCCTCATCTCCTACCCCTTGCCCCAGGTGACCAACTTACGGAACCTCGCCGAGTCCTCCATGGACATCACCCATAACCAGCAGCAACCACTTAAACACGCCCTCGATCTCCTACAACCGCTTCTGTCCTCTTTCCTTCAATCCTTCAAACCCCATTGGATCATCTATGACTATGCTTCTTATTGGCTTCCCTCTGTAGCAGAACAGCTGGGTATCTTGCGCGCTTTCTTCGCCGTCTTCACGGATGCATGCTTATCCTTCATGGGCTCACCGTCCATATTGATCGGCGGCGGTGGAGAAGATGCAAGGTCGACGGCGGAGGACTTCACGAAAGTCCCCAGCTGGGTTCCGTTCTAATCCAACCTGGCTTATCGTTTGCATGAAATCACTAAATATATCCAACGGACGGACGGCGATAACTTTGGACCGCCCGACAAGGTCCACTTCGGTGTTACGATTCAAGAGAGTGACTTTGTTGTCGTTAGAAGCTCTGCCGAGTTCGAACCGGATTGGTTCGATCTTTTAGGGGGGCTGTATGAAAAACCGGTGATACCGATTGGGTTTTTACTGCCGGTACCGGAAAAATTTGATGAAATCCAGGACGATGAAAAAAGGGTTTGTGTTAGAAAGTGGCCAGATGAGCAGAGAGTCAACTCAGTGGTTTACGTAGCGATGGGACTGAGGTTCATTTAAGTAAAGAAGAACTCAGTGAGTTGGCTAACGGGTTGGAGAAATCAGGTTTACCTTTCTTTTGGATACTGAAGAACTCACCTGGAACAAGCGAGTCGGAGTTGGAGATGCTGCCGGATGGATTCGACGAGACGAGGGTTCCTTTACTTGGGCTGGGCTTAACCCACTGTGGTTGGAACTCGGTTATGGAGGAAAAATTATTAGATGGACCTAGCTCATCATATCATTTATAGTCCTATTCAATAATAATTTTTATTTTCAAGTGAATTTTTTTTTTTTTTCATATGTCATTAAATGAATGAATCTCATTGGACGGGACCATGGATGACGTGATGAGCCGAGACCATGTAATAATTTCTCGTTATAGAGGCATTGGGGTTTGGGCGAATTCTAATAATGCTTCCAATGTTAAAAGACCAAGGACTCAATGCCAGGCTGTTACCGAACAAAGGTGTGGGTTTAGAGATGCCGAGAAACAAATCAGATGGATGGTTCACAAGCGTGGCGGTGGCCGAGTCGGTTAGGGTGGTGGTGGTGGAAGAATCCGGCAAGGCTCTGAGAGAAATGGCAAAAGCAATGAATGGTTGTTTCGGAGATCCGGGGAGAAATGGTGGTTGGGTGGATAGCTTTGTAAGTCAACTGGAGGATTATAGGCATAGGGAATGAATGGTTGTGGTAATCCCAGAATGTAAGCTATTTGTTTGTACCAATCAGTTAATGCAGATAAGCTCACAAGGCCACTGCATTTGCCATTGTTGTTTCTGTAATATTATTCCATGTTCTTCCACTTGGTGTACAACTGCAGTTGTTTCTTGCTTATGAAGCTACTGAATAATAACTTGATCAATCATGAAACACAGTGACTACATGGCTCCCAAGTATGCTTCGGAAGGCATCTTCTCTGCAAAATCGGATGTCTTCAGCTTTCGAAGTTTTGTTGTTTGATATTTTAAGTGGAATGGAACCTTTGGACAATCAGTAGGCCATTAGAGTAGCTTAATTCATGCACCAAGAAGAGCAACTCATTGTTGCATTGGTGGCTTTTGAAAAGTAAACAACTGCCGAACTTTTGCAAGGATTTTCAATCAATCAAATGTCTGTCCTATTGACAAAGTTGAAGGAGAGTTAATTTGAATGGTGCAAAATTCATATGGTCGACAGTTTAGACTTTGATTTCAAACTTCAAAACACATGCTGGAAGTTCATATACATGGAAAACTCAGAAGTAGGCCAAATATTTCATATATGCACAATATTTGTTCACATCAGCAAAAACAATTGAACAGGTTGGATCCTCATCCTTTCTCTTCATTTATTCTGTCTTTTCTCTCATTTTAACCCTTTTTTACAATGTTAAAATGGATGAGATGTTTTACAATCATTTACTATTTGCACATAAACCTCTAGTTTATAATTTATTCACTCCATACCACTTATTTACCCATATTATTAAATTAGTCACATGACATATTTCATTCAACTTAAGCATACATGCCGGTCAAAAATGGTGGGTGCTACACACTCCCATGGATCCTACCAACGAGGTGGAAATGGAGGATGGAAGTCCTCTAGTAGACAATGACGGATACTAAAGACTTGTGGGGAAGTTAATTGACTGAACTCACATTATACTAGATATCAGATTGTCGTAGGCGCGGCAAGTTGATTCATGAACTATCCAATTGAGAAGCATTCAGAAGTTGTGTGATGTATCCTTCAATACCTAAAAAAGAGTACTGGTAAAGGATTGTACTTAATTAAAACTTTAAACAGAGATGTTGAAGGCCAGGAAGTTGTTGCTATGGAGATTTGGTTGTTCATTCCAATCTTATTTTTGCACCCAGCAAACATAACCTGTGTTGAAAATGCAATAGAAAGATGCAAGCATGATGACGTTATTTTTTCTTGACTTTTCTTTTTCAATCTTTTGCGTGGTCCATGTAATAGATTTAGATGTTTTAATGATAATGAAACTTGGAAAAAGCTACAACCTAAAATTAGGGGCGTTTGAACTTTCTAACTCCAACTCCTTCACCAATTGTCTCTAAAATGAAAACCAGTTATTAGGAAATAAATGGAAGCCTTGTTACTGGTGCTTGTTCTGTGTTTGTTTCTCTTCTTTACTACAACAACTTTGGCACTAAACACTATAATTCCAGGGAAGTCCATCAAAGATGGTGAAACACTTGTGTCAACTAGTGGAACCTTTGAACTTGGATTTTTCAGTCCCCGAAACTCGAAGAGTCGATATCTGGGAATTTGGTACAAGAAAGTATCCACTGGGACTGTTGTATGGGTTGCCAATAGAGAAACTTCAGTTTCTGATGCGTCAGGAGTTCTAAGTATCTATGACAAAGGAGTTCTCTCAATTATTAATGGCACCAAAGGCATAGTTTGGTCTTCCAATACATCAAGAAATGCAGCAGACGAGCCAGTTGCACAACTTCTGGATTCAGGAAATTTCGTTGTGAAGGACCGAAATGATGGTGATCCGGAAAATGTACTTTGGCAGAGTTTTGATTATCCTTGTGACACCTTTCTACCAGGAATGAAGCTTGGAAGAAACTTTGTCACTGGTTTTGACAGGCATTTATCATCCTGGAAAAGCATGGAAGATCCTGCTCCAGGCCTATATTCTTTCAGGATCGATCCGCGGGGGTTACCACAGCTTGTTCTTACGAAGGGACCTGAGATATTATTTAGGCCAGGATCATGGAATGGATTTTATTTTACAGGAAGACCAATCCCCAAAGATTATACAGTATATTCGTACGAGTTTTTCTCGAATAAGAATGAGGTTTATTACGGATACAAGACACGAAACAGTTCTATCTTTTCAAGGTATTTATTGAATCCATCAGGTCAAATACAACGCTCCATATGGAATGAGAGAAAACATGACTGGGAGGCTTCTTTGACATCACAAGCAGATCCATGTTTGATTTATGCCTATTGTGGATCATATGCTAGTTGTACCACCGATGAATCTCCTCCATGTAAATGCTTGGAAGGGTTCGTGCATAGATCAGCATCTACTGGGAATTTGAGTTCCGTAGATTGGTCAGATGGATGTATTCGGAGAACGCAGTTGGTGTGTGAAGGTGGAGATACATTTCTCAAGAAATCTGGACTAAAATTGCCAGACACTTCGAAATCTTGGGCAAACATTAGCATTGATCTTCAGGACTGTGAGAAACTGTGTTTGAAGGATTGCTCTTGCACCGCGTACACGGATTTAGATATTCGAGAGGGAGGCCGTGGCTGCTTACTGTGGTTCGGAGAACTAATTGACATCACAGAATACGGCGAGGGTGGACAAGACCTTTATATCAGGCTGGCCATTGCTGATCTCAGTAATGTCCCTTCTTTGTTTTCCATTTTGTGTGATCAATGAAAATGGACAGAAACATTTAGAAGATGTGTTCAGATTAAAAACATCAAACCTTTTTTTCAACTTATTATTTTTCGATTTGTTCAGATCATATTCAAAACAAAGGAAAGCTAAAAGAAAAGGATAGGGCAGGAGTCATAGCCATCTCCGTCATAGTGGCCAGTGGAACAGCGATACTTGCATTCTCGTTGTATGTTCGGAAGATAAAGCTTAGAAAATCAGGTACACAGGTTCAGTTACTAACTAAAAAGCGCACTATCTATTAGTCTATAGCATTCTGTTTTATAATCATTTCCAGTCCATCTTATACTAGTTCAACGATAATCAGGTGTGCATGGAAATAAAGATATAGAGTTGCCTGTATTGGATTTTGCAACCGTATCTACTGCAACTAATAACTTCTCAAGCAACAACAAGCTGGGACAAGGCGGATTTGGTCCTGTTTACAAGGTATATAAGTTGTATTCTGCAAATTATATCTCACTATTTAACCATTTTGAACATTATAAATTTAAAGGGTACATTGGCTGGGGGACAAGAAATAGCAGTGAAGAGACTTTCGAAGAATTCGGGACAAGGGCTTGAAGAGTTCAAAAATGAAGTAACATTGATTTCCAAACTTCAGCACCGCAATCTTGTAAAGCTCTTTGGTTGCTGCATCAGGAGAGATGAAAAGATGTTAATTTATGAGTACATGCCTAACAAAAGTTTGGACTACTTCATTTTTGGTCCGAACCTACTATCTCCAAACTTCTTTTTTGATCCCCTTCGGTCTCCTGTTACCCATTTTGTTTTTTCTTATATGATGTTTTATTTTTGTTGGTTGCAGATAATACAAGAAATAGATTACTAGACTGGCATAGCCGAATGCATATAGTCTATGGAATTGCTAGAGGGGTTCTTTATCTTCATCAAGACTCTAGGTTGAGGATTATCCATAGAGATCTCAAAGCAAGCAATATTTTACTAGATAATAACATGAACCCAAAGATTTCAGATTTCGGCTTGGCTCGGAAGTTTGGTGTAGACCAGACTCGAGCAAAAACTAAAAGGGTGGTCGGAACATAGTATGTATATACGCAAGACTTGACTGGTACACTGTTACATGTTGCTTTTAAAGTACTAATCTAACACTTTCCCCTGCAGCGGTTATATGTCTCCTGAGTATGCCCTGGATGGCCTTTACTCAATGAAATCTGATGTCTTTAGCTTCGGAGTTTTGTTTCTGGAGATACTCGTAGGAAAGAAAAACCGGGGATTTTCCCACCCAGAACATGATCATAATCTTTTGGACATGTAAGACATCAAGAGTGAAATATAGCAGTTCGTACTTTTTTCTGTTTCAAAACATGTCACTTGTGTTGCTCATGTTGGGCGGTGACAGTGTATTGCCCCAACCAAAGCAGCCTGGATTTTTCATCAGTAGAAATCTTCCGACAACAGACTGTATAACAGTAAAAAGTGAAGCATTCTCAATGTGCGAATCTAGTATTACATCATTAGAGCCACGATAGAAGCTTCTCACATATCTTTATGAGATGTTTGGATAAATCAGTTTGGTCTTGTTTCATTTAAATCTGTATGGAATAGAAAGATTCTACATAAGGTTCGAAAATGTGTAAAAGATTCCCAAGTTTCAAGGATTTAGGATATTCCATACCTAGTTCTGATGCGGCAACCTTTACATATATATCTTGACCGCTATCGGCTATATATCTCATATCAATAAGGTCAGTAAACCAGAGCAAGCACCCACTTCCTCCATTTGTAATGTCCAAATTAGCATAAGCTGTGCAGCTACAATTTGAAGAACACATGTTAGATACAGATCCACGTGAAGGGAACTATGGATCCGTCTTCACTACTTAGCACCCCCCTTGAAAGAGTTGAACTGTTGCGTGCATTGAATGTTAGATATAGATCTTGTCCATTGAAATTGAAATCATAGGAATAAATAGGATTTTCTTTCATTTCAAGCATCCCACTTAGCCGCAGGCCGTTGTAAGGTCTGGAACGGAATCTTATGGTGGAGTTGTCTCTAACTATAACCTCCGGAAAACCAGATAGCTCAAACTGGTAGGTGAACATACCCAGTGAAGGATCATCAGGATTTGTCCATGATGTCAAGTACCGGTCCAGGCCCATTCTGAAGTCCTTTCCAATCTTCATGCCTGCAATGAATGTATCGCATGGATAATCGAAACTTTGCCAAATGAAGTTCCCTGAACCAGTGTTGCCGGTTCCATTGGTAATGACGAGATTTCTCGAATCCAAAAGCTACACATTTGGAAGACTGACAGGCCTCAAAGGCAAATGCAAAGCATTGGAAGATTAAAAATTGTTGCCATTACCATCTGCAAGGATCAGGACCCTGGTTGGCAACATGTAAAACACCTGAGGTCATTGAGAGGCCTTTCCCTATACGCCACCCACGGAACCGCCGTCATGGAATGCGTATACCATATCCCCGAGTACCTTTTGGTGCTGGAACCAGGGCTAAAGAATCCAAGTTCGAAGATTCGACCCGCAGAAACCATGGTATCACTTTCTCTAATTGAACCAGTAACATTTAAGCTTTCCACTGTAATCGATAGAGAAGCAAGATAAAGCCTACCATTGATGAGATCAGAAAACTTTGAAGACTTTCGAAGATCACATTCCCATAAGAAAACTCCATAATGTCAAACTGGAAACCCCAGCCCTAAGGACCCTTTTCCTGACCGGTGCCAAAAATAGTCAAACACTCAGTATTCTAATGCAGCGTCAGCAATTATTTTGTATCCAAGAATCTCTCATGTACAAGTTTCCTTTGAACGCAGCCCTCAATAATTGCAAATGTTGTAGCATCTTGTTAGCTTTGACAAAAATAAATGAATAAACAAATCATTGATTGATTGAACCTGAGAATTAGTCCATGTTACTTCAAAATTACTATATCACCGGATTGTGAGCTTAGCAGACTGGAATTTTCTCTTGTTCAACCAAGATTTCCACCATCTATGTTGTACGGTCCACAGAGGTTTTAGGCTCTCTCCCGATAATATCATCTTTAATGTTCGGACCTGTTCTATTCCTAAGATTTTAAAACTGGTTTTTTTAAAAATTAAAATGTTTGAACCTAGACTCTATCCCTACAAAAACTTGAAATCAAAATTTTAATCTTACCAATAAATTAAAGTGTCAATGACTAAATAATTTATAGGGTAAAGTTCACAAATAGTCACTGAATTTTGTTAAAAAAATAAAATGGTGACCAAACTTTCAAATGTTATAAAATGACAATTAAACATTGTGTTTTGCTACAAAATAGTAACTCAGCCGTTAAGTACTTAACGTGGCTGTTAAACAACTTTGTATAATAGCACGTTTAGTCCTCCATATTTACACATTCAATTAATTTAGTCTGAATTTGAAAAAATTTAATAAATTTAACCCTCATAATTTACACATTCTTTCAATTTGGTCCTATTTATTATTTATAATTGGAAATAATATTAAATATTAAAATTTGCCCTAAACTTCATTTCATTTTAGGAATAAAATATGCAAGAGAGGATAAACTAGTGATAAAAAAACAGACAAGGAAAATGGGGATTGATTGAGAAACACCCCAAAATATAGACTTCATTATATCTGCTTTCCTTAGAATGTTGATTTCAATAATTTAAGAAACACCCCAAAATATATATATATATATATACACACACACCAGAAGACTATATGTACCTCAAGAAAAAAATTCACTTGAAACAGGCTTTGGTATTTAAGGGAAAAAACAGATTTCCAAAGAATTCATACAAATGAACCAACAGAAATCTCCCCAGAGCAAAAAGAAATGGTACCATTTAATTTTCAAAACTGAAATCATGGAAATTTCTAGCAAACTTGGCTAAGGAAAAACCCGTCCTAGAGAATGGCAGCAGAAGGAATTACATTATATATAATTTTTTGTTTGATGCTATTACTCAATTTCAGGGTTCTAAACATTTTAATTGAAAATATATAAAACTGTACTAACCTTTCTTCATGGACCTGATTTTGATGCAGATGGAATTTGATTGTCAACCTGGTGCATGAAAGAAAAGTGAGTAATATAACTTCTAAAAAATTTATAGACAATCATAATAGACCAAATTAAAAGAGTGTGTAAATTATGAGAGTCAAATTTATTGAATTTTTTTGAATTGGGACTAAATTGATTGAATGTTTTGGAGGACTAAATGTGCTATTATACAAAATTATTTAACTATCACGTTAAGTACTTAACGGCCGAGTTACCATTTTGTAACAAAACACAAAGTTTAATTGCCATTTTGTAACATTTGAAAGTTTGGTTAACATTTTGTTTTTTTAACAAAGTTTAGTGACCATTTGTGAACTTTACCCTAATTTATATTTATACAATAATAAATGGATAATTATTTGATACACTGGTAGAAATTATAAGTTTTCACAAGCGCCTTAGTTTTAGGGTTTAGAGATAGAATTTAGGGAGTATGGTTTAGGGGTGTAGGTTTAGTAGTTTAGAATTTAGTGATCATGAATATAATTTAGGGTTTAGAGTTAGATTTTAGTGTTTATAGGTTAAAACCTAAATACTCAACATATTACCCTAAACCCTAACCTCTAAACCTTAAATCCTAACCCTAACCCTAAATTCTAACCATTACTCCTAAATTCTAAACCCCTACACCTAAACCCCTAAATCCTACACCCTAAACTAAGTCTTTAAACCCTAAAATTAAGGCGCTCGTAGAAACTAAAAGTTTCCACCGCCAATATATTATATATGAGAAAAACTTCAATACACAGTCTGTAAACTTTAGTTTACATAGACCTTTTAAGTTTACACAGATCTTTTAGTTTTAGGGGTTAGGGGTTTAGTTTAAGGTTTAAAGTTTAGGGGTTTGGGTCGTAGGGTTTAGAATTTAAGGTTAGTGTTTAGAATTTAGGGTTTAGAGTTTAGGGTTTAGGGTTTAATTTTTTAGGGTTTAGGTTTAAATTTGATTTACAGTAGAAATAAGCAGGCTTGTATAAAATTTATTTTATACAGCCTGTGTATCAAATTTAAACTCATTATATATATATATATATATATATATATATAATTTAGCCCTCAACCTATATCTTTTTGTCAAATTACTATTTTTTAATTAAAATATTATTTTTTTAAAAAGAACTAAAATATTAATTAGATAGTTAAAAATTTAATGTCAATGATATGACAATATATTTTAAATGTCATAGCATCTAATCTATCATATGTTTACACATGGAATATAATTTTATTTTAATATAAAATATAATTTAAATATAAATAAAATATTTAAAAACAATTAAAAATTAAGCAATAAACAAACATAGGAAAATTAACTAAATTTTACTGTTTAGGGAAAATTTAATTAAGGATTTTAAAAAAATTATGTTCTTTCGAATACATTAAACAAAAAATTCTAGACTAATTAAAGGTTTTGAAAATTATATTTGTTGTTTACTGTAAAATTTATTTAACTTTCCCACATTTGTTTTTTCTTTTAATTGCAATTGTTTTTAAATATTTTATTTCATTTTTAATTGTTTTTATATTTAATATTAAAATGAAATTGTAATCCACAAGCAAAACATATGATAGGTTAAATGTCATTTTATTTAAAAATATATTGTTATATGTATGTGACATGTCATCATCGTTAAATCCTTAACCATATAATAACATGGAAACATTTTTTTTAAATATATTTCATAGTAAAATATTTGAATCGATATTTCAGGTCTAAAATCACGATTAGGCTTAAAGAATGTAATTATACATATATTGACAGTAGACTGGGAATTATGAAACAAGAATCCTTGGAATTAATTACGTTTCATTGAATTTGAATGAGTTGGTAGGTAAGAAATCCAAGCTATTGGAGAAAATTATTTATTTTGATTTTTATTTTAAATATTCGTTTATAATATTATGGGTTGTAGCATATATTCAGAAAGTAATTGTATATAATTTTAAAAACTCTCTAAATATATAACTTCTTTAATAAACTAGTCAAATGAACCCAAAAATTTCTGATTTTGGCATGGCAAGAACTTTTGGATGAGATCAAACAGAAGACAATACAAACAGAATAGTTGGAACTTAGTAAGTGTACTTTTATGCCATTTTCCATACTATTTGATCCATAAATCCCTAATAAAAAACTTCATTTTCTTTATCTTACGATGTTCATGCAGTGGTTATATGGCACCAGAATATACTACCGATGGGCTGTTTTCAGTAAAATAAGATGCTTTTAGCTTTGGGATTGTATTGTTGGAGGTTATAAGTGGAAGAAAGAATAGAGGGTTTTATCATGCAAATAGGAGCGGCAACCTCATTGAACATGTAAATGTCAACAGATACCATCATCATTTATGTTTTCTCACTTGAAATATAAATGCTTAAAAGGTTTGAATTTTGCTGCAGGCCTGGAGATTATGGACAGAAGGCAATCCTTCCGATGTTGTCGGTGATTTCTTAGTAGAGACTGGTGATCTACCCGAGCTGTTACGATGCATCCACATTAGCCTTTTATGTGTACAACAGCATCCTGAGGAGAGACCGGGCATGTCATCCGTGGTTCTTATCATCTTATGCTGGGAAGCCGTAATGAATTGCCTTCGCCTAAACAACCCGGTTTCCTGTTTTACAACCAACACTTTGAAGCAGATTCTTCACCTGGCAATGACGGAACGTCTTCGAGAAACGAAATAAGTTTGTTGACATTAGAAGCTCGGTAAATGAAAGATTGCATGGTCCATTCTATCTGTTATGCTCCAAACTAATAGGAACCAATAGAACAGTACTTATTTCAAGCCAAAAAACTGTAAAACAACATAACTTGAAATTAACAGCAAGCGTGGAATCGAATGGCGACTGATACCATGTTAGACTAAATGCATACGTGAAGAAGATGAGAAAGGAAGAAAGAATCAAAGAAGTTTACTATTGAACTTGCTGTGTTTATACAATAGGGTTCTTCATCTATTTATACACCAGCCATGCATAAGAAACTGCCATGCAGTTAGCACCAGAATTATTTAACAAACCCTAACTAATCTAACAAACTATTAACTCTCTGATACACGTGGCTAACAGTTTAACATTTCCCATGCTTTCTCATTTCTGGGAAAACTTCTTGATCTTCAAGAACTAACAGTTTTTCTCTGAACAGTTCGAACTTAGTGACCGCAAGGGGCTTCGTGAACATCGGCTATCTGACTTTCTGCTGGAACATGGTTAACCTGTAGCTCCTTGGTTGCAACCTTCTCCCGTACAAAGTGTAGATCCAGCTCAATGTGTTTGGTTTTGGCATGGAGTATTGGGTTGGCTGCCATGGCAACTGTACTAGTATTGTCACACCAAACCTTTGGAATTTCTGAATGAGCAATCTTCATTTCTGTAAGGACGGCCTTGATCCAGGTAACCTCTGCTGTGACATCAGCCAAACTACGATATTCTGCCTCTGCCGTTGATCTAGAAACTGCTCGCTGTTTCTTTGAGCCCCAAGTGATCAAATGATCCCCATGAAATACACAAAATCCAGATATCGAACGGCTGTCATCAATGTCACCCCCAGTCGGCATCTGAAAAAGCAGAAATGTGCATAAGTCCTTGATTTTGTGTAGGGAACCAGAGTCCAAAACCAGAAGTGCCTTTCAGATAACGCAGTATACGCTTAACAGCAAGCCAATGCGTATTGGTTGGATGTTGAAGATACTGAGCTGCTTTGTTTACTGCAAACGAGATGTCAGGCCTAGTGTGTGAGATGTACTGTAGAGCCCCAACTACACTTCGATATGTCTGAGCATCCGATAGTGTTTCTCCATCATCTTTACTTAGTTTGGTGGAGGGAGGCATAGGTGTGGTGGCTGCATTCGAATCTTCCATTTCACCTTACTCAGAAGTTCATTAACGAACTTCCTTTGACTCAGGAACAAACCTTGTGCAGAGCGACGAGCTTCAATCCCCAGAAAAAACAGAAGCTGCCCTAAATCCTTAAGAGAGAATTTGATGTGAAGCTCTTGAATTACATGTTCAATGTATTTTTGTGAACTCCCAGTGATGAGAATATCATCCACATACACTATGAGATAAGTAATGTGTGAGTCAGCTCTAAGAATAAAAAGAGATGAATCTGCCTTTGAAGCCACAAATCCAATCTGACATAAAAATTCTTGCAACTTCAGAAACCAATTTCTTGGAGCTTGTCTAAGACCATATAGAGCCTTTTTTAGTTTGCAAACCATTAACTTTCCATTTTCATTCTTGATTCCTTGCTCAAAACCAAGAACTTGTTGCATATACACATCTCCACCCAAATCTCTTTTTAAAAAAGCATTATTAACATCCACCTGCCGTATCTGCCATTGATATGTAAAAGCAATAGAGAGCAGTATATTGACAGTTGAGAAGCGTACCACAGGACTATAGGTGTCCATGAAATCAAAACCTGGAATCTGGGCGTATCCTTTGGCCATTAGCCTGGCTTTCAACCTGTCAACTGAACCATCAGCTTTCAGCTTGACCCTAAATAGCCATTTACATCCTACAGCTTTCCTTCCTATAGGTAGTTCCACAATGTCCCATGTGCCATTTCTTAGTAATGCCTCATATTCTGCTAGGACTGCTTCTCTCCAACCCGTGTCTGCTAAAGCTTCATGGATAGTTTCAGGAGTTTTTACATGCTGTGCAACATAGACATTTGGCTTGATTATCCCATTTTCGCGTCTTGTGATCATAGAGTGAATGTTTCCAATCTGACTTTGCACCTCACTTGCAGTCACACCCCTAGATGATGCTGATAGTATAGAGGCCTCAGGTTGTACATGTACACTCGATGGCATTGGGGCCTCAGGTTGCACCGAGGGCTCCATTTCTATCGAATTCTATTCCTCACATAATCCCTGAGTATGCTCCTCAATAGGGACATATACATGTACACTCGATGGCATTGGGGCCTCAGGTTGCACCGAGGGCTCCATTTCTATCGAATTCTGTTCCTCACATAACCCCTGAGTATGCTCCTCAATAAGGACATTTGCCTCTGCGTCATTAGTTGTAGGAGATACATCTTCCACCATAGTCAAGCTAGAAGAAGTACCTGTTGGCTGCATGACAGGACCAGTAGTGGAAGGCACCATGGGGACTGCTCCTGAGCAAAAACCAGGCTGAGGTGGAACACTTCCAGTGAGCTGTCCAAATGGAAACGTTCCTTCTTCAAATACAACACTTCTAGAGAGAAACACCCTTCCAGAGTTGTCCATGCATTGATATCCATGATGAGTAGGAGAGTAACCTAGGAACACACATGGCTTTGACCGAAAGTCCATTTTATGCGTGTTGAATAGCCTGAGATTTGGATAACATAGACATCCAAATAACTTGAGAAACTTGTAGTTAGAAATTTCACCAAACAGCTTCCAGTATGGAGATAAGCCATCCAATGTTTTTGAAGGCATCCGATTAATCAAGATAACAGAACTTAGAACAGCATGGGACCAGAACTTCAAAGGCAAAGATGCTTGAGCAAGCAATGTGAGGGCAGTCTCAACCACATGTCTATGTTTACGTTCAACCACACCATTTTGTTGAGAGGTGTAGGGACATGATTTTCTGAGGTTTATTCCAAGTTTTGCTGCTATGGCATCCAAGAATCGAAACTCTCCCCCACCATCTGTTTGCATTGCTAATATAGAAGTACCAAACTGATTCTGAACAAAATTATTAAACAACTCAAAAGCTAAAGAAACCTCACTTTTATTCTTAAGGAGATAAAGCCATTAATTTCGGCTATACAAATCCACAAACTGAACAAAATATCTGAAACCATTTGATACAATTGGTGCAGGTCCCCATACATCTATCTCCACTAGTTCAAATGGTTGTGTATACACAGTGTTTGAATGTGAAAAAGGAAGAACATGGCTTTTTCCCATTTGACAAGCCATGCATACAGTATTCTTAGAAGTAAAAGACTTATGTACTATACTTTTCACAACATCAGCTGAGGGATGTCCCAAACGCCTATGCCATAGCCAGTACTCCGAGTCATCATTTACTGAGGCATGAAACACCGAAGCAACATTTCCTGTAGTGGTACACTCAAAGCTGTACAAACCTTCATCCATTCCTCCTTTCAACAGAACTTCCCTGGTTCTGGAATCCTTAACACAACAAGTATTAGCATAGAATTCAAAAAACACATTATTATTTTGCGCAAACTTTGCAACAGATGAAAGACTTTTGGTGATTTTAGGAACATAAAGTATTTGCTCAAGACATAACTTTCTGGCTGATAAATTCAAGAAGGCATTACCAACATGATCAATATTTAATGTTGTACCATCTCCCAAATGAACCTTACCTTTCCCTTTGCAGTTCACTTTGTGCTGTAGAGTAGCAGCATCACTTGTTACAGGATGAGTAGCTCCTGAATCGGGAAACCATTTGACAAAGGAAGCTGGTCCATCAGCCATTAATGCGTTGACCTGTATGTTCTCATCACATATATCAGTTGAGGAAGTGCCAGCCACATCATTAGGGGAAACATAGGGATTGTACTAGCCTTCAGAGTGATGACAGCACATGCAAGTGTTAGCCTGAACCTTAGGTGGTGGTTTTGACTGAGAAACAGAAACACCCTTGAAATTTTGATCAAACCTGTGCCAACAACGATCCACTAGGTGACCCAACTTCCCGCACAGCTGACACTGTTGCCTTGGCCTTCCTTTGAAGCGATTGTTAGTATTGTTGTTAGTTCCTGAAGACCCTTGCTGCTCATCTCTCTGAATTGAGTCATCCGATGCCACCTCTACCACCTGTCTGGGATTATATCGTGTGTAGTGAATGCCCATAGGGAATCTTGACGTGTCTTCCAGACGTGTTTCAGCATCGATCAAGATAGATACCACATTCTCAACAGAATGAGGTTCATTACTAGCAGTAATAGCAGCCACAGATGGTTCATATTCAACTGGTAACCCATTAAGAATCGTGGCAATATGCTCAACATCTGAGATTGGTGACCCGCATGTTGCCAACAAATCACAAGTACCTTTGATTTCCATAGTATATTCACGCATGGATTGCGTACCTTTCTTTAAAGAACGAAGCCTGCAGTGCAAATTCATAAGCTTTGTTGTGGAAAGACCGGATAAAGCTTTGTGACTGCACTCCAAACAGCTGCAGTTGTCTCAGACCCAACCAGTTGAGGTAAGATATCTGGGCTCACCGTAGATAGCAACCAGGAAGCCAACGAGCTATCTTGCTTTACGAACTGGAGATAGCAACCAGGAAACCAAGATACCCTTCTAATCCCTGTTAGAATTAAAAATCTAAACCCAGGATCTATCATGTCAAATCATCAAGAATAATAAATCGAATGAATGAATTGCGGAAGCGCACAATTAATCGATAGATGAAAACCTTGAATCTTGATGTTGAAATCCAAATCTTTGGTATTGATCTTCCAAGAAGATAGGTTTTCTCTTGACGTAAAACTCTCTCGACGGGAAGAGAGAAAAACAAGTTAACCTATTTCTTGGGGACCACTACCTCTTTATATAGTTGATTTAATAATCAACTATTAAGTATTTATAACTCTGCCCCTCATCGAATTATAAATACATCTTATGGTATCTACACTTTTATTTCCATGACATTTTAATACCCATGACACGCCTAACATAATTGGTCACTTAATTTTGTGTCATACTTTAAAATAGAAATATACATTATACATATGTGCCCACTATTACGGATTTTAATCCAACAATCTCCCACTTGGGCAACATATGTTTCCTGACAAATGTATAGCCTTATGAGCTCAAAAATTTGCTATTATATAATAGGTATTCTGTAACAATCTCGTCCATCAACTATATCCATATAGGATCAAAGCAGCCTTTGTCGTATCAATCATGACAAGACCCATCAATGGTCACGTATACAAATATAGTCAAATGACATAGATCAATCATGGATGCGTAGCATGGAAAATTACATGAAATGTGAACCAAACATGTCTATTTCCAACTGGTCCTCCTAAACCTTAGCGAGATCAAACTTTACTGAATTCAGAGTGTGCATAAACCAAGAGAACTTTATTTCTGCAGAAAATAATCTTAAAATATCCTTAAACTGAAGTAACCGAAATTGTGTCTAAAACGAATGGGCATTTTTCAAAATTACAAACTCCCACTAAAACTGAATATCCTTAAATAACATTACACCCACATGAGTAGTGTGCTCATGAAAGACCTAGGTGTCGGTTTCTTAATAAGCGCGCAATTATGGAGTTTGTACCAAAGATGCTCTATAGACACACAACCACTCTGAATTTTCTTTAACAACTAGGAACTTAATATTTATGTGCTTTAAATTTAAAGTGTTCCTATTGTTTATAGAATAAATGAATGCATATTTATTGTCACAAAATAACCAAAGTGATCTTTCTATTCAATCTATAATTAGCAGCCCATGTGACAAAATTCTTTTGCATCAATATTCTAATAGAATCGAAGTCTGTAAACTTGATGATCTCTAACTTACCAGAACTCCGATATGTGAGCATGTAATTTTTTTTGTTCTCTAAAGATATTTCATAACCCTATTGGCTGCTATTCAATGATCCATAATATGATTGCTTAAATATCTGTCTAACATTCCAACAATGTACGCAATATCCAAACGCATACATACTTGAGCATAAATTAGAATCTCAATAGCTTATACATATGGAATCTTTTGTATTTTCTAAATTTCAAGGTTACTTTTAGGGCATTGAGTAAGACTAAATTTGTCTTCTTTAGCAATTTGAGTATCACTTGGTTTACTCCCACTGAACTTGTAGTATATACAATTGTCAACCAAATTTATCTCAAAGCCGAATGAAATAATCAATATGAAATTTATAATTTCATTAATGAGAGTCCTACTTAAGCTCATAGATGAATTTATTTAATTTACATATCATTGATTTTGTATCATTAGACACAAATCTATGATTATGCCATATAATTCATTTCTTCAATGTCGTCATTGAAAAACACAAGCCTAACATTCATCTTATGTAGCTCAAGATTAAAATAAGCAACAAGCGTCATGATTATCTTGAAAGAGTCTTTTAATGAAACTTGAGAGAAAGTCTCCACAAAATCAATGTCTTCTTTTAGAGTATATCATTTAGATACAAGACATGCCTTATACTTGCCCACATTATCATTTGCATCCCTCCTGGTTTTAAATATCCATTAACAACCAATTGGTTTGCACCTTCACATAATGAGACAAGTTCCTAAACTTTATTGCCTTGCATAAAATTATACTCTTCTTGAATGACATCAATCCACTTTTGAGAGTCAGAACTTTTATGATCTGATAAAAAATGATTGAATCATTTTCTATCATTCCATTATTATCCTTATTTTCTTGAATAAATACAAAGTAATAATCTAGAATAGTATTTCTCCTTCCTCTCGTGGATATCTTTAATGACACTTATTTTTTAAGGTTGTTGAGTTTGTTCTTCTGAAACAATTACCTTATCTTGAATGAGAGTTGTTCAACATTGTTTTGTTGAGGTACTTGATTCACTTCTTGATTAATGATAGGTGTAAAAACCTAAACATCATTAAAAGTGATAGTATGAATTAAATTATAATCCAACTTCCCCTCAATAGCAATGTATCTAACCTTATTTCTCCCTCCAAACTCAACATCCTAAAAATGTTATAAACCTCTCCTTAAAATAATCCTTATTGTGGGATCATAAAATTTACAGCCCATGGATCACTCAAAATAACCGAAGTAGTTGCTCACTTTTGAAGTTTAATTTCTTCACATGTGTCCTAACTTATACAAAAGAATCAATACTTTGTAACTTATTGTTGTTTCTTTTGATTAGGACCTTTAGCAACTTTATTCTAATATTTTTTTATTGCCCTTATTCTTAGAGACACTAACTAAATGAGCACTAACCGAATGAGTACTTTTACACTTATAATGCTTCAACTTTTCTTCCTCTTTAACACAATTAGAAATAAGCTCATTTAAAGTCTATTTCTCTTTTTTGACATTGTAACTAATTTTGAATTGGTTAAACTGTATAGGAAGCGATACCAAAATCATAAGAACAAACAATTGTTAGAAAGTTTGATCTTATGTGACTTAAATTTTGAAGCAATATTAAACATTTTTCATATTGTACTTCCTCACATTTCCTTGACCCTTATACTTCATAGACATCAAAGAAGACATAAGTGATGTCATCTTAACCTTAATGTTTTGGGTAAACCATTTCTTAATTTCGTCAAGGAAACCCTTAATATGAGTAATCTCTTTAGATTTGTGCTCCTAAAGACTTATAGAATGTTGTTCTTTATGATCATTAGACTCGTGCGATTTTAACAATCTCACCTCTCAAAATTCCTTTTATGGGTGCTTACCGCGGTGAGAGGTGCAAGTTATTCTTCCCTTAGTGCAAAGTCTGTGTTCATACAACCAAATACTATATGTAAGTGTCTTTTCTATTCCTTGAAACTAGTTTTACTAAACATGAGTGTAGAATGTATTTATTTGAGATATTGTGACAGCAAAGATAAATTACCTAAATATAGAACAAAAATAAATAAATAAAATAAAAACAAGCTCACATAAATATTCATAAGTAAACAAATAAATTCAAAATAATGGCTAGTTCCCCTCAAGATACCAAGCACAACATTAATATCAAGTCTTTGGACAGTAATATTAACTGTAAGCGGTACTCTTGTTGTAGCAATCAAACATTGACAATAAACTATGTCAAACAACAGATTAATCTTTGGACTAACGTATTGCTTACATAAAATACCTTATAATTGTCACACATTTATCGCCACAATTGTCGTTGTAATTCTGCCAAATATTAACTTTCCTTTGGGCCAATTAATAAACGCATGAATTACAAAAACCCATAATTATCTTAATATTTTAAATAAACTAATCTACACAAAAACGGTCACTTTGGTGACATTATGTTTCAATTAATCTATTAAAATATTAGACACCCGAAACCAAAATATGAATTTAATTGTTTCAAAATATTTGTCTTAATTTTATCTTTCAATCAAATTAAAAGATAATCAAAATAATAATAAATTTGAATAAAGGTAAACCTCATATCAAGATATCGGACACTCCATTAATATTTCATCTTTGGACAAAATATTAACTTGTAAATAATAATCCGACTTACATGCACAAAACCTTCTATATATTAAAATAAAATAATTTCTACAATAGAAGTCACTTTGGTGACTTAATGCTTCAATTAATTTATCTTAAAATATATAACATAAATGTACCGATATCCAAATTTAAAATTATGTAACAGTCAAAACTGAAATTTCTGATAACATTTAAGTTTCCGAAATGACCCAAATAAAGTTGTTTATATGGGGCTATTAGAAATCGAAAAAACCGAAATATATGACTGTTTCTCAACAAAAAAAATTCCTTAAGCATGCATTTACCAAAATAAAACTTGAATTCAAAACAATCAATATTTAACCAGCAGTAAAAATACCATACTAATGAGTTCAATAATGATCACATGAATATTTAATGTGCATAATAACCTAAAGATCAAAATTGAAATACTTGATGAAACCGAAACGAATGTGAATACCAAAATTTTAAGCATGATATGTATAATCATAAAGAACTAAACCAATCAAATATTATAATCCGATTCAAAACCAAAGAAGATATATATCATAATAATGATGACATATGCTTTTAGTAAAATTATTATTGATAATAATATCATAATTTTATGTCATTATACCAGAGCAACCAAAAAGGATCAATACTGATGTATGCCAAAAAAAATTAAATCCAAATATATAAATTACGAGAGAAAAAAAATTCATAGAATCAAAAAACACCATATATATGTGTTTCAACTGTTGCTCAATGTTTTGGTGGTTTACCCAAAGTGAACCCGCTTTCCAGGTTCAAGGTTGGAGCTTCGGTACATGCTTTCTTCAATGAATTTACAAGTAAGATTACTAATAACATATATTTTCCAATGAAAATAAATATTAATAAATCACATATTAATAATATACCATTTAAACCTAAACCCATTGAAATAGAAATCAAAGATTTCGATTTTAACCCAAGGGATTTGAAGAATGACCATCGGTAAACCATATACGAAACCCTAAAATTGTATTAAAAATAAACCTCAAAGTTTTAACATAAATCTTAATACCTAATAATCAAAACTAAAATTTTGATCCAGCCGAATTAAAAATATATTTTAAATAAAATATATATTTCATACTTGAGTTTACTATATGTGATTACTAAAGTAAAAACAATACAAAAAGACAGATTCATACTAAAAAAAAAATTTGCCGTAATTAATGAATACATGATATAACACAAATATTCATTACTTAAAAAAACTTAAATTTAACATAGACAAAAAAAAGATCTGCTCCAAATTGAAAAACACAATTCAAAACGCAATAGAATTCTTTCTAAAAACCGGAAAAATAATCGCACAAATACAATATATAAAAACTATTGGATGCGATTATAAATAAAACAGAAACCCTAACAATGGAACTTTAATACGTTATCGCACCATAAAAAAAACTTGCGATAAATTCTAAATAATTAGATCTCAATGATTCGACACAATTTGGCTCTGATACCACTTGTTAGAATTAAACCATAACTAAATATAAAATCTAAACCCAGGATCTATCATGTCAAATCATCAAGAACAATAAACTGAATGAACTGAATTGCGGAAGCGTACCTGAATTAATCGATAGACTGAAAACCTTGAATCTTGATGTTGAAATCCAAATCTTTGGTATTGATCTTCCAAGAAGATAGATTTTCTCTTGACGTAAAACTCTCTGACGGGGAAGGAGAGAAAAACAAGTTAACCTATTTCTTGGGGACCACTACCTCTTTATATAGTTGATTTAATAATCAACTATTAAGTATTTATAACTCTGCCCCTCATCGAATTATAAATACATCTTATGGTATCTACACTTTTATTTCCATGACATTTTAATACCCATGACACGCCTAACATAATTGGTCACTTAATTTTGTGTCATACTTTAAAATAGCAATATACATTATACATATGTGCCCACTATTACGGATTTTAATCCAGCAGAAAATGGTGTGATTGCATGGGTTGTGTGAGTCACGGGACAATCAGCTTGTGTAGTGTTCGAATAAGCAGGGCTTATTTTCAGTTAAAGAGTTGATGAGGTTAATGTCATCTTTTGGTTTGGAGAGTAAAGCTTTTGAGGCGTTCTTGATATGGAAAATTGCTGTTCTGCTGAAGGTGCAATATTTTTTGTGGTTCGTGTAACTTCGTCGTTTGCCTACATGATGTATGCTGCGTGATCGTAGGGTCCTTTTACCGGGGATGTCGATTACTTGTGGCTGGTGTGGTGATGGTGAGGATGAGCAAGTTCATGTGCTTTACTCATGTTGTGTGTTGGATGAACTTTGGTGCTCTTTCTTTCAATGGTGGGATTTCACTTTTGCCAAGCCGAGAACTGAGTGAGTTTTTAGAATAAGCGTTTCATGGCTGTTTTTTGAGATTGGAGAGGCAGTGGTGGTTAGCCAGTTGAGCAGCACTTTTATGGTCCTTGTGGTTTGCAAGAAATGATCTCATGTTTAATCAGAAGAGACTCGGCATAGGTGAAATCTTATTTATGGTGAAACTATTAGAATAAACGTTAGTTCAAAAATAAAGATAATAAGATGAAATATTATTATTTAAATGAACAAAATAAAATTAAGGACGATACAACAATATGTAAATCAAACCGACTGGAAACGAAAAAATAAAAAGAAACGTGTTGAGGCCTGCACGAACGTAATTTTCTTAAGAAAGATTTTCGGCCACTCTTATGGTGCTTGAGCTCGTTGGTCGTCTGTCTCTCAGAATACAACAACAGGTGATCAGCCACAGGTGCACTACTGTGGAGATCACGAACTGACCCTTGCCTTTGCCTATCACCGAAAATTACTTTGTAAAATCCACAGAGTAAAACAATAAAATTTTTCTGTGTTTTTTAGTTGTGTTGAAACCAAAGGAATAACATTCTATTTATAGGGGAGTGAACTAGGTTAAATGTGAGAAATTCCAAAATTATGGCAATTAATTCTCTATCCAATTTAATTCAGAAACCTTTAATTAGTACCATATTTAATCGATATATTTCTGTGAATTGCAATTGTTGCCTATTTAATGTTCGAATTTAAAGAAACTATAAATTATCCTTTTAAATTCAAAAAGATAATGACAATAATAATAAAAAAATAATTTAAAATTGGTAAAATATTCGCAGGTCCAAGTAGGGCCCGACCGTTCGGACATTCGCGTCGCCTACGTCATAATATGTTCTCAAATTATGTCTCTTTTTTGTAATAGGTGACTAAAGTATTTTGTGGCTGAAATAGATGCCTAAAATTTTATTTTGGCTGAAATATGTGCCTAAAGTATTTTTTGCTGAAATAAGTGCTTAAAGTTTTATTTTTAGCTTGTTTTAAAGTCAATTGAGGCACCTACTTGGGTATCTATTTCAATCAAAAATAAAATTTTAAACACTTATTTCAGTCAAAAATACTTTAGATAATTATTTTAATAAAAATAAAATTTTAAATACCTATTTAGTGAAAAATATTTTAAATACCTATTACTAAAAAGTCATAATTTAGACGTTTATTTTTTTATTAATCCATTTATTTATTAACTCTTTCATGAATAAAGCGCGTGGGGTCATAAAACACATCAAGAATGTCTTTTTACACATTGGGTTGCACACACCCTAAATCCAAGTAAACTTGAAAATAAGAATAGTTTTACTGTAATATTATAAAAATTAAAATACAGAACTAAAAATATTATATAAGAATATAATATTTTTATTTAATATTTATAAAAACTTAAAATATTATTAAAAATGATTAAAATATTCATACGCATTTAATCTCCGTTATTTACACGTTTAATCAATTTGGTCATAATTTTAATTTAATAAAATAAATTGATTATTTAATTAAGTGATGACACGTGTCACCATTTTATTGGAGGGGGAAAATGGAATTGGAGGCTTGGGGAATTGAACTAAGAATCTCCAAAGCAATGAGAGTATTGTATGCTTGCCACTAGGCCAAGCCATTTTTGTGATATAAAACACAATTTTTTATATATGTTTTATACCGTTTTGATGCCTAGAAAAATGAAGGGGAAAAATGGCATCAAGGGGATTCAAACACAAGACCTTATATTGTAAGATAATGTATGCTTGCCACTGGAACAAGTATATTTTTATGATATAAAATACAATATTTAATATATATAGTAGTATATGATTGTTAATGCACGGAAAAAGAAGGAAATGTGGTTTTAGAAACTCGAACATGACATACTTATGATACACAAAAACATCTAACCCAATTAAATAAATCTAATAATTAAATTAAAGTTAACAATATTTTGTATATATTTTAAATTATAATAAAACTGAGAAACCGAGATTTAATCTTCATTTAGCGAATACAAATTCACGAATTATAAACCGAGATTTAATCTTCATTTAGCGAATACAAATTCACGAATTATATTAAATTTTTAAACTATAATTTAAAATATATACAAAATATTGTTAACTTTAATTTAGTTATTAGATTTATTTAATTAGGTTAGATGTTTTTGTGTATCATAAGTATGTCATGTTCGAGTTTCCTAAAACCACATTTCCTTATTTTTTCCAGACATTAACAAATGTATACCATATATATTAAATATTGTATTTTATGTCATAAAAATATGATTGTTCTAGTGGCAAGTATACACTACCTTACAATACAAGGTCCTATGTTTGAATCCCCTTGATGCCATTTTTCCCCCTTCATTTTTTTGGGCATCAAAACGGTATAAAACATATATAAAATGTTGTGTTTTATATCACGAAAATGGCTTGATCCTTGTTTGATTCCCCCGGCCTCCAATTCCATTTCCACCTCTAATTAAGTGACACGTGTCACTATTTAATTGGGGAAGAAAATAAATTAATTATTTTAAATAAAAATAAATAAATCCTTCCAATAAAAATATCAATTTATTTTATTAAATTAAAATTATGACTAAATTGATTAAATGTGTAAATAACGGGGACTAAATGCGCAATTATACAATTTTTTTAACTGTCATGTCAGCCTCTCCGTTAGGTTTTAAGGGCTGGTGGCTATATTAGAACCATATCAATAATTGAGTGGTCATTTTAACAAAATTAAAATATCAGTGGTCATTTCGACATCAACCCTAAAAATCGGTAATTTTCATATAGTTTATCCTTAAAATATTAATATTATGAGTAAATTATTTCCCCAGTTCCTACCTCAAATGTCATTGATTTCTCTTTTTCTACAATCGACCAAAATGAAAAAAAAAAAAAACATTTCTTTATATAAAAAAGCTATTATAATCTGAGAAAAAAGCTTTCTTTCTTTGCTCCCTTTAGATCCATTTCTCTCTCTTTCCATTTCTTTCCTTGCAATTCCCTGATCACTTAACTCTCTCTAGGGTTTTCAAAGTTTCAATCCTTTTTAGCTGCAAAGGTGCTTTTTTCTTAAAGGTCCTTGGAAAAGGTGAAGACTTTCATTTTTTTAAGTTCTTTTTTAATGTTTTAGGTAGTTTAAAATTGTGGGTTTTGAATAATTTGATTGGATAAGGAGAGTAGAAGAAAATTTGATTGTATAAAGAGGTGTCATTTTCTAGGTTGGTATTTGGATTTGCATTAGCTTGTGTATTCTTTGAAAGCTTGTTTCAGGAGTTTTGTTGGGGGTAAAGCTTGTAGTTTTTGGAGAGCTTCTAGAGAAGTAGGCCCTTGTTTGAACAAATGGGGTTTTGATTAGATTGGACTGTATGTATATAATATTGGGTTTATAGTGAAGCCTAGCTTTATTGGTTTCTATTTCTAGAAAGTAGAAGAAACCCATATTCTTGATTATTTTCATTTGGTAGAAAGCTGGTGCAGAAATGGGATTTATTATAACATTTGAATTTGGATGGGATATTGGGATATCTGTTTTTAGTTGAGTTTTTAAGCGTTTTGAGTATGATGGTAATGGATGATGTGGATAATGTTGTAAAAAAAGTAAAATTCTTGAAGAAATGAAGGATAGTTAGTTACTGTAAGAAGAACTGAAGAAGGTTTTGTTGAAAGGTGGTTTTGGTGTATGATGGGTTGCATTTGTTGTAAGCCTTCTGCAATTGAAGATAGTAAGGAGAGTCCTAGAGAGAGGCCTTCTATTAAAGCCTCCTCAGAAGTTACGGCATCAAGGGCTACTTCCTCGAGGAGGGATGGAGCTTATAGAGCAAAGGATCAGTCTGATAACAATGAGGTGCGAACGATGTTAATCGATAAACAAGTGAATGGCTCGGTCCGGCCGCATGGCGAGAATTTGGATAGGAAGAGGGAGAGGATGGAGTGTGTTGTTACTCAACACCCCGGGATGGGCAGTCTACCGAAAGCTACAGAAGGTGAGCAGGTGGCAGCAGGGTGGCCTTCTTGGTTAGCTTCAGTGGCAGGAGAAGCAATCAGAGGATGGGTTCCGCGGCGTGCAGGCTCATTTGAGAAGCTGGATAAAGTAATTATGCTCTTAACTGATTTCTTAGTTAGGTTGTTGTTCATTGCATACTATGTTGCTCGGACTCTTTGTTTTTCATAAAGTACTCGTGTCTAACACTCGGAGTTCGACACTTGGATTTGGGATATGACCTTTAAGGATCCTCTAAATACATAGAAAAACTTAGAAAAAAATTAGCTATACCCGAGTCAGATATATATCCATGTCTGACAGTTACACCCGAGTCCGAGTAACATAGATTGTATATGCTTGGTCCTTGTGTTGCAAATTTAATTGATAGTTTCCTTTTTGACATATCAGTTCATTTATAAGTAGTTCCCTTTTAGTCTCTGCTTTGTTTGTCAAATGTCAATATTAACACTTGTGTTATTATATTTGGAATCACACCTACTGTGATCCATTTTGACATCTTTTAAAGATTGTAAAATATCTTGTTGCAATTCATAACTAATAAGCCACTATCCGATTAGAATTTTACATTGTTCTATATCATGTTAAATTCAATAAGATCAAAACAGTATCAATTTACAATTAGAAGAAAAATTCCCTCCAAGTCCAGTGATATACCTTTATTCAACATTAAGGCACATTAGTATTTCGTTCACCTCCAGTCTCATGCCCTTTCTTTTGGTGACTTCTGGATGTATTGTTGTGATAATGAAACTTTAGTTAGGATTTTGGAATTCGGTCTGTTTTCTTGATTCTGTACTACAGCCATTTAGTGTGTGTATCTCATCTTATAAGTTATAACCTATCAATATGCTCTAAATTGACAGTTTCTTGTGGCTAGTAATTGTATCTGTTACCTGAACTTATATTTTCTCTGCAGATTGGCCAGGGAACTTATAGTAATGTTTATAGGGCTCGTGATTTAGATCAGAAAAAAATTGTTGCTCTGAAGAAAGTAAGATTTGATAACCTTGAGTTGGAGAGTGTTCGATTTATGGCAAGGGAAATTCACATACTGCGTAGACTTGACCATCCAAATGTTATAAAGCTGGAAGGTCTGGTTACCTCAAGGATGTCTTGCAGCTTGTACCTTGTTTTTGAGTATATGGAACATGATTTGGCTGGTCTTGCTTCACACCCGAGTCTGAAGTTTTCTGAGCCACAGGTATGTCAGATTGTTTTGCCATTTTTATTTTTCTCTTACATGCAATTTGTTATCTTCCAAAATTTACTTGTTTGTAAGTAGTAACTATGGTCTAGACTAATGATGTTTCCTATAGCTATAAGAGATCTTCCATACATTGAGATTCCATGAATTTCCCCCCTTAAAAGTAATAATTCTTCGGACACTCTTTTCCCCCTCTATCTCTAATTACTAAGCTCCGGCTGAGTATTAGTTAGTGGGGGATTTTAATGAGGCCTCAATTCCTATAAAAAATTGCATTATTAAGAAGTTGATAATATTCTGCAAATCAGAAATTTATATTTGGCATCTGCGGGGTATTCTTATGTTATATTTGTTGAACTTTGGGCAGGTTAAGTGCTACATGCAGCAACTTTTGCGTGGTCTTGATCATTGTCACAGCCATGGTGTCCTACATCGTGACATAAAAGGTTCAAATCTTCTAATTGACAATAATGGCATCTTGAAGATTGCAGATTTTGGTCTGGCAAGTTTTTATGATCCCCATCAAATTCAGCCCTTGACAAGCCGTGTTGTAACTCTTTGGTATAGACCACCAGAGCTTTTACTTGGAGCCACTTACTATGGTACTGCTGTGGATTTATGGAGTACAGGTTGCATACTTGCTGAGTTATACACTGGCAAGCCTATTATGCCCGGAAGAACTGAGGTGTGCTTTTGTTATTCAATTCAATGAGAGCTTTCCTACAAAGTACTAAAGAGTTTTAAGCTCAAACTTTAGTGTATTGGTAGATGCATAACAATTGTTTTAATGATAGGATGTGTCATATGTTGTTGTCAGAGCTCTACAATTAAATGAATGATTGAGGTCCATGTCTTTCTGCTTTATAGGTGGAGCAGTTGCATAAAATTTTCAAACTTTGTGGCTCACCTTCTGAAGACTATTGGAGAAAATCAAAGTTGCCTCATGCTACAATTTTTAAGCCCCAACAACCTTATAGATGCTGTGTTGCTGAAACATTTAAGGAATTTCCTGCACCAGCTCTAGCACTCATGGAAACCTTACTTTCCATTGACCCCGCTGATCGCGGATCTGCAGCTTCTGCTCTCAAGAGTGAGGTATGTTTTTAAGAAATTATGTTTTATTATATTTCAGGCAACTATTAGCAACGCATGTCCGCAAGCATCTTCCTCTCTTTCAGGGTGAACGTTGGTAATGAAAGCTGTTTTTTGCCAAATGACTTGATTATTTCAGCAAGATGACATGATATTATCGACTTATATTTAGCTATTTGTCAAGCAATTATATTGATGTTTATAGCCATGCTTGCTGTGTGCCAAGCATTTTGTCATGGTTAATTGTCATGTACTAACATGAGCCTCTGGATCAGGCTATTAAAGCACTTATGCCTTAGTTTAGATATAGACCTTGAATGCCAGAACTCTTGGTTCGTGAATCGTTTCATCAACTGGCTTGTGTTCAATCCCATGCTATCTTGACATGAGGGAACAGTGCTTTATTACTACACTTCGTTGTATTTTTTTAAATATATATATATATATATATATATAATTTCCTTCATTCCTTGACTTGTTTTTACTTGTGTTTTTTCAGTTCTTCAACACAAATCCGCTTCCCTGTGATCCTTCAAGCTTGCCCAAGTATCCTCCTAGCAAAGAGTTTGATGCAAAAATGAGGGATGAGGAAGCTAGAAGGTGAATATTATATAATTACAATAAGAATTTAACCTTATTTATTTATCTTTTTAAAAATGAGGGATAAGAACTTAACCATATGGAAAATCCCATGCTTCTGAAGGAGAATTTCTTTGAACTTTTTCATACTTGTGTGGGAGGTTACTTCCAAAAGAAAATTGAGTTCGGAATCTTTAGTTCTTGGAATAGGTGCTAAACTGCTAACAAACTACTTTTTTCTATTGGCAGACAAGGAGCAGCAGGAACCAAAGGTCAGAGACCTGACCTCGACAGGAGAGCAACAAGAGAGTCTCGAGCCATGCCAGCGCCTGATGCCAATGCTGAACTAGTCTTGTCAATGCAGGTAACTTAAAATTTGGTTAACACTTGCCATTTCATCTCTTTTTGCTCTAACACGTTTGGTAATGGCATCCCAGAAAAGACAAGGTCAATCCAATTCTACGAGCCTGAGTGAGAAGTTTAATCCTCACCCCGAAGAAGTTGCTTCAGGCTTTCCTATAGATCCACCTCGACCATCACAAGCAGTAGAATCAAATGCGGATGCACAGGAGAATCATCACAAGAGAGCCTCCCATTCAGGGCCACTGGCTCACCGAGCTGCATGGGCAAAGTCTGGGAAAAACCTGGATGATGCTCCAAAACTTTCTACTGGGGCTGACTTTTCAATGATGCCAGGTTCAGTGGCAGCAAGGAGAAGTTATCTTATATCTGAAGATCGCAGGGAGAGAACTGGTTCTTCGCAACCAGAAGCTCCAAAAGTATTTTCAAGATTTCCTGGTTCCTTTAAGGAGGCCTCAGAATCCTTCCAACAGGCTCCGAAACATAATGTGCAGCAGAAAGAAGATGGAAGAAGTAACATCAAAGATCCAGTTATGGTAAGTAGTGAACCTGTTTTCTTGCTTTGATGATTGGTTCTCATGGTCGAAACTACGTAAAAGGAAGAGCCTTGTCATTTTTTTCCTGGTCAAGTGTGGTTTTTTGGTTGGTTGCTAATGCATGCTTCTCAATGATGTTTGTTTCCAGCTTGGTTATGGCTCAAAGGGTCACAAAATTCACTATTCTGGTCCATTACTAGTTCCATCAGGCAACATGGATCAGATGCTCAAGGATCATGATCGTCAAATTCAAGAAGCTGTTCGACGAGCACGTCTGGATAAGGCGAAGATGAAAAAGGTTCCGTTAGAAGGCAATCGAATATCAACCAATTCATTATTTGTTTCTGGTCGTTGAGCTAAACTTTGTGAACCGCAAAACAATGTCAAGATGATGGCAGCAAATAATTCAGCCGCCGATTCTCTTCTGAAATATGAACCAAAGTCGTTTTTTCTTCTATATAGCTAGATGCTTATAGGAAGATTGCTAGTGAGGCATATGTATTTAAGCTTGTGGCTGATTGAGAGATCTTTCACTGTGGTTAAACATGTGCATTTCTTTACCACTCTACAACTGTAATTTGCTAAGATACAAACCCATTCCTGTAGATCTGCCACAAGTTAAATGCAGAGATCTTTAGATTATTTAATGTAATGAACAAGCAAAATCTAGCTTGTTTACCAATTACCTTGCCTCTTCTCTAGAACATTGCAGTAGCATTCATATGTATGTATGCATGCATGTATGTATATGGATAATAAGGTGTAGAAAGTGCAGACATCTATTGACAATCGGAAGAAACTTCAACATCAAGAGTTTTCCAAGTTTGAGAACAACAATATAGCAAGCTAATTATATTATTACTATCTACATTGATCTTGACCAAGATAAGCTTTCATAGTTAATTTGTCTAAGAGACGGCGAAGCCTTTGAGCTCCGGGAGTTGGCTTGAGCTTGTTAATGTCCCCAACTTCCGAACATTTCGGTTTCCCAGAACACCAACCACCGGGAGTGAAGCTCGTGTTAACACGGCCAAGCAAATCGAGATCGATCTTATCCAATACAGGAGCGTCTCGTTTGAACTTGCGAGCAAATGCAACATTGCTCCGAATCATCCTGCCTGAATCGTTAAGGGAAAGTACATGCGGGTGCTGTTTAGGAGGATTGTCCCATTTAATATAATGCATATCATGATTGACAACGGTCTTGGCAAATTCCGGAATATTGCATATGACAGTCTGAAAGTAGCCTTCAGGGGAAGAGATGAAGTTTGCGTAGTACATGAGAAGAATTCTGGGCAGATTATCCCATCCCATAATAATGTACTTGATCAACGGTCGCGACATAATCGTCCATGCCGAGCCTGCAACCAATGACAAGGATGTGGTCAAAGCAAAACAATTCTACCACCTCCATGAAAGTGGAAATTAGGCTTCTAAGTTTCAGTTTCTAGCATTTGAGAAGAGCTGCAATATGCCAGTATGAACTATTGCAGGCATGTAATATGCAGTCCAACCATATCTACATCACACCACTAAGCAAATGCATATATATATTGCAGTCCTCGCATTCTAAAATACAAATTGAAGAATATCAGTTGTACGACAGAATGCTAACCAGTATATAATTTAAACGCTGTAGGCAATTTTCTTCTCTGTGTGGCCCAAAATACTTCAGTCTTGGTTGACCTATAGAGTCCCGGATCTATAATCAAAGGCATTGCTCTTTTCTCCCTGAAACATCCACAGGCAAACATGTCGGCACTCTCGACATTTATAACGGTTTTCGATGGCGAAGGAAAGGAACTTACTGTTTCCAGCCAAGCTCGCTCGTGTGTTCGATGAAATTAAGGTTTCGGTTTAAAGGCAAAAATGCATAAAGAAGATCTGCAGATCCACAAATTGATCAAAACAACAGATTAAACAACTGAATGACTTAAAACAAGGCAAATGACATGAGGGCTAACCATCTTGAGTCACAAGAGGATAATCCGATGCACTGAGATTAATAAACCAATCCCAATCTTTATTTCTCCTGAGAAGAATGGCAGAAGCATGGAGGGTATTGGCCACCATTGTTGGACCTCTGTATGTAACCATATTAGCCTTGGTGACCATAAAAACATTCCCAACCTTGGAGAAAACTGTCTGGTTTTTAATCCTTGAGTTCAATGTCAACCTTTCTTCAGCAGGTGACTCAAGGTCCAAATGAACCGCATAATAATTCCTTGGATGATACAATGCATGAAGAGTCCTCCATAGCTTCTCGAGATCACCCCTTGATCCCGAAATCAAATAAGCGAACCGAGGTATAGGCGGAGAGGACGACGGCGGGGGCTGATTGAGATCGAACTTCGACTGGACGTACCCCGGCTTCCTTTGATTAATTGGGAAAATGGAGAAGATTGAATTGATGTTGTAAACTGATGAAACTAGTCCCATGTTGAAGGAGGAGACGAGGAAGAATATGCATACGAGGGAAGATATAACAAAAGGGAATATCCATTTCTTCTCCATGATCATCAACACCAAAGCTTATCATAGGATCATTCCAATGAATACAAAATTGTGTATTGTTCAATCAAAAACTGAAGAAAATAGGGGGAAAAAAAACAAATGGATTTTATTTCAAGAGATTAAAAGGAAAAACAACAAAAGAAAACACCCTTTAATTTTCTATTTATTCCAAGAATATAATCTGGTAGATGTTAAACGAAACAACACTGATTTATTTTTGTTTTTGCTGATTCCATTTCCCAGAACGTAAAACATATAGGAAAGGGAAGATGATATGTTGCAAAGGACAAAAATAAACAATTGGTTAATGAATCATTGAAAAAAAAAATAAACAATTAGTGGAATATATGAGAAAATTGGAAAAGATCAAATCTTTGGACAAGAGAGACAAAAACGTATCATCGTAAATCTATTAACGGAAACATAATCTAAAAATAGATTTTAATAAAACATTTTCAAAAATGAAATGAAACAAATTTAAGCAAAATAGATGTTGGAGGATCATTTTGCGATAAATAGAAAATTGAGTGGTTAAAATTAGAAGAAAAAAAACAAAATTGATGTGCTAGTGTAGTTAGTCTATCCAAATTTTTAATAAAATAAAATAAAATTAAAATAGATCAATTTTAGACTGAAAGACAATTTACCATTTCTTTATCTTTAAAATCTAAAGGACTAAAAAATTGTTGGGTAAACAACGACCAAGATCACTTTTATTTGGTTTTATGTACTTCTGATCACCAAACTTTGAACAATAATGTTTTGATCACTTATATTATATTATGATTCGTTACATTTTGGTTGCATGGATAACTTAATAAAAAAATTAATTTTTAATTTACCTTGAACTTTCCATAAAATATTACTTTAATACTTTTTACAATATTTTAACTATGATCATATAATAATCTTAGCCGCCAATTTTGGTTCTACCGCAACTACTTTCTGATGATCTTCTCCGGTCGAAACAAACATCAAACTACTTTTTACGGGTTTTTTTTCGAGGATTTCCTTTCTCATGCCGTTTTTTTAAATCTACTTTCTCTAAGAGTTATTTTTCCGAGAGATGTTTTATATCAATACGAACCCGAACAGGACTAAGCTCAGATAAATGTAAATTTGAAATGACCCAAACGTAAAATAGTTTGAACATGTCCAAATAAAACCAACTTATAATATTAAAAAAAAAAACTTTGATACACAGGCCGTATAAATTTTCGTTTACACATACCTTTTAGTTTTAGGGGTTAAGATTTTAGTTTAGGGGTTTAGATTGTAGGGTATAAAATTTAAGGTCAGTGTTTAGAATTTAGGGTTTAGGGTTTTGAGTGTAGGGTTTATTTTTTTAGAGTTATGGCTAAAAATTAAAGATTTGAGTTTTTATAATGTAAATACACAGGCTTGTGTAAAATTAATTTTACAAAGCCTGTGTATCAAAGTTTTACCCTAATATTAATACTTGAGTGTGTTTGAACACCACATCGTAATTGCATGAAAATATTAATTACACGATTAAGAACTCTAATTACCTACTCATGTTTTAACAAATACAATGTAATAACGTTATGTTAAACATTAAAGCTGTAATGGTTACACTAAGAACAATAATATTAAAACAAAAAAAAATCAAATTAGTGTTCAAGAAAATTGGAATTATAAAAACAATAGTAATAATTAAATACAATCCAGAAATAAATAATCTGAGATTTTAGCATTAAAAACATCAGGTTTCATTTCCAGAAACAAACTCTACCACTCTTCAAGGCGCCTCAGTTTCGCAGACAAATCTAGGGGGTATTTTCGTATTTTCAACTCTCAAACCTCGGCTCTCTCGTAATCATCGACGACGCTGACATGCGTTAGATTTAGGATTCGTTAAATAAGGACACGTGTCAAAGGAGGAGTGAGAATGCCTGTGCACAACAGAACATCCCCCACTGAACTGACGGTTAAGGGGACAATACACAAAGCCATTAATCACCGATATCCGAATAATTAGTTGACTAGTTCGAATCGAAATTTATTTATTATATAAATTTCTTAAGTTAATTTTTTTATTTATAATATTAAAATTTGAACCTCTGGCATTATTTACGATATTTAACTCTTTATCGCCAACTAGTTGTTGGTTTAATTTTTTAATTGTGGAACTAAATTACAGCTATTTCAAGTTTATCATGAATATTTTTTTATTTTTTTAAAATTGTAAAATCCATTGATTTGAATGTCTAAATAAATGATTAAACAAATGACAAAAATTAATAAGGATAAAATTTATTTTACACAAACATGTATTTTTATATTATAAAACTCAAATCATAAATCTCTAATCCTAACACTCTAAAACTTAAATCTTAAATTTTAACCCTTAAATTCTTAAATTTAAAATTTTTAAACTTAAACCTTTAAACTTTAAAACTTAAACTATAATTATAACTCTTAAAATTAAAAAACTCGTATAAACTTAATTTTTTTTCAAATTGAAAGAATCCAAAAACAGCAAAACAAACCATAATCCTTTAAAACTGCCAACTTTGACATAAAAAAATCCAGTTTTTTCCCCTTCAATCTCTCTCCTTTGAAGACGTGCATTGATATAAAGCTAAAATCTGTTTCTTTTCCCTCTCCTATTCCTCTCTGGTAAACAAGGAGAGAATTCTAAAACAGAGAGAGAAACTGAGATCTTAATCTCTTATATCTCTCTTTCCTTTTTACTCTGTAAAAGGGTTTTTCTCCTCTCTTGATAATCTCTCTCAACTGGTAATCATATGAGTTTTTTTTTCCCTTTCATTTCTCATGTTTTTCTATCTGGGTTTTTGTTTTTCATTTCATCTGCTGATTTTTTTTTTTAATTTTTTCATATCATTTTGCATGTTAGTTTTATTGATAGATGATAGATAATGGTTTGATCTTGTGTTATGGCATGCTTTCCTTTATCTGGATTATGTCTCTGTAATTTTCTATTATATTAGATTAATCATATATATTCATTTGAATTTTGATGTTGGTTAAAAGATCTCAACTAGAATATGTTGTTTGAAATTCTTTTGTTTGCCAACCATTTGATTTAATTAAAAAAAAAAAAAAAACTAGCTGAAGAAATGGATTTGGGCAGGTTTATTTCAAATGCTGTTGGCAATCCTTAAAGTTTTGTTTATTTATTCCTCATGTTACCATTCGGCAAATCAAATTGCTTTGCATTGAATTTTTCTTTTTTGAATTTCATAAATGAAATGGTGTTTATATTTTGGTTATATAATGTGGTATTGTGATCTTTATTTTCTGGAATTTGTTACAATTTTATCATTTTTTGTGATTAATGGGTGTAGAGATTGTGGGATCAAACATGGCACAAGTAGCTGAATCAGCTGAAGTAGACAAGGATCCTGTTCATAATGAGACCATTAAAGTTGTTCCGAGCGCCAAGGAACCGGATAAGGGAGACGGGAATAACGCATCAAATGCTAACGTCCCGACCGATGCAGTTGACGAGTGGCCTGCAGCTAAACAGATCCATTCGTTTTATTTTGTCAGGTATCGCCTTTATGACGATCCGGAGATAAAAGCCAAAATCGATCAGGCTGATAAAGAGCTACAAAAGTGGAATAGAACCAGGTTCAAGATTACTGATGAATTAAAAGCTATAAGGGTGAGTGAAAAGCTACTAGTTTCGATTAGACGTGTGGCATGATTAACCATTCATTTTTGTTCTTATACAACATATTTATTTGTCATGTCCTATTCGGCTTTTAATTGGTTCATATAGTCTAGGTGACATTATTGCTGCGATGAGTGTTTCGAACTTGTGTTGAATGCGATCGGGTGTGGTTTTAGTAATAAATGTTGGAAATGAAAGCCAGTGAGCATGTAGTACAACGATCATGATGCCGGTTTTAGCCTAATCTCATTTACTTTTTAAAGCATTATCTTTATGTCAATGCAGGCTGATCGAGCAGAGTTACTTTCTCAAGTGAGAGCCTTGAATGTTGATTTTGACCAATTTAAGGAGATTTTAGGTGAGAAAAGGAAGGAAATAGAACCATTGCAGCAGGCTTTAGGCAAGCTTCGCACCAATAACTATGCTTTAGGTGGTCTATGCTCATCCGAGGAAGAGCTCAATTCTGTTGTATGTTACTCCTAACTGTTTCGAGAATTTGTCGATTGTTTTCTGCCACAGTTAATCCTTTGCTTTTTAGTCACTTAATGGAATCTATGAACTACAGATCCATTGCTTGCAATATCGCATTCAGCATGAAAGCATCCCATTGGCCGAGGAGAAGCAACTTCTTAGAGAAATCAAACGACTGGAGAGTACCAGGGAAACGGTCGTCGCTAATGCGGCAATGAGAGCAAAGATTCAGGATTCGATGGGTCAGAAAGAAGCCATTCAGGATCAGGTTAAAGTAAGAAACTTTCGTTTTGCGCCTCCTGCATTAACAATACCTTCATTGTTTTACACTGGTAAACTTGTTGTATTTGTTTTATCGTAGCTTATGGGTGTCGATTTGAACGGAGTAAGGAAGGAGCAGCACGCTGTCCAATCGAAGAAGAAACTAATTAAAGATAAATTGAATGTAACAGAGAAGAGAATCGACATTTTACAGGAGGAGCTGAAAGATGTGAGTGAGAAGAGGGACAAAGCTTATGAAACCATTCAGGAACTGAGGAAACAACGTGATGAAGAAGTAAGTCTTTTCTTTGCTTGAAGCTTTAAAATTCGGTTTCATATGCATACATGACCATATCCGAACATTCATTTATGACTGAAGATCTTCATGGAAGATTGACATCATTCGAGTAAAACTGAGCACTATTACTAAGGACTCGTTTTAATTACTATTATTGTTCGAAATTTCAGAATGCATACTTTTTCCAGAGCCGTTCGCTCTTAAACAAGGCCAAAATCGTAGCTGCCAAGAAAGATATAAAGGCACTTGAGGAGCTTGCAGCTGTCGAGGTTTGTTGAGACTGCTGATTAATGTTACATTTAGAGAATCTGTGCTTCGTATTCGGTTGGTCTCTTATGTTCTATACCGGTTTTAGGCTGAGAAGTATATGGCTCTCTGGAACGGTGACAAAGCATTCAGGGATGATTATGAGAAACGAATTCTGACATCCCTGGACGGTCGGCAATTGAGCCGGGATGGTCGGATAAGGAATCCTGATGAGAAACCACTGGTTTCACCAGATGTACCTGTACCTTTGCAAACTGAAACAATTCTGAGGCCTAGTTCGAGACAACCGAAGGAAGAAGCCAAGTCCTCTCCTCAACCAGGATCTAAAAAAAAGGTCCAGAAAGATGCTGAGACCAGAGTAAAGGACTCAAAATCCCCTACAGAGAATGTCGTAGCAGAGAATGAGATCTCGGGATCGAGTGTGTCGGAAAAGGACACTTCAGCAAGCACCAAAGCTGATTCTGCAAAACTGAAAGAGAAGAAGAGAGACGAGGAAATTGCAAAAGCAAAGCAAGCTTTAGAAAGGAAGAAGAAGATGGCTGAGAAGGCAGCTGCCAAAGCAGCTATAAGAGCTCAAAAGGAGGCCGAAAAGAAGCTCAAGGAAATTATTTGCTTCTCTTTCTCTTGTTTTGCTTCTAATAAGTAATGTAGGTTAAAACTGAAATCTTGTGATGTTATTTTCTTTCAGGAGCGTGCGAAGAAAGCAAGGAAGAAGGCGGCGACATCTTCAACTGCTGTCAATCCCGAGGAACCAACTGAACCTCTGGCTGAGGCTTCAGACTCCGAGAAGGTCGATGCTAATGCTGATGCACCTGTTCCTGCTCCTGTTTCGGAGAAGGACAAGGCGCAAAAGGAGAATACCGTTCGGTACAGAAATCGAACTAAAGGACCTGAGAGAGCCATCAAGAGACGTAAGAAGCCGACCAACTACTGGACATGGGCTGCTCCTGCTGCGCTGGTGGTGCTGATACTTCTAGCATTGATTTACTATTATCTTGTCTGAAGAAGTAAATTTGAATGAAACCGAGAGTTTTGGTTGATCGACATGCTAGTAGCTAGGTCTAGCGGCAAAAGTTAGTTAATTCTGTTCTTTCAATCCCATGAAGGATGCACTAAAAAACTCATAATGTTGCTGGTAGTTTAGTTTGAATGCTTTCTGAGGCCAAAACTTGGTAATTCTGGTTTAATTGGTTGTATTTTTAAAATTTTGTCTTCCATTAATTTGAGAATGTCATCAGAAACATTATAGACAATTGTTGTTCTTATAGCAGAATGATTCTTGGAAAGCCTTTAACAGCTTATGATTGTTTGGATGAATTGGTGGCATATTGATCTCCTGGACTCCTTCCAGGATCCGAAGAACTTGCTCCATGGATGGCTTATTTTTCTCTTCTTCTTGAATGCACCAACATGCAACTCTACAGGCTCTGATGAGTTCTTTTGCATTTGCATCCCCCTGAAACTTGGGATCCGACAAACTTAGTACGTCCTGTCCGTTGTTTATGCAGATTGCAGCGCGACGCTCATCATCTCTTGTCTCCCAGTTTCTTCTTCCTGATATAATCTCCAAAAGCAACATTACACAGTAACATAGCTAAAAACATCAGATTTTGGAGTGATGGTTCACCTGAAATCATTTCGAGCACAAGGTACCCTCTGGTTCCTTTCATAGAAGTAAAAACACGGGTGAAATCTCTGCCGAACAGCTTCGCTAGGCCGAAGTCTGAAAGCAGAGGATTATAGTCCGTGTCAAGATGAATGTTCTCGGGCTTGATATCGCATTGTTATGATGCAACTTCTAATGTTTCTCATCTTCGAAAATCGGCCATGATGCATGCTGATTATATCTGCCATCATGTGGTGAGGCATTTCTCTCATGCAGGTTTTTCATTTGGCTCAGTTAAAAACAGGCTCGTCATATTAGATTTAGCTAGTTTAGAAAATCATTAGCCCTTATGGTAATGTAGAATTATTTAGCAAATTGGAGCACTCTCAAGTCTGAATACGGTTGCAACTTTTGAAGAAATTTGAAAAAAAAAAATAGCCCACTTACAATGGAATTTCAAACAGTATGATGTCTTCTAAAAAAAGTCTTAGACATGACAAGATGAGGTTATTTTAGCTTAATTCTAATTAAGTGTTGAGTTAATTGAACTAACTCTTATTATAATGATTGCAAATTCTGACTTCGGAAAACACAATAAATAATAATAATAATAATAAAGAAAAAAAAGACAGCTACAGGGACAGCAATGTTGAAAACCATATGTGAACCTTGTTTTGTTTTTCTTTAACATGAATTCTAAGTGGTCCCTCTTTCCTTCCTCTCCCGTTGTCTCTAATGTCCCTATTGGAAGAGACCTATTCCTATATTATTATTTTTATATTTGATACTTATGCACTTCTGCTTTTTCTATATTAATTATCTACACTATTTTTTTAATTATGAAATAATTTTATTGCTTAACACTTAATTATGGTTTAAATGAATCTAATCACATTTAAAAAAAATTAGTTTTGGTCTAAAATTTGACTTTAAAAAACACATGTTGAAAACTGAACAAAAATCTCATGTCTCTTTTTGGTGTCTCTATCTATGTCCCAATACGAAAAAATTAAAACCATAAGCTCCAAACCTATATTCTAAACACTAAATTATAAACCTCCCTAAAAAATAAACCTTACACTATGTACTCTACAACCTAACTCTAAACCTTAGTCCTAAACATTAAATCTAAGTTTTAGTGTTAAGACATAGTAGAGACAAAAAAACATAAATTTTATGTTCCTAGAACCTACCTTTATATTTCATTAATGAAGAAAAAAACAAAAGAAAAAACTTAAATACCAATAATATTGTTTCCAAGTAAAAAATAAATAACCCATTTATTTAAAGGAAACTACAGTTGAGACTTTGTATTAATGGATTACCTCTTTAGCCATATTATTATGATTAGTGCATATTAGGTCAACAAGACTAAGTTAAATATTGGGGGAAATTAGGGAGTTATTGTGTTTAGGAATGAAATTTTGGGAAATAGGGATGGTTGGGGATTATTTTGGTTTCTACGTTAAAAATTATAGTAGATTTAAAAAACTTCTCCTGCAGAAGACGTTCTGTCATATTTTAATATTTTCTCCTCGAGAACGCTTCATGTAGGAGAAGTTCTCCTATATAATGCATGGGTGGGTGGCAAGAGAGGGGTAGTAAGCGTGATGCATGCATGAAACTTCTTTATTAAGAGGCGTTCTCGATGAAAAAATATTAAAATATGGCAAAACGTCCTCTGCATGAAAAGTTTTTTAAAATTAATGTAGTTGTTGCCGTATAAACCAAAATAATCATCAACCAACCCTATTTTCCAAATTTTCATTCCTAAACACAATATCTCCCTAATTTTGCCTAAATATTGAATGGAGCTCCATCAAAGTAGTTCAATTTAACAATTGACAATACTTTATTGGGTTGTATTTTTAAACCTTATGGTCTCAATTATCATTGACCAATCCATAAATTAATTATTGGCTCTTCGTAGTAGATATAGTAAAATGAAAATGAAAGCTCTCATTTAATGAATACAATATGTTCATATAATAAATATGACATGAATTATTTATATTTATAATAATTTAAACTTATATAATTGATACGAGAAATATAAAATTAGACATGTTTATGAATCGGGTTGAGTTGCAATTTAATTCCTATCATTTTTAATTTTAAATATGTTTTAAGTCTAGCTTACTTATTTTACTATTTAAACATTAATAGATTATTAAAAATAAATATATGGGGATAAGAGTAAAACATGATTGTTTCGGAGGAGAAACAACATGAGTTCCTACTCAAGGCCTCATCTTCTATTTTTATAATTTCAGTAATTTCTTAAGTGACAATCGTGTTAGTTAATAGCTGCCCCTTATTGTTTTAGTTGTATTTAAGGTGCTTTCTTAAAAAATAATAAAATAATGATTTATTAATAAAATATTAAGTTAATGATTTAAATTAATGAAATATGTTTCGTTCTACAGGGGTTCATTTTTAAATTTTCGCTCAAGATCTCGAAAATTTTCGAGACGGCTACTAAAACTCATTTAGTTTTTCTATCAAAAAAATTTATTTAGCTTTATACTTTTTAGACCGTTGGATGAGTGTAAATAGATGAATTAAATTTACCTCTTTTTATATTTTTTTTAATTTTTTACTGTTAGTTTCAATAATTAATTTTCTCTCCTCAATGTTAAAAAAATATAAAACTTAAACTATATATATATATATATATATATATATATATATATATATATATATATATATATAAAGTGATTTGAAATTTAAGTGTCTGTTTTCTCAGCTCAAAGGTGAGTCTAAAAGAACGGGTAAGTCTGGGATACGGCAGGTCTAGAGTGTGGTTAAAAGATAATAAGTTTTAAAATTAGTCAAAGAACTTAAAATATTAGACTTTTTGATAACATTTTAGGTTAAATTTTTCGTGTTTTTGGACAAGTATCGATACTTATTTTTGTAAGTATTGATATTTAGTTGTTTGATAACATTTTAAGCTAAGTATCGATACTTGTCAAAAACAAAAAAAACAACTCAAAATATTATCAAAAAGTTTAATATTTTAAATTTTTAAACAAATATCAAAATTTATCGTGTTTTAGCTGCACTTTAGACATGTAATACATGAGACTCACACAAAAGAATGGCTATACTTTTGTGTGACGGTGTTGAGACAAAAGAGAAGGCAGTGTTTGGCGGTCTCAACAAATTGTAAAGTGTCATAACTCATAAGCAAATATTAAATCAAAAGTAGGATTCTCAATAAATAAATAAGTTGGTACTATTCCAACATTAGAAAAAACCTCCCAATCAACACTAAGTTCTCAATGTTTTTTTTTTTAATAAACTTTAGTGAAACCGGCCAAGCCCTTACATTTTTACGATAATATATATTTTTATGTTTCCTATGCTTAAATTTACATTTTTTATATTTAATAAATACAATTATCATAATCAACCTTGTAAAATTCAACGTATTACATAACATTATTTATGTGGAAATTTTAAAAGAAATAGGTCTAATTATACTTCCAGTCCCTGTACTCTTCACACATTCAAAGTTTAATCCCTCTACTCTAATTCATGGAATTATTATCTCCACTCTTTTGATTTAATCATTAAAGTATAATCGATAACACTCTCCACTGACTCTTGTTAAATTAAATTATGTGTCGTTTTTAAATAAAGAATTGGATGCCCTTTACACTGTTTTGTAATGGAACTTTGGTCCCCGACCCTTCATTTCCCCCTCCCACACATAATATACTATACTTACACTTATTTTATCTTTCCCATTATAATCAGAATTTGATTCTTTCTTTCTCTTTATTTTGTTTTCTGGTTTAAATAATTATATATATATTTATTTAATAAATTGAATTATTTGCTTTGATTATAAATTTAAAAAAAATTAAATTTGGGTCTCTTATGATGAATATCATCCGTTTTTTCACTCAGACAACTTATTGAGTTCTAAATATTTAATATTTTAAATCCGATTACAATCAATAATAACATGAATATGATATCGATCTATGAATTACCGGATTTTTTATTTAGAGTATTTAGATATATAAAGGAATCCATCCTCTTGCTTCTCTCACTATACAAATTCCATCTGTTTCTTATTTTTGTGACGTTGATTTATAACTCAAACCCATTTTGACATTCTTCGGTATGCTTTTACTTTGAAAGAAAAGAGATTCGATCTCAATTTTCTTTCGATATTTTTATACCAACAAAAAATAAATTCAGTTTTGATATAAACTTTTAATGCGTTTGTAAAATAATTTAATCTATTTTATCTATGAATTATTCATTATTATGTATTTTTATAACAAAATTATGTATTCTATATTTAAAAAAAATCAAATTGAAACGAGACGACATATATGGGGTAGAGACAAGCACGTTTCTGAGATTTTGATGGCCCTAGAACAAATACGATAGAACGAAGATGAACAGGTTAACCAACCAACTATATGTACTTGCTCAGAATGCACCAATACTATCACTTAACATTGTTGCATTTTTATTTAATAATATTTAAATGCAATGATCGATGACTTTCCAAAATAAATATATTTTATTTTATTTTATTTATAACTTTCATAATTGATTAACATTGTTGCATTTTTATAATATATAATTAGCGAATTTGTTAAATTTATACAAAAGTAAACCTGTTTAAAGATTAGACTTTGAATGAGTATGAACTTTTATAAATTCATACTAACTAACTTGAACAAAATTATCTAATAAAAAAATTAGTTGAATAGAGTATATAAAAAATATTAATATAATATTATTATATTTTGTGAGTATTCAATTGAATTCAAATTCAAATAGAAATTAAAATTAGATAAAAAATGAAAATTCAAATATCACATTTGACGGAATCAATGTAATGGAAGAGCCCACACCCACCAAAATGCAGCTTCAATTTGCATTAGAGTGTAATACAAGTCGCCTATACATGTCAACAATTACACTTGGTCAAATTAGATATAAGATCCTATACTATATTTTCTTTGTTCAATTTAGTCTTTTTACTGTAATTTGATCAATTCTAATTTTACTTTTCAATACATATGTATTTTTTTAATAATATTTGATATATTACCGGTGTAAAAAAAAAATTACACAAATATGTCTATTTTCAAGTATGTCTGTTTTTAAGCATGTCTATTTGCATTAGAGGTTAATTTTTTCGTTAGTTCTGTTTTGCACATTAAAAAGGGACAAAAGAGAGAGAGAAAAAGTTCAATATTTGCCCAATTGTTAAAAGAAATACAAATGCATATATATATATATATATGAAAAATTCTACAACGTGCGACGTACACCGCTGAATACTACTAACGCTGAATACCGGTGAACACTATTAAATTGATTAATAAATATTAAAAATCTAAAGAACTCAACATACAATTATAAATTATTTAAAATAAAATTTTAATTAAATTATTTTCTATATATATTATATTTTTTAATTTTTTAAAATAATTTGATCAAATACCAACCTTAGTCAATTTAAAAAATAAAAACCCCTAAACTTGAAACCCTAAACCCTAAAATTAAAACCTTAAACCTTAAACTATAAATCCTAAACCCTAAATTATAAACCCTAAAGTATATATTCAACCATTGGGTTTAGGGTTTAAGGTTTAAGGTTTTGAATTTTGGGTTTACGGTTTTGTGTTTGTGATTTTAGGTTTAGAGTTTTGGGTTTATGATTTAGGGTTTATGGTTTCAAGTTTTGGGTTTATGGTTTCAAGTTTATGATTTATAGTTTTGGGTTTATGGTTCAAGGTTTCATATTTAGGGTTTAAGGTTTATAGTTTTGGGTTTAAGGCTTAGGGTTTAGGGGGTTTTTTATTTTTTAAATTCACTAAAGTTGGTATTTGATCCAATTATTAAAAAAAGATTAAAACATATAATATATATGGAAAATAATTTAATTGAAATTTTATTTTAAATAATTTATAATTATATGTTGAGTCATTGAGATTTTTAATCTTTATTAATCAATTTAATGGTGTTCAGCAGAGTTCGTCGCACGTGGTAGACTCATCCTATATATATAGAGAGAGGATTATTATCCCATACATAGCTGGTGAAAACTTTTTATTTCCACAAGTGCCTTAATTTAGGGTTTTAGTTTAGGCTTAAATGAACTTTAGGTGCCCAAAGTATACCATTTTTGAACTTTAGGTGCCTAAAGTATTTTTTTGTAAAAATAGGTGCCTAAAGTTTCCAAAGTTATAATTTTAGGTGTCTGGGATTAACTGCCGTTAAATTTTTTTGTAGCCAATTATAATGTGACACGTGGAAAGTTTTTTATTTTTATTTTTAAAAAAATAAATTTTCAAAAAAGCCCCCAATTTTCTAAAATTCCAAAAAAGCCCCAAAATCCTAAATCCCAAAATACCTAAATCCCTCAATCCGACCACTCCCGCCGCTGTTGGCCACGATTCTGGCGACAGAATGGAGCGTTTTCCCCTTCCCAAACACCCATGCACCAATCGTCGTCATTCAGCCGCCGCTCGTCGCAAATCGTTCGAATAAAATTTTGAATGTTTCGGCCTTCGTTCGGCGTTTTGCACGACTCCGGTCCATTTTTTGGTGATGGGATGATAGGATAAACGATCGTGGTGGTCCGGCGAAGGATGTGGTCGGTGGCGGCGGCGCCATCGGCGACTAAATCCACTCAAATTGTGATTTGAATTTGGGTGGGTTACGGATTTCGAATTTAGGGGCAATTTTGTGAATTTTAGAAATTTAGAGTTTTTTTAAATGAGTTTAAAAAATAAAATAAAAATTATATATATATTTTTAAAAAATAATGGCAAATTAACCCCAGGCACCTAAAATTATAACTTTGGAAACTTTAGGCACCTATTTTTACAAAAAAATACTTTAGGCACCTAAAGTTCAAAAATGGTATACTTTGGGCACCTAAAGTTCATTTAAGCCTTTAGTTTATGGGTTTTAGTGTAGGTGTTTAGAATATAGGGTTCATGGTTAGAATTTAGGGGTTAGGGTTTAGGGTAATATGATTAGGAATTTAAGTTTTAACCTATAAGCCCTAAAATTTAACCCTAAATCCAAAATCTATCAGCACCCCCTAAATTCAAAACTATTACACTTACACCCCTAAACCCTAAATCCTAAATCCTAAACCCTAAAATTAAAACACTTGTGTAAACAAAGTTTCTACAAGTGCATGTGCATGGAATAATTATATATATATATATATAGATCATATGGGTAATTATTCCATGTTTAAACCATATTAGATAGCTTGATAGAATTAACAAAAAAAAAACTTGAAGATTGAAAATACAAATCTGAAAAATCAAATTATGTCAAGTCTTAACTCTGATTGCAACTACTATTGTAGTAAGATTTAAGAGAACATGAGTTTAAATATATTTAACAACACATTATATTTCTATTTAGTGGTTTGGTGAATCTAAACATTTCGATATTAAATAAAAAAATATAATAGAAATAGAAGAGCTAAATCTGTAGAAAGCATATAGTAGAAGGACCATTGGAGTTTAGTAAAAGAAAAAAAAGGGGGGGGGGGGAGTTCCCATCATCAAGACAAAATTTAGTCAGTGCTGTGAAGTCAATAATGCCCAAGTCCACAAATATATTCCAATCCATTTTTTATATCTCATATATATAATATATATTTTATATATTATCTCATATATATATATATTCTAATAGAAAATGGATGATATTCATTTTAAGAGACTCGAATTCAATCGCTGTAAAGTGGGTATACATTGACAAAAAGTTAAGAATATTTATGAACAGATACTATCTTGTAATCATATTTAGGTTATTCAAAAAAATCCCAAACCCATTTTTCAATTTATTATTTACTTAATTAATGTTTCAAATTCAAAAGAAAAAAATTATATTTTTTTTAACATTTCTAATTAAAAAAACAAAAAAAGAAAAGAAAAACTAAAATTATAACTAATTGACATGGTGTGATGGTGAGATGAGACAATAAGACTTTTAAATAAGGTTAATAATTGAGGTTTTACATAAAAAATAATTTTTATAATATTCAATCTAAATAAATTGAATATCAAAATTTATATAAAAACTATAATCAGTTGTTGCTGGTAGGGTGTTCATTTTCGAGTACCAAAAAACCGGGTACTCAAAAAATTGGGTACCCAATTCTCCCAAGTACTCCATATGTCGGCCCGTGTCTCAGCCCGTTTTAGCCGAATACCCGCTATTTGGGTACTCGAATTTCACGGGTACCCAAAAAATCGGGTAAAGGGTACCCGGTTCATATTTTTATTTATTTTTTTAAATTTAAAATTTTTTAAATATCACATTGTAAACACATAAAATTTAAAAGTTCATAATACATAATCTAAATACATAAATTAGTGATTTAAAGTTAGTTTTAAGATAAAATATTTAGATGTATATATATATATATTAAAGTTTATCATCAAAAAACAATAAAAATATTAATCTTGTTTTCTTCTTTTGAATCCCGGTATGAAAATGTAATATCTCTCTATTTAATCAAAAAAATATTTGTAAATTTTAAAACTTAAAAGTACATATTACAAACATAGAAATAATTTAGAGATTTAAATTTAATTTTAGGTAAAAATATTAAGGAACCTAAAATAAAAATATAATTTAATACTAAAAAATAAATATATTAAAACTATTGGGTGGGTCAAATACCTGATTATCAAAAAAATTCAGCCCAAACTTGGCCCAACTACCCAAAAAAATCTCGAGTTGAGTACCCAGTCCGCTCAAGTAATTTTTTTAGATTTGAATTGTCAGTGTAATGACCCGTTTACAGACCTAAAACCCATTTACACCCGCCCCCAAACTTAAACCTGACCCGTTCACAAAACCCAAATATAAACCGACTCAAACAAACGACCATCCCGAAACCCTAAAATTACACCCACAAACCCCAAATTAAATATGAAACCCTAAATCCCTAAATAACCTACCCTTAACCCTCTGCCTATACCCCAACCGACCCATACCCTATTTCCCAACCACCATCTGCCAAAATCAATCACCAAAATCCCATGAAATCTGGCACCCCAACATCATCAGATCTGCAAAAGAAAATATGAGGGTTGTTATTTTATTGTAAAAATTCGGATATAAATCCCGGATCAAAAAGATGAAAAGGGGGCTTTTTGGAAACTGAAAAAAATCTCAATGTAAAAAAAAATCAGATTCTCGAGTGAAATAAAAAGAGTAATTTTCAGGTCTTTATTCTCTTGATATTCAGTTGTTTTTTTTGAATCTAGAACAAAAAAATTTATTCGGGTTTTGGTTTAAAAATCGTTATTTGTTTTTAGTTTTAAATCTTAAATAAAATAAAAAAATTGAAACTTACCGATTGTTTTGGAGGACGCCGTCGTTGTCGCCCGAATCCATGCCGTGACGTCGAGCCGCCTATAATCGGCATGCGAAGACCGGCCGAGTGTAGGAGCGGCGCGCCGTCGTTAGGGTTGGGAAGAGTATGAGAAATTTCTAGGATTTGTTTTTTTATGTTTTAAATCTGTATCCAAAAAAACACATAACCTATTTGTTTTAAACCTGATACAAGCAAAACGGCGCCGTTTAGTGCGCCTGACCCGCGCTGTAATTCGGTCTTCGGTCCTTCTGATTTTTATGCGCTTTTAATATCATCCTTTTTAAGTTTTTAATTTCTGTTTTATTTAGATTTAGTCGCTGTATTTTTTAGCATTTAATTTTCAGCCTATGATTTCCATTAATTTATGTTTATTTTTCTAAGTTTTATATTTTGCTCATCTTAGTCCTATAATATTTGCCATACATGCCATACAATTGCATCTTAGTCCTTACTCTTTAATTTTATGATGTTTTATATTAGCTTAATTCATGCATTATTATTATTACGTGTATATAATATATTATTATTATACCAATTAGTTACTTATTATATATATATATATATATTAATATCATATAAGATATATATAGGTGTTTTTACCTTTGGTACATATTTTTATGTTTATATATATATATTTATATATTTTTTAAATATGTGTATATAAGGTTTTGTATATTTTAAAATGACATTTAATATTTTATTCAATTATAATGTATATAAATAATACTAAATACTTATTTTTGTAAAAAATAAATATATGTATAAACTACTAACCTAATATATATAGGTTTTTTTGTAAGTATAATTATTAAATAAATTTTACATTAAATATTATATTTGTAAGTATATATATATATATATATATATATATATATATATATTTACATGTTACCTCATAATTTTGTATTATACATGTTTTTTAAAACCACCAAAAAATGTTTTTAAAGAAATAAATTTTGAATTTTAAATCAATGTTTTTTAAAATCTCGATAAATTATATTTCAGGCGTATAGGGATGTAATATTTTTAAATTTTTTCCAAGAAAGCGAGAAGTCGTGTCCCGGGCGCACAGGGATGCGGTTCTCTCGATATTTTCGGCATTTAAGAACCGTATTTTAAATTTTAATCGAATTCGAAATTTCCAATACCAAGATATTAAATAATCGGTTAGATACCAATTTTGAACGGTGTGGGAGTGTTAATCATTCCTCATCCGTAACCGACTCTAGGACCCGAATTTTGAATCTCTGGTTTTATTTTGGTGTCCGGTCTACCTATTTTTTAAATGATCGGTGGAGACTCCACATTTTTAATTCCAAAATCGGGCAGGTGTTTTTCAAACAAAATTACATAAAAACCAAAAAAATTTAAAACAAAAAAAGTGCGCCAAACGAATTTAGGTGATTACAGTTGAATCGAGTCAACCGAATTAAATATTTTTGAACACCCCTAGCTGCCGAAAATGCCATTGTCACAACACAAGAAAAAAATATACTCTCTTCGTCCCATTTATTTTGTCCATTGTTATGTTTTTACACAGTTTTAAGAAGAAAAAGTTTGTGTAAGAATATGTAAGAAATATAATGTAAAATAATTAAAACGATAATTTTATCTTTAAAAAGTTAAATTTTATTTTATTGAAAAACTTTAAAAAGATATAAAAAAAATATGCATTATAAAAATTATTAATTTTTTTAATAAGATATTTTAAGTGGACAATTTTAAAATATAAAATGGACCTATAGAGTATTACGGGGAGTATAAAAAAGCAAAGCAACCTTTCTGATATTCAACAGCAAAAACCCTTGTTTTTCACTCCTTTTTTTATTCTCTTCAACGAAACAAATCCGAAAATTTTCTCCTTCAGAGCGTTGAGGAGAGAGAAATCACTCGTCCATGGAGAATTCAACAAGGTTAATTCAAGAGAACAACATGAGCTTGAACTTCCCAATCCCATCATCATCTTCTTCTTCATCTCCTTTGAACTCTCCACATAGCAACAATGGAACCAACAACAGCAGCAATGGGATTGTCCAAATTCACACCCCACCTTTAACTCCAATCCCCATCTCCAGATCTGAGACCAACCCTTACCCAACAACCTTTGTCCAAGCCGACACCACCAGTTTCAAACAGGTTGTCCAAATGCTCACCGGTTCATCGGAGACTGCTAAACAAGCTTCCTCCAAGCCTCCAACACAACACCAACATCATCATCAAGATCATCAAGGAATGCCATCAAAACCATCTTTTTCGATCCCTCCCATGAAAACAAACTCACCCAAGAAACAAAATTTCAAGCTTTATGAAAGGAGGAACAGTAACCTGAAGAACAACCTCGTGATAATCAACACTTTCCTTCCTTCTGGTGGCGCTGGCGGTGGTGGTGGTGCTTTTTATTCGCCGAGGAATGCCGAGATCCTGTCTCCGAGCTTGCTTGACTTCCCGAAGCTAGCTCTTAGCCCGGTTACACCATTAAATAAAGACCCTTTCAACAAGTCTTCGCCTTCTTTAGGGAATTCATCTGAGGAAGACAAAGCTATAGCGGAGAAAGGCTTTTACTTGCATCCATCGCCTATGTCGACTCCTAGAGACACCGAGCCTCAGCTCTTGCCACTGTTCCCGGTTACTTCTCCTAGAGTTTCAGGCTCTTCTTCTTAAGAATTCAAAGAGGAAGAAAATGGTTATGTTAGTTTGAGAGTGATTTGTCAAAAGGGTTAATGCCTTAATGGGTTTTGGCTGAATTTGAGTGAAAAAAATGAAGGATCTTTCTTCAATTGTATGATTTGACCTCCCTTTCATTATGGTAAAGTTCTTCCTTTTCACCATCTTTCTTCGTTTTTCTACTAACCCTTTAGTTTTGTTGTTGTTACATTGTGTTCCATGCTTTAATGTAATCTTTGCAGCTCTTTTCAGCTAAGTAAAACTTTTACTCGCTGTAGGATTATTACAGACATTATAATTGTTATAATATAAGAACACTTTTTTTAAGAATAATGTTCAATTTCTTTCTGTGACAATTGAGTTTTATATACAGCAAAAAGGTCAGAAAGATGAAGATATTTTTCTGTTGCCCAGCAAAAAAGTGAGTGAGGTGTGAAACTGTGAGTTGCAGAAATGAAGACTTTTTTTGGCTGGTTCTAATAATGGACCATCATAGTGTGTTACAAGGATGTCTGTTTCTGAGTCAATTCATTGGAAAAAAAATATTTTGAGAAAAAAATTCAAGATAAAATTGAAAAAAATAGTTTGGAACTTTTTAGTAAATTGAGTGTGCTTTGTCTTTGTAAAAACTCTAGTCATTCTCATTAGCTAAAAAACTTTGCAGTTGTTAATCAACAATAGTATGACAGACAAGCCTTTCTATCATTAAACATAGCCCACCATAACAAAGGGAAAAAAGCTCAAACAAGATGTGACAATATTAGATCCTTTTAATCTTCACTTTTCTACTCCAAAATGTGTGTGTGTGTGTGTTTGGAAATGAAATTATTACAAAGGTAATGCCAATGTTTTGCTGCTTTTCTTTTTTGTTTACCCTTTTTCTTGTTCTTGTTTTAATTGCAATTCCATAACTGCAAAGTACAAACCTTTTTTTTCTGTGTGGATTGTTTTTCTTAACTACTTTAACCAGCTTTGGTCTGGTTTGATCTGTTTTAGCAGTACTGAAAGTGCAGTTAAAGTTTGATACTAGAAAATTTGTTTTTAGGCATCAAAGACATTAGGCAAAGGCTTGTAAGAAAACTGTGAAGATTAAATGACCCACATGTCTTTAGCTTATTTGAAGATAGAACAGCAGTCTTTTTCATTTAAATCTTATTTAGTATGCAATCATGCAAGTTTTGGTTTATATATATTTCTGTTTACTGCAATCCTTTTCTTGTCTTAGATACATCAGTTAGCAGAGTTCTTAAGAAATGGGAATATACTCAGCAGGCTAAAGGGGAAAAAGTTGAGACTTTTTTTATGATTAGGATTGAAAATGAAGTTAAAGAAGAACAAAAAAACAACAGCAAATGTGCAAGACTTTTACTTTTTACCTTTTGAAAGTAAATAACTTTGTCATTGTTCGAAATAAGATGTGAGCGTCAATGAAGCACAAGTACTTTAGTCTAAAGGTAAAATGACAAAAGATGCCCCTAATGTTTGCATGTTTTGTCATTTGGCTCCTATTCTTTTTATAGACTAAACAACCTCCAACGTTTTAATTTAAAGTTTATTTACGATTGGTCATTGTTCGTCGATTTAAAAAAATATTTTATTATAACCTTCTTTATGGTGATATGTGGCCAAACCGGATGGTGACAAGTGACTAATATAATGCTGACATATCAACAGATCTTAACATGTGACAAGTCCAGTCAACATCAGTCGTTAACCGTCAGTTGACTGACATTTTCCATCCAACAGGGGCATATTTGGACTAAATTAAAAATGTTAGAGTTGTTTGCTCCAAAAAAAAGAATAAAGAAATTTTTTATCTTTTGTCATTTTCTCTTCTAAAGTATTCTGTCCCCATACCATGGACATATTTTTTTTCAAGTATTTTTTTACCTATTTTTTTCTATTTTCCCACCATTTCCCATATTTTTCTTTTTTCTTTTCGACTCTCTTGGTCACATGATTCAACTATAAGTATACAAATATGTATGATGCCATGCTCACATGATTTTTGTATGACTCTTTATTTGTATAGATTTTTAGAATATAACAATTATTTTATATTTGCAGTACCTTTACCGTATCCATTTAGGGTTTAGTGAATTTAGGGTAGAATATATTTTTTAGGATGTAAGATTTAAGATTTAGAGTTAAAGCTTAAAATTTATTTTTTTTAATATTTTTTAGTGTTGAAACATAAAAAAAAATATCAGAAGAGGAGAAGAAAATTTTCCCTGTTTAAGTTTGTATTTTTATTAAAGAACAAAAATAAAAAAAGTTTAAAGAGATTTGTGTTTTTGTCAGAGAACATTTATAAAACAGTAACGAGAACTGTTTTATCCACTGTACTTCATTATATATAACAGTGTCTGCTTGCATGCATTTTCAACTACCTCATTAGTCATTTCATTAGTTTCCTGCATTTACTGCTTTTTATTGCAAATCTGAACGAAATGTTCATAGGAAACATTTTCCATTACATAGTTTTTTTTTTCACCAGAAACCTAACATTCATGGGATCCTGTGTTTCAAAGCAGACACCTAGGGTTTATCCTCTGAAAAATGAAAACCAAATCCACTTTCTTTGAAACATTATTGTACCTGCAAATTTATTATGACATACAATGTTGGGTAGATATGTCATTCCATCCTTTATGGGGTGACAAAAGTGGCTCACTTGAATGTCTGAAAACATTAGTTGTTGTCACCAGGATTGAAATTATTCCCATTGCTCAGAATGAAAGCACAAACAGAAAATGCAGAAAACCAAGATTTATTGCATTTGAAAGTGATTTATTATGGGTATGAACTGTTACAGTTGATATTATTACAGAAGTACAAATTTCTATTAGATCTCCGAGAACGAGTTGATAGTCTTGAACCCATGGTTCTCGGGAAGAGGACCGTTTCCAGGACGGACAATGATTATAGTCTCCAAACCTAAGACATGGATAATCATGGAAATATTAATAATCAAGTATATATCTCCTTAATTTTCTAGTTCGAGTAACACTGAACTTGGAAACTGATCTACAGAACAACCAGACTTTCAAGGCACATGTTCCATTGACAACTTATTGAAGTCAGTGCAGTGAAATTTACTACTATTTTTGTTACGTTATTTTTTGCTAATCAAATTCGTATGATTTGGATTCTCTTGCAACAGTATAGCATATCTAAGGGGAAATAAAAACAAAAGAGAAAACAACAAAAAAGAAAGAAGGAATATGAGTAGTATCATTTATTTTGGAATATAAGTTTATAAACCTAACCAGCAACCAAATATGGTATCGGAATATGGACACAGAGAAAAACAAGAAAAAAAGTGGAACTCATGATATTTGTAATCTGGCATTCACTGTTAAAAAGCACAAAAAAAAAAGCAGTATGGTACCTGCAGCTTTTGCAGCAATGGCTTCTTGATAGATATCAGTCAGAAATAGTATCTCAGATGGCTTATCAACACCCAAGTTCTCGATTATTTCAACATAACTGTGTTTCTCTTTTGTTGCTGCAAGCAAAGAAGGCAAAACGAAGTGTCACCCTGGAAATTGAGTGATAAGAATGGAAGCAACCACAAAAGTTGTGAATTTACCCCACTGCTGTGTCGAAATATCCAGATAAATACTTTCTCAAATCGCCAAATTTTGTATTTCCAAAGAGAAGCCTCTGTGCTAATCTGCTACCACTAGAATATATGTATACCTGTGGTGAAAAGAGGGAGTGATTAACATTGAAATTGAACTTGCTGTAAATAGTCGAGAAGTTATGGTTATGGAGCTAAGTTACTCAGCCTCTGGTGTCAATGTCTGATCATGAGCATGTACAATTTTCTAAGTTTTTCATATATTTGGAAATTCCTTGGAAAGTTGTATCCTCATACACTTTGTCCGAATATGCATCAATATAGGCACTTCAACAAAAATGAAGAGTTGGAATGGCATAGTTAAGGAATACAGATCTTTTTGAGAAGGAAGAGGAGGAGAGAGTTAAAAGAGACTCTTTAAACGTGACCCAAAGATACAGTTCAATTTTTCGTAATGTATGTGTCTGCTCAGAAATAACGGAAAGCATCCTGTTTCTTTGCTAATAGATGGTACAACTTTATGACCACTCGGAATCAGTAGGGCATGAACATTATATTAACTTGAACTTGGGCCTAGACCAGGTCCAATAGAAACCTATTGTCTAAGAATATTGGCTTCCTTTTGGCATAATGATTGAAATGGCTTGTGAAAATGCTGCATTCTTGAGTTCATGCATAAAAAACTGAAGACAAATGTGGAGCCCCCTATCTTCATACAGAAAATATAAATGTCAAATAATGAAGTCAAGAGTGAAGGAAAAACGCAAGATACCTTCACCCCCATTGCATGCCACGCTTCAAGAGCTTCTGGTAAGTCATCGAAAACTATGACTTTGAGCTCATTGTTCTCGAATCCACTTCGCCATATATGACCCTATTTTGCTTCATGTATTACCTCTATCCCAAAGGTAAGCTTTGAAAACGCATTTTCTTTGAATTCATTTTACTTACTTGCAATTGCTTCAAGGCTGTGATTTTCCGATCAGCTTTTATCATTGCTTCCACATTAGCAACCAAAGCTGCAATGACATCCTCTTTTCCTGCATCGTCCGAGGGGATAGGTACAGCACCGATAACACCTTGCTTCAAGTCATCTTCAACCTGCGGAAAACCAGTTAGCATTTGACATAGACATCTGATTTGGGAGTCAATTTCGAGTTCTTTGTTTGCAATAATCTCCATTATAAATAATTGAAGGTTTCTTATTCATTGAGACTCGCTCGTGGCTTAACTGTTAAACATAGTTCTTTCCTATAAAATATTAAAAATAAAAGGTTCAAAGGTCCAAACAAATGTCTTACTTGAGAACATAATAACTTAATATCATCTTGGGTTTCAGCACTAGTATACGTTGAAGATAAATGCCTCCCGACATTGTTTCGGGCATACGGAAAGAGAATATCCGTTACAAATGAAATAGGAGTAGTAGTTCCTTCAATGTCAAGGACAATGCATTGCTGCAACAGAATAAACCATAGATGAGAGCATATTTCTGACCAATGAATGTAACAATGTATTTGTTCAGAAATAAAACAATCAGAGTCTACCAAAATGTCATTCATCCATTCAAGTAAAAATCCTGAATTTAACCGAAGGGAAAATATGTAAAATTCTTACTGGTAATGGCTTCACATTACAATTTGAATCCATCGTCCTAGCCTTTTTAGACACATTACAATCGACACCTGGAACTCCCTTAACACCCTGAATGGGGCCATGATCTCAGTAGACCAGTCCAAACCTAGTTGATGAAGTTTAATAGCAGCATCAAAGAGGTAATGGTAACATTCAGCCTGAAATAGTAAGACACAAAGTACGACCGAAGCAACGTGTAAGAATCTCTATCTTACTAGGGAGGAGCATTGACTTTTAATGGAGGTTTTACAGTTTACCATCATTTTTATGTTCCAATTCATATGCCTACAAAAATACTTTTGGCATTTGTGAGCAATGGTATAGGCATGAGGGAGAGGCTTGAGACACATTCTAAAATTTCCCCAGTTGGAACTTGAATATATACATAAGTTTAACGAACCTGAGTTTTAGCACTGATCCATGAGTCTCCCCATACATATATGCCATGATTGCGCACAAGAACGGCAGTTGCTTTAGGATAGGCTTCAATCTGAAAAAAAATTGAAATGGACTTCAATTGAGTGAAAACAATATTATGCATCGATAAATTTGACTGAAATGAACTGAAATTGCGGTGAAGAATATGTTTTCAATGGCAAAACGATACTAGAAATTGACACACATAGTCATATTGATATAGAATATTTTATAATTCTATTCAGCTACATGAACATTTCATGATGATCATAAAACCAGTCTCGTAATCACTATTGACATAATTAATGCAAAAGAAACATACAGCTTTGGCGAGAGAATCCGTTAGCTCGTTTTCATAGGCTGTGTTCTCTATTATTGGAATCACAAGTTCATCATAGTAACCATGCCCTTGGATTCCTTTTATCATTTCCATATGAGTGATCTACAAACATCCAAAAGAGAAAAGTAAACCAATCACTAAAAGAACACAGATGTGTAGCAGTAAAGAAAGAAATTAAAAGTGAGAGAAATACAAATACATTCTGTAACAATATTACGGTCAACAATAACTTACACGAAACTCTTTCGAATGTGGATCGATCATTGCTGCAAGACAGGATTCTATTCCATGACTATGGATAACAGCCCCAGCATTACGCATATGATAAGCCTGAATTATGAGGCAAAAAGAACACTTAAATATAAATACAGAACTCGAAACATAAAAAAGAAAAACAAGGTGGGACAAGACAATTTGTGTTGAACAAATAGGATCAAGAGCACCTAAACTAGATTAGAACCAAATCTGCTGGTTATTGATTTGCAACTGGGTTCTTTTATCAATTTTTGTACCAAAGCAAACAACATCTGGTTATGTTCGGATTTCAATCCAATTGTAGTTTCTTTTGTATGGTTTTCGTACAAGAACTCAGATAATAATGTAAGTTGACAGAACAGGAAGAAACAGAATTTTATATTCTGTATTTTGTTATTGCTCAATGAATTTACATCTCTCGATACACACTTATATAGGCTCTAGGTCTTTTAGTACATTAAGAAGACCTTCTCAAGATAACTTTTAGTTCTAATCTACTAAGTTGATAGACTCTAACTACAATAAGGAGTCCTACTAAGGATAAAATTTAATCTATTAGGGAGATAAACTTTAAGTAGGATAATTACTACATTATTTACAAAAGCTGAAATTTCTCTCGGATAACTCACAAATAATACCTTCAAAAAAAGAGGAGCACAATCGGAGCACTTAGGAGCACTTAGGAGCTTATGAGGGTAGGGCTTTGGAGAAGGTGAAGATACTATAGTCCCATCCCACGATAATACATACATGTCATCTGGTTCCATTCTCTCCTTCTGAACACCTAACAAATTACCAAGCCAAAAAACATAGTAAAAGCTATTTTAGAAGAGAATATAGACAGTAACTTGCAAACAACAATCTTCCAGTAATCAAAAGAATGCAAAGGAATAAACAAACATGCGATTGAGTGTGAGTGACAACATATAAAATGTAACGAAAAACAAGTTCTGTCCACCGGACTGTGTACTGAGCTGAGTAATAGTATTCATAATTCGTTGAAAAGAAGATGTCAGAAAGAAAATTAGACTCGTATGGCTGGAGAAAAATCAACATTTGGATTCATTTAAACTTGAAAAGCACATACGAAGTAGCCAAAAAGGCCTTAAAAAGGGAGGGGGGGGGGGAATGTTTGAGCTAGATTAACCATACCCCAAATATCAGAGTCATTCATGGTTGAATAGTTAATATCCAAAAACAAAGAGAGTAAAGGAAAAGAAATAAGTGATCTAAAACAACAGCTAAGATCTTGATTAATAAAAGACACAAATTTGTGCTTGAATGATACAACAGAAGCTAAAAGAACCATAAAAAAGAACATCTTCAGCTAGAATGACAACAATTGCTATAGTAAAAGGTCTGGATTAATATAAAAAGAGGGTCTTGAGCCTGAATATGAAATACCCCTATAAACTAATTATAATAAAAATCCAACTTTGAGCTACAATGACATGAATAAACGATCAAACTCAACAAATCAATCATTAAAAAGAAAAACTTTGAGCTTCAATAACTAATAGTCAGGACTGGGAACTAAAAAATCAAGAAAAAACCAATAATTAATCAAAACTAAAAAGGATCTAGACATTAATACACAGAAAAAGTCTAAACACACAGATTTGAGTTCCAAAACCAAATATTAAGAAGCCAAAAAACACCACAAAAGGGGAAAACACAAGATGATTGATTGAGGAAAAGTTACCAGAAGGGGACATGAGGATGAGTTGCTGAGGCTTAGGAATAGAACTATCATGGACCTTCAAGGTGATGCTGCCACCTGTTCCCGAGACCCATCCAAGGCTATAGAACTGGCGACAAAGCTCAGATATCAAAGATCTCGCCTCCTTCACTGCTTGACTATCTAAATAAGCTTGTGAAACACTCCCCATTTCAGAGCCTCCGTTTACTGAAGCCATTGCAAAAACAGAAACGAAAGAAGAAAAAAAACCCTCTTTAAAATATGCCCTCTAAAGAATAAAACTCGTTCACTGCTTTTGCGGGTGCTTTAAAATATTCCCTCTAAAGATTAAAGCTTTGGGTCTATATTTTTCCCTTCCGTCTCTGTTCAGAAGTGGGACAAGACAATTTGTGGACATGCTTTGGTTTGATTCGGTTAAGGTAAGAGTGAATATAAGAAAGGTCGCATGGGCGTTTTAAAGATTTAGGGTATGTTTTATAGTCTATTAAAATTAAAATTTTAAATTAAAAAATATATTTATTATTATTATGTGCATAATAAATTGATTTTTAAATAAAAATAAGTATAATATAATTTAAAATATATGAAGATCACACTATCGCTTTTATTGTATCCGTTTAAAACCACTTGAAGGTGAGTGTTTTGCGTACACCTTGCGGGGCTGCCAAAGGCAGACATTGACTGGTGTGGTCAAATTAGATTTTGTTTCTTAGAATTTGATTTAGTTTAATGGTATGATTAAAGAGTTCTTAGCTCTTGATTTGCAGGACTAGTTCTTGGCTAATTTAATGAAATCGGACCGATTGGTCGTTAATGTGTAGAATTGAGACCTCCTATTTGGAGCTGAATTATGGAATTTGTGGTGTTATAGGAACTCGATTGTTTTTGAGAGCCCTCTCGAAGAATGGGGATTCATTGTTGAACAGAGACGAGTTCTACAAGCGAAGATGGTAAGGGCGTTCGACTCAGCTAAGGGGCGGTCCCTATACCTAACCCCATGGCTCGTGGGGCTAGCCATCGGTCTCCACCAGCTGATGGCTGGTTTTTACTGAACACAAATGGTGTTAGGAGGGCTCCGGACGGCCTTGTTTCTTGTGGCGGGGTCTTGTGTGATTCCACAGGGGCTTGGAGGCACGGTTTTAACCGTTGTATCGAAACATGCTCGGTGTAGAGGCGGAGATGTAAGGGGCTTACATTGGCCTGTGTTGTGCGTGGGACTTGGGGTGCCGACAAATCATTTTGAAACTTGATAGTTTGGACGCGTTTCGACTGTTTCGATCAAACATTAATCACAATTGCTCGTCTTTGCTAATGTTGAGAACGCAACGCTTGACTGCGGGCTTGTCTTTCGATTGACAAGCAACCCAAGAGGTTCTAGGCTTGCCAAGAAGACCACCAGACTTGGTCCGATCGTTGGAGGCGAAAGAAAGCCCAAATGCATTGAGCCCGGTAAATTAATAGATGGCATCTTAGGGGGAATATTCCAAGGGATAAGAATATCTCTCAATGTAAACACAAACTTAAGGAAAGAATATCATAGTGATAGAGTTTCCTTAATTAGTGTAGATTTGGTAGGTGGCTTTCAATGCGGGCCGTTAGTGTGATTCGATCTCGTCCGTTCATTGTAAGGGGATTCAACTATAAATAGAGGCCTCCCCACCTCACTTGTATCATCCATCATTTGAGTAATACACTTGGCATTTACTCTAAAAACACTCTGTAGTGTTCTTGGCGTTCTTGAGCGTTCTTTCTCTTGTTCTTGTTGCCTTTCTCTTTTGTTCGGTTCCTCTTGGAGCGATCTTGTGTTGTGAGCATTGGAAGTATTCGATCTTCCGGAGAAGGATTTCAGGCTTACTTAGTCGTTTGTCTAAGAACATCGACTAAGGCCGCACGTTAGGTTGGTTGAAGTCTAGCCCGTGACGGTTGGTATCGAGGCGAGTGTTCGAGCACAAACACGATTGGAGATGGCAAAGAAAGGAGGGAATGTTGCAGCACAAAAGGGTGTTGAGGCCCGGTGGCGATGGAAGCGAGACAGTCCGAGCAACACTGTGCCTACGTTGGAGGAAAGGTTGGGAAAGCTCGAAGGATCCATGAAGGATGCCAGAGAGGAGATTGACGTTGTCAGAGTACGTCTTGACGAGCTGGACTCTTCGGGAGAGGAGCTCGAAAGCAACGTGCAGGATCCCGAAGAACAACGTTCGAGACCTTGACCATTGTGCCGGCGGTGCGGATAGACGGAGTGATGCACTCGGCCGAGCTAAAGGCTTTGAAGGCGGAGATGATGGAGGAGATCAAGGAGCTCAAGGGAGAGCTTCATGTTTACAAGGCTGTCGTGACTGATATGTTAAAAGCGGCAACAATCAGACCAAAGTTGGACGTGCCAAAGCCGAAGGAGTTTAGCGGAGCTAGATCGGCCCAGGACGTGGAGAACTTTGTGTGGAGCATGGAACAATACTTTCGTGCTACAGGCATCAAGGATGATGCGGATAAGGTAAACATTGCTTACATTTTAAGCGGCGTTGCACTTTTATGGTGGCGGCGCAGATGCTCGAGAGAGAAGAGCAAGGATATTCCCATCGGGACTTGGGAAGAGTTTTTGGCTGAGTTCAAAGGCAGTTCTACCCAAAGAACGCCCAACGGGAGGCTCGGGAGAAGCTGCACGAACTCAAGCATGAAGGTTCCATCTAGAGTATGTCGACAGTTCTTGAACTCAAACTCCAAATCACGGACATCGCTGAAGCCGAAAGCCTTTTTATCTTCAAGAATGGGCTTAGCGATGGGGCGAGAAATGGTGAAGAGGATGGGAGTTGAGGAACTCTCCAAAGCTATGGGCATGGCTGAATCCATAGCCGAGTTCGAGATGGCGGAGACTCTCAAGCCCGAGGCAAGGGCTATGGTGGGGGAGTCAAAAAGACGGGGAAGGTCTTGTGTCTTTGTGTCTGCGGAGGAAAGCACATGATGAAAGATTGCCCCAAGAATGATCGTCTTAATCTTTGTCAAAGCGATGTGTCAGAGAGTCGGACGAGGAAGTGGCGAGACTTGGTGCGATTGCAAGTGTCAAAGCAATCAAGCCGAGGGGTAGAGAAGCAACTGAAGTGCTACCAATGTAAGGGTCCACACAAGTTGCGAGCATGCCCACATCGAGTCAAGCCATCCAAGGGGGTGGGCGAGCCCGAGCGAGCGAGGCTGCGAGACTTGGTTCGATGATGATGCGAGTTACGCTAAAGGCGAGAGTACGCAAGCGAAAGGGTTGATGTTTGTCGACATCAACATTGCGGGACGATCGAGGAGTGCTCTAGTGGACACCGAGCAACCGATCTATTCATGTCCAAGAAGGCTGCCGACAAACTTGGTCTTAGAGTTGTGGGTTCAATTTGGAAAGATCAAGGCTGTGAATGCTAAAGAAGTTCCAATTGTTGGGCGGCACGGAAGGTGGAGCTGCAGATTGGTGAATGGAAGGGCAAGGAAGACATCAAGGTAATCAATCTAGATGACTTTTTGATTTTATTTTTTGGGACTAAGCTTCCTTGACCGTATAGATGCTCTTATCGTTCCTTGTGCCGGCGTCGTCGTGTTTTGGATCGAAAACAACGTTGCGTTGTGCCCTAAATCACCGAGACAAGGGTAAAGGAACCAAGATCTTGTTGCCATTCAGCTTGCCGAGGATGCTCCAAGCCAAGGAGACATCGCTTTGGAGGCTCTTGTTGGAGGGACTACTTTAGTGGGGCAAGAGTTGCCCGAGTCAGCTAGCGACATGAGGCCCGTGGAAAAATCACCTTTGGGCAAGGTGGAAGAAGCATTGAACTTCAAGTGTGAAGAAGGATCAATGTGGGAAAAGTTGCCAATGGGCAGCGAGGCACCAAACTTCAAGAGGAAGGGTTGATGCGGTTAGAGTGAATGCCACGAAGGAGGCGCATCTCAAACTTCGTCGAGATGCGCAATGATGCAGAGCGAGAAGTTACACGACGGAAGGAACCAAGGCGGCGATCTGTATGGGAAGACAACCTGGCCAGTCGAGCGCTCCTTATGGGGGAGCCGTTCTTATGGGGAACATCGTTGCCCGATTCTGAGTTGGGAGCAAGCCAAGGTACCATGGAAGATCCAAGATCAACCAAGAGAAGTCTTTCTTGAGGAGCAGCGATGAGGGCATCGCCGATTTGGTGGGGAGAATGTCACGGCCCGCTCATTTCGGTCCGAGACAGATGCGTAACAAGCAGCAACCCAAGAGGTTCTAGGCTTGCCAAGAAGACCACCAGACTTGGTCCGATCGTTGGAGACTGAAAGAAAGCCCAAATGCATTGAGCCCGGTAAATTAATAGATGGCATCTTACCGGGGAATATTCCAAGGGATAAGAATATCTCTCAATGTAAACACAAACTTAAGGAAAGAATATCATAGTGATAGAGTTTCCTTAATTAGTGTAGATTTGGTAGGTGGCTTTCAATCTGGGCCGTTAGTGTGATTCGATCTCGTCCGTTCATTGTAAGGGGATTCAACTATAAATAGAGGCCTCCCCACCTCACTTGTATCATCCATCATTTGAGTAATACACTTGGCATTTACTCTAAAAACACTCTGTAGTGTTCTTCGCGTTCTTGAGCGTTCTTTCTCTTGTTCTTGTTGCCTTTCTCTTTTGTTCGGTTCCTCTTGGAACGATCTTGTGTTTGTGAGCATTGGAAGTATTCGATCTTCCGGAGAAGGATTTCAGGCTTACTTAGTCGTTTGTCTAAGAACATCGACTAAGGCCGCACGTTGGGTTGGTTCAGAAGTCTAGCCCCGTGACATAGGTCTTTTCTATAAATATTATCGTATGTATTCTTTTTTCGACTAAGTTTAGGGGTTTAATGACGCACATGATAATTTTCCTTTTCATCTAAAAAATATATAAATATAATTTGATCTTTTTTATAAATTAATTTTAAGGTCAAAAAGTATCTAGCAGAAGTTTTTATATTAGTCATTAAATTAAAATTAACCATTCAAAAATGTTTCAAATTGTTTATATTTATATTTGATAAATAAAAAAAATATTTAAAAATCTAAAAATAACCATGTTATTTTTTCCAAAAGACTTGAGTTTGACCAGTTTTGCCGTTCAAGAACTCTCTCATCCTAAAGTAACATTACGCCATTATCATCGGATCGAACTCTTTGATATCATCGTCGCCTTCCATAGCTAGTGTGCCATCTCAAGATGAATCCGAACAGTTCAAGAAGAGCCTTTGCTTCTGTCACTACTTTTAAAATATTTGATCTGTTTGTTTTATCCGAATTAACTCTTAGAATCACATTTTATTTCTCTACTAATTGAAAGTGAGGTGTGTTATTGTAGAAACCAATCACCATAAAAATATCTTCAACTTTTCAGGCCTAGACATTAACTTGAGTTCGGGTTAGGTCCGGATTTGAAGTTATTGTACATAACAAGAGTATTATTGTAAAACCTCTAGACATATAATTTGAGGTCGAGTCAGGCCTGAATTTGAAGTTCCATGCAGGGACGGAGACAAGATTTGGAGTTGGGGGTAAACTATAAATGTTTAAAAGTGGGAAGGGCAAATTCATAAATAAACTAATTTTTAAAAACATTTAAAAATCTAAAAATATCTTAATCACTATTATTATATATTTAAATACATAAAAACGGTACAAATACACTATTTACTACATCTACAGTGATGAATTAATCACATGATTATTGAAGATAAACAAAGCTTGAGATGGTTTAGAAAATGGCACATGATGATTAGCTCCTTTTACTGTCATGAAAGTCGATAGATCTCCATATTAATTATTAATTATTATTAGGTAAAACTTACTAAAAATACATATTACTCCAATAAACTAATAAATTTAAAATAAATAATTCAATAACCTTGTTTTCATGATGCCAGGTTTTATTTTTGGTCAAAATCGGGTTCATATCCTTGGCCAACAATTTAACATGTTTTAAGGTTCCAATCATAGGAATTGCCCCATCTTCATCTCCACTGTAATAAAAAACGTAAGCTATAGATTAATACATTATTAATTTGAAAAAAATCCGGAAAAAAATCACGTAAGAACATAACCCAACCTGAATATGGTAATAGGAACAGATCGTAAGAGAATTTGCTTTAATGTCAGAAGCATGTCAATATCTTTATCAAATAAGCTGTACTTGAGACCACCATGCTTAGTAAATAATAATAGAAAATTATAACAAAAGTTTCAGTATAAGTCTTGGAAAACAATTGATCAGCTGAGGTTTAAAGATGTATTTATCTGACTTACTGGAGATAACCCATCCACGGATATCTTGAGTTGGTTCAGTTTCTACAAAAAACTTTTTGAACTTCAGGAATGTTGAAATAAAAATCTGTCTTGAAAATAATGCACATATCTACTTCATCGGTGATTTTAGTTACTTGTGACACGAAATATCAAATAATAAAGTCTTAATTCGAGCTTAATCGAGCAAGTAATTATTCACTTGATATACCTATTTTCCTGATATAAGATCTTTTATTTTTCCACCGCATGGGGTACGATGAAAATCAAATTGTTTTTTCTTAGCTTCTTGAACCGAAGTCACCTTAAATGCAATCATTTTAGATCTCCTCATGAGCCGTTGGCATGGACTAAAACATGAGAATATGAATTTCATAAATGAACCGATTAACCTAACCAGCTTTAATACATATTATTTTTTATTCAAAATATATTTGAAATATTAAATCGGTTCAATTAGTTTAGTTAAGATATGTTTGTCGGTTAATTGTACACTGAAGTACCTGCGTAGCTTGTTCCTCCGATATATAAATCTCTATATTTGAAAATTGGGTACTTTTCAAACCATTCCACTATGAATGCAAGCAAATCGTCATCTGTACAAAAAATGAAAGGAAAATTTATGAACTGTCACCCCTTTTTATTTTTTTTAATTAGAAATAAGAGAGAAAATTCGATTTTCAGGGTGATCATACTTGTACTAGAATCTCCAGCTTGATAATTACTTTTTAGGTTTGAATACGACCATTCAGATTTAACAGGTGAATCGATAAACAACACATTTGACACTACAATTTGTATATAAAAATTCGAATGTGTCAAATTGATATCAAAATAATGTAATTATATGTAAATTTTAAGGTGGAAAAGAAAAACCAACCTTTGTTCCAAGCATAGGGATTTCTCTTGAGGCCATGAGCATTGTTTGTAGTAATGAAAGGACCAACACCAACAAAACTATCTCCGACTGAACTGCAACCTGGTCCTGAAAAAGAATAACTCGAAATTTAGTCCAACTAATTCATATAATCATTCTCAATAAACGATATTTTATAGGGTTAGAGATTTGAATTTTAACACCTACAGTCTTTTCTCCTGAGAATTTTTGTTTTGGTAAAGGAGAAATTGAAGATGTAACTAACCTTCTGTTAGCCAAATAGTGAGAGGTTGATTCAATGGATCGTTTTCGGCTTCGACAAAATAATAGAAAAGACTTCTGCTAGCATTCGAATCAACATTGATATATCCAAAAAATTGTCTAAAATTAACAGTGGGTTATCCGGACAGCATGCCAATTTGATCATTCAAATGGTATCCAATAATACCACCAAATTTTGAAATAGTAAATGATATTAAAGATTCCCCCGAAACCCATTAAGAATTGATAGAACTATCCTAAGAGACTCTTAAATGTTTGATTATTTCGATAGATTGATTTACAATTATGAGTGAATTTATATAGTGGAATTTCAAGGTTTTTTTTTGTTAAAAATTAAAGAAAATATTGTTGGAGCAATGTTTTAAACAAGTAAATTTAAAGTTATTATAACGTAAGGAAGTGTAATCAATTAATTTTGTTTGCTTGACAAGAAAATAATCTCCTTCTATCACTATTTTTCAATTTTTTTGTTATGACATGTGTCTTATGTTGTGTTTAGAGTGTGTTTGTAGGCAATTTTTTTTCCTTTTTTTAATTAAAGAAAATATTTTTGGGACAATTTTTATGTTGAGTTTAGAGTGTATTTGGCATATGTCTGTAATCAGGTATTGTGTTTATATTTTTATTGATAAACATTTATACTGATGAGAAAAAAACACATCTAGGCATTTTATGGAACAGCATACATTCATTTGTATCACCATATAGTCATGTATGTACATAATTGAATACTGAGCTTTGAAAGTCCAATAATACACCACTACTAAATAGAGGCTACAAATGCACTAGAGCATGCTTACATCAATCAATCGTAACATAGTATTAGAGTCAACGCTAGTGTGCTACGACTGAGTTTATATTTGTATCATCATATAATCATGTATGTACATAATTCATACCATCACAAATAATCACGAGTGATAAAGACTTAACACATCATCAAAACATATCATGTCGTGCACAATTCAAGATACTTGAAGGCATTAAACATATTATTGTATAATTAGGAGGATCTTGAAGTCTTTTTCTTTGTTAAAAACGTTGATATTAGTGATAAACGAGTTGTCGATAGTCAATCAAAATCATCGTCGGAGACCCGTCTAAAGAGGCTTCCGCAGAGAGTAGAAGAAGCTGTTTTCTCAGAGAAGGATGAAACGTTAAACGCAATCCTTATTGGGAAGGAACAGGAATACAAAAAAGAGGATGTCAGATATGTGGGGGAGTTGGAATTAGCAGGCAGTGGGCTCAGTGCAATCCCAATTATATCAGAAGCTCCAAAAGCAAGCCAAGTGTACGACTCTGGGAAAATATGAATATCAATTATACATTATACTAAATCAAACACACATACAAATTTTATAGCATCCAAGAGGTAAAGGTATATTACCTTAACTACAAACAAAGAAAAAGACTTCAAGATCCTCCTAATTTCCCCTTTCCTTTAATCTAATGCAAAGAGGAATAAAATAATGCAAACGGCAAATTGGAAATGATATAATAAGCATAAAACATATTAAATGAATTAAAGCTTACTAAAATCCAACCTTGCTCTCACACCAAAACCCCACTTGTTCTTGAGCTCAACGATGGCCAAATAGATGATAAAGATGAAGAACAAATAAATGAAATGATGGTTTTAAGATGCTTCAAAATGTGTCATGGATCAAGGAAGGAGAAAGGTAAAGAATAGATGGAGAAAATGAAGAAGAGAGGACGAAGAAAATAAGGAGAAATAGGGGATGAAAGGGGCTTTCAACATTTAATTGTTTTCAGCCTTCCCTTCCCTTCCCCCAAATTAATAATACGCATCAGTGTTTACATAACGATTAATAATTTTTATAATGATTTTATCAACATGGGATATGATCATTGTATATTGTTAATTTGGGGATAAAATTAGAATGTTTGAAAGTTTGAAGGGCAATTTAAAATGAGTCATAGTTTGGGGGATCAATTTAGAATGATATTCATAGTTTGAGGATGAAATTAGAACGTTTAAAAAATTTAGAATAAGGGTCATAGTTTGAGGACATGTGTTATAATTAACTCAAAATAATATCATCGTAATACAAATATATAAATAATTCAAAATCTTCTAAAAACAAATTATAAATATATTGAATTTTATTAAAATATAAAATACATTAATCACAATTATTATATATTTAAATACATAAACAACATACGAATACACTATTTACTGAATTTACAGAAATGGATTAATTACATGATTTTTGAAGATAAACAAAGCTTGGGATGGTTTAGAAAATGGCACATGGTGATCCTTTTACTGTCATGAAAGTCAATAAATCTCCATACGAGTACAACCACCCTCCTTCCTGCAAGTTTAATTAATAGTCATCATTTTATTTCAATTCAAATTTTTCAAAAATAAATATATTAATAAACTAATAAATCAATAACCTTGTTCTCACGATGCCATGCATGCTTCATTTTTGGTCAAATTCAGGTTCATATCCTTGGCCAACATTTTAACATGTTTTAAGGTTCCAATCATAGGGATTGCCCCATCTTCATCTCCACTGTAATAAAAAATGTAAGTCATATAGTAATACATTATCCATTCAAAACTCTTGAAAAAGTTCATGGAAGAAGCATAAACCAACCTGAATATGGTAATCGGAACAGATTGTAGGAGAATTTACTTCAATGTCGGAAGAATGTCGACATCTTTATCAAATAAGTTGTAGTTGAGACCACTGTGCCTAGTAAATAAAAAAATATTGTAAGAAAAGTCCCAGTATAATCCTTGAAAAATAATTAATGAGCTGAGATTTAAATATCTATTTATCTGACTTACGGGAAACAACTCACCTATGGATACCTCGAGTTAGTTCATTTTCCACGAAAAGTTTTTTGAACTTCAAAAATGTTGAAATAGAAATCTGCCCTAAAATGAATGCACATATCTACTCCATCGATGATTTTAATAACTTGTGACACGAAATACCGATGACATAATCTTATTTCGAGCTCAAACGAGTATTTAATTATTCACCAGATATACCTCTTTTCCTGTGATAAGATCTTCGATTTTTCCATCACATGGGGTACGATGAAAATTAAATTGTCTTTGCTTAGCTTCTTGAACCGAAGTTACATTAAAAGCAATCATTACAGATTTCCTCATGGGCCATTGGCATGATTAAGACCATAGGGCAACGTTGTCGGAATAGTTGTCTTCGTCGATTCCAAAGCATTGTTTCAAAATTAGTTTGTACAACTTCTTAGGAATCATCCCTTTCGACACATATAATTCATGTTCTGCAAGAATGTCTAGCTTCAACCGAAGAACGGGGTTCCCCAACTATATTTAAACATTAAAAACCCTAATATTGTTAGGAAATCCAATATTATATTGACACAAATAAACAAAATTATCAAATTCAGAGTTTGCTTACTGCTATTCCTTTGAGATTAAAATCGTAATTCTTTGATTCGTTGTTGTGTTGAAGTAAAGTCTTGGCGAAGTTGGGCACAAAATGTCCTATGAAAATAATAAATTTCATAATTATATGAGATCATAAATTTATGGAATGTATATATGTCTTAGAAGAGTTGGAAAAAATCTGTCCAAATTGACTTAACCAACACCTTCGGTTTTATCTGTTCAAGTCAATTTTATAACTGAACCGATTAACTTAACCAACTTTAGTGCATATTATTTTTTTATTTAAAATATTAAATCGGTTCAATTAGTTCGATTGACATGTTTGTCGGTTAATTGTTTCAATTATAAATACACTGAAGCACCTGCATATCTTGTTCCCCCAAGATATAAATCTCTATATCTGAAACTTGGGTACTTTTCAAACCATTCCAGCAGGAATGCAACCAAATCATCATCTGTACAAAAAATGAAAGGAAAATTATGAATTGCCGCACCATTTTACTCTTTAATATATACATAAATGGAGAATTGTTTCGATGTGATCATACTTGTACTAAAATTTCTAGCTTGATAATCACTCCTTGTGTTTGAACACGACCATCAACTCCCAACAGGTGAATCGATAAACAACACATTTGACTCTAAAATTTGTATATAAAAAATTTGAATATGTCAAATTGATATCAAACATATATGTGTGTGTAAATTTTTTTTTGGGGGAAGAAAAACCAACCTTTGTTCCAAGCATAGGGATTTCTCTCGAGGCCATGAGCATTGCTTGTAGTAATGAAAGGACCAACACCAAAAAAGCTATCTCCGACTGAACTGCAACATGGTCCTGAAAAAGAATAACTAGAGATTTAATTCAACTAATTCATATAATCGTTCGCAATAGATGACATTTCATAAGTTTAGATATTTAAATTTTAACATCTACAATCTTTTCTTCAGAGATAATTTGTTTTCGTAAAGGAAAATTGAAGATATAACTGACCTCCGGATAGCCAAATAGTGAGGGGTTGATTTAATGGATCTTTTAAAATTAAATATTTGAATGCGTCTTATGTTGTGTTTAGAGTATGTTTGCAGGCAGTTTTTCTTTTAAAATAAAACAAAATATTGTTGGGACAGTTTTTATGTTGTGTTTAGAATGTGTTTTTTCTTGGTGAATGGCATGTTTATGGTGTATGTATGCATGGTGCGTATATGGTGTTGATTTTATATTTCATTCATAAAAAATTATATTTTTCCCAGTTTTATACAAGTCTATTCACCATACAGAAGTAAAGTCAAACTCGCCAAAAATACAAAAAAAAATATATTTTATTTTTCATTTTTAATCCATTTTAATTAAAATTAAATAGCATACTCCAAAACTACTTTAGAATACCTATTTAATTTTAATTTATATTTTTGATTTTTTTTTTACAATTTAATACCTCAATTTTATGGTTTCCTCATTTTTTTTCTTCTATTTCTCATTCATTTCAAGTTCAATAACTATTTATCTTCAATTCATATTTTTACCTAATTTATTTTTTTTATTTTAGTCCCTTAATTTTACATTTTTTATTCTTCAATCATCAATTCTTTAATTTTTTTATACTCACGTTAATACTTTATCCTCAAAAATCTCTTCTTTTAAAAATAAGATTCTGAATATATTTTAAAATTTTAAATAATATTGATAATATAGCAATCGGTAGGTGATAGTGTTCCACTTCCCAACATATTTGCTCATTCTTTCATCTACTCTGTAAGCCAGACCGTCTCCCACCATATTTGCTTCTTTGACTATGTTGCTTATAAGTGTTGCCAAATTTGAGAGGCAAAACTTGCTCAATATATGATTTTCCAGGAAAATTCCTTTTTTCTCTGGGGAGAGGAAGAAGCTCTGGTAACCAAAATGCTACGTACTCGCCGTCCGGATCATATGTTTGTGCCTGAGAAATTGCATGCTACTCAGCCATGTTTTTACTTGAAACCGACTGATGTTCACAAACTTGTGTGAATGAATAGAGAGAGTGTTGGACAGTTTACATATCCAAGTGCACTTACTTGCTTTGGGATGCTGAAATACCGATCTTCTCGAGGGTCATTTCCGACACCTTAAAAGAAGGAACATTATATCATGCTATGTTAAGATTTGTCATATTCCAGAAGAAATGTTGATCAAATGAGTTGACATTTCAATCAAGAAAACTGCGTAGTATGCAGCATCATGCACAGTTGAAATAGAAAAACTCGAGAAGAAATAAGATATATTATTAGCTTGGAAAATATGTATGAAAAGAAACGGGTATATCCGTGAATCACCTGCACCATACGTCCAGTTTCCGTAGTTTGAACATGGGTCGTAATCTAGAAGGCATGTCTCGAACCATTCTGCACCCATGCGCCAGTCAATTCCCATGTCTCGAACAAGAAAGGAACATACAATCTGCATGCCATTTGATCATGTTGCAAACAAGTTTAACAGCTACCAGGATTTCGAAAGCAACGATTATAACATAAGGATTTGAACAGGACACTAATCTATGATTAGAATAATGTTCTACATGAAAGAAAGAAACTAAAGTTTACCTGCCGGCCTCGGTTCGACATAAATCCAGAGGCTGATAGTTCCTTCATGTTTGCATCAATTAGAGGGTAGCTACAAGTTTGTGAAATCCACATAAATAAATGATAAAACATATAAACGAATGCAACGAAACATCTACAATTATGCCTGGCCAGAGTATAGGTAGAATAGCAATATACCCAGTGCAGCCATTTCTCCAGGCCTCGAACAATTTTTCATCTTGGCGCCACCTATGTTCCACTTTTCTTGGGCCACCTAATTACCAAAATTTGTCAATTGATATGATATGACTATTGATTTAATCACATTTGTGAAGAATTGTTAATCCTTTCAAGGACTATACTTGTAAGGCTTCTCATGAAACAATGACAAAATGACAGCATAAACATTAATACACTCCTAAAGAAATTCAACTAATTTCGATCTTTACCTAAATGGAAAAGGGAATTGCCATATTTTATCGAAATGAACCGGAAGTAATCCCTCCATATCAATTCAAACAACACCCTGCAACAAATTTCGTAGTGAAGATCAAGCCTCATATGAGACTAAACAAATAAGTTTTCCACTGCAAGCTAGAACAACGAAAAGTACCAGTATGTGGAGTCATTTGCTAGCCTTTCCTTTTCATATCTTTTTACCTAATAGTATTAATCAACATACTGGCCTGAGTTAAAATCATCAGCTTCATTCTATAACATGGTTATTCAATAACAGCAAGTGAAAAAAAAAATTAAAAAGTTCGGTTACCTCTTCATATACGAATCGAGGAGAGAGACTTCCTGAAGCAAGCCATGGAGAAAACTTTGTTGAGTAATCAGGTCCTAACATCCCATTCCTTGTATCTTTATATATTTTTAACAAGTCCTATATAAGCATGCAAGCAAGACTGATTAAGGAAGCAGCACAATCAAAGCAATTTTCTCTTTTTACCTCACTATTTGGTACTATATTTTCCCTATAATACAGATGATGCAAGTATTATATTATTCTACCATTTACATAAGGTAACAAGCCACTAAATCTTGCCTTCTTCCAAAAGTATTCTGTAACCCTGCCCAATGCAGCAGCCTCACCTCCCAAAAATCTCATTCCTTTTGTAGTCTGTCATTCATGGGGATAAAAAACACTAAAAAGTTAACGTTCTCTGCGCTTATTGAATACTAATCTGTATACATAGTATGTATAACATGTTAACTTGCCTTTTCCGGGTGAAATCCGAGCTGCTCAATTGAAGGAATAATCCCCCAATCATCAATATGAGGAGGTGGTCCAAGAGATTTTGGAAGTCTGATGCAACCCCGGATGGCACATTTAGCTTCAACAGACTGAAAGTAATACTCCATAGGTTAGGTTAACAACATCCAATGTGCAAAACCTCCATATGCGATCATTCACACTAGCCTAGACTATAATGTAATGAACCCAAAATGATTACAATTTAGAATCGTGCCTTACGAAACTGAGTATATACATCCGGTAAACTGTTGATACTGAATGGAAGGTCATCTAAGTGATACAAAGTGTTGCCCCATAAAAACTCTAGCTTAGGGTGGTTGGTTGAACTTGACCTGCTAGATTTGCCTTGAGCAGATGGTAACACAACCTGTCTCAGACTTTTTGCAACCAATCTTTCAACTTGTAGCTCCTCGGAGCAGGTTTCTTTATGAGCATACACCTGAGAAGTGAGACTATGAAAATCCAATAATATAGTAATTCTAAAGTATAGATTCACCTCTAGACATTATAGTGTAGGCAGTAGGCACTTAACTGTGTGAGCACCAAAAGCCTTTGCAAGCATAGGAATAATGTTCTCTGGCTTCCCATGTTGAATGAGAAGATTTAGACCCTTTTTCATCAAATTTTTCTTCAAATCAGCCAAGCATTCTATCATAAATTGTGCTCTCAAAGCTAGCACCAGAGAAACGAAACACACACAGAAATGAGCATGTTATATATAAGGGGTGCCTATACTACTGCACGTTAGGCATAACTGTTAAATAAACGAATGATTTCATCGCAAAGCCAAATCTATGCCAAAGTATATGTATCATCAATCAGCCTTTCAAAGCATATGACAATAAATTCGAAAAGGGAAAGCAGGAACAAAAGTGATACCTCCAGTCTTAGGGAAACCAAAGTGATAGGTGGTCTGAAAGAGACGAGGATCGATGCAGTAAACAGGCAGAACGGCCTCGGAAGAAACCCAAGCCTTGAACAAAGCCTCGTTGTCTAGCACCCTCAGATCATTCCTGAACCAAACAATGGAAACCCCTTCTCCATTCCTTTTCACTGTGTTTGATGAGTAACTTTCGAAGGTCTTCTCGGTAATGCTGTCCATTTCAAGGGGGTGTAGACCCGGAACCTGGTACAGCGTTGAGGAAGAAACGGACCGGGTTTGGGATTTTGAAGTGGAGCTCATGGTGTGAAAACCAAGACGGAACCTGGTTTGCGCTGAGAATGAAAATGTTGAAGACGAACAAATGAATTTTTTGGTGCAGGAAAATGGAAGAAAGGAGGAAGGAAAAATAACACCCATATGTGGAGTAGTTGGAGTTTTCAAGTTTTCTATTTCTAATTCTAGCTGACAAAGCAAATCTTTATGCAGTTAACACGTGGATATGAAGACGTGGCGACCTCTAAACCAGGAGATAGGTCTAGTTTGGATAATATACAGTTTATATCATTAAATTTTACATTTATTTTCATTTACATCACAATGTCATTTATATTATAACATTAAATAATTCTAATGAATAAAATTTAAAACTGATATATTTTAACATTTTATGCACATATCATCAATAAATAATATTTATTTGTTAAATTAAATATTTTTTGTTAAATTTTATAAAAAATATTATTATTATTTTGAATTTATTTGAATGAAATGTTTCAAAAAATTATTGTAGAAAAATTATTAGAATTATTAATTAAACATTATTTGATGATGATATGTGAAATGTATGTTATGTAAAGAGTTAATTTTGGTCTTTTGTTAAAATTATTTAAGAATGTTAGTATAAGTGATTTAATTTATTAATATTAAAAGTTGAATGGTGTGATTTAATTAAATTAAATATTTGTGATATAAATAAAAGTGAATGTTAAATTAAGTGATCTAAAATATAAATTACCCGTCTAGTTACATAACAATCTATTTGCATTTAGGTTAAGAGCTTAAGAAAAAACATTAATTAAGCTCTTGATTTTTTTGACTAATTAACTATTTGAATTAATAAATAAAATCAATTAAGTTTTTGATTAATTTAATTATTAAATTATGACAATTTTTTGTATATTAATATCACATGATATAATGTAGTTTTATTGCATAATATTTATAAAAAAAATTAAAATATTATTTCATAATTTTTTTTTAAAATTTATTATGACACGACCTGGAATCCGAAAAACAAATTATAATACTATCAAAAGGGTAAAGTAAAATAAAGCAGTTAAAGTATATCTCTGATATTTTATTCTATAATCATTTGTAGGTCTTCTGTTAAAAAAAATTATTCTTCTTTATTAATAAGTTCTTCAAACTCTATTTTTTTATCCAACTCATCATTACAAGCAAAGTGGAAGCATTTTTGGACTAATTTTTAAGAGTTAAGAGTCTTGATTTCACTTTTGCATCGATGAATTTTAGCAACTAAAGTGTTTTGGGGATATTTTTGGACATAGAATTTTTTTTTATTTTTACAAAAATGAGAATGAAGACTCATAAATCGAAACTAAAACACCAATAATAGATGAATTTTCTAAATTAAAGTGTTTGTGACGTAGGATTGTTTGTTTCTCTAAAAAAATCTAAGGGAAAGAAGAAGATGTTGAACGTCACATGTCACACATTTATTGTGACAAATTATTTTTACAGAGAATTTAAAAAAGAATATAAAATAAAATATTAGACACGTATTTTAATCGAAACAAACAACAGTATGATCTAAACACATATTTAATAATAAAACCTTATTTTTACGTAAATTCACAATATTAAAATTACAATTAAAGTTTGTTAAAATTCAACATTCGAACAAAATTTAAAAAATATAATATAATTAATTTTATTGAATAAGAACCATAATTTGAAATAGGAGCCATAATTTAGAGATAAAAATAAGATATTTAAAATTTTAGGGACTAATTTAAAATGAGAGTCCTAATTAGAGGACATGGTGCAATTAACTCTAAAGTAACAAATTCCCAAAACCCAGATCCATTAGAAGATTTATTAAACCCATATAAGTTTGCCCGTCATTCAAAACCCAAACCCGACTATAATTCCAAGACCAAGCCCATTAACATTTAACAAGAAGAGTTTGACCTATTAATATTTGAGTTATATTTTGATATAATATATGTAGGAAAAAAATATGCTTAAAGGGTACTTTTATTCGGACAAAAATCTTTTACCTTTTCTAGCCCAATACTGAACAAAAATTAAGCTATAATCTTAAATTTTAAATCCTAAATTATAAACCCTAAAAAATACATCTTACCCTAGTTCTTTAAGCCCTAACCCTAAGCTCTAACCTTAATCATTAATCTTAACTCATAAACCTTAACCTTAGTTTTTTAGTGTGAGAGAATATATAAGGGCACCAAAAAAGAGGCATGAGATTTCTATTCAATTTTATCCTTGTAGTAATCTCAAATCAGCAATGTTGCTCTTTTTGTTAATTGCATCGATTTCGTTCACGTAAACTTCCAAAATCGAAATGTTACTCATCCTTTTTAATTTTATCAGTTTAGCCCTCGAATTCTTTAATTGTATCAATCTCACTGTTTGATTATTGTTAACTGACAAAGCCGGTAAATTCTATACATGTGCTTGAAATCTGCTTCCACATCAGTTTTGATGATGTGATAGTACGAATAGAGAGTTTTATAATTAATTATTTATTTTAAAATTACATTTAAAAAATCAATATCAATTATGCTGACATGTCATCAAAATTAATATGTCATCATCTTAATGGAAGATATTTATTTAATAAAAAATGACATATAAGCATGCTAACTCAGATGTTAATTATTTAACGACATAGTGTCTAACACGGTAAGTAGTAATTGGTGACAATGATTCTGTCAGTCAATGATAGTCAAAGGGTAAGATTAATGCAATTCAAAAGTTTAAAGACTAAATTAAATCTCTAAATTTGACAAGTATATATAGCTTGTGTATTAAAATTTTGGGTAAAGTACACAGTTGGTCACCAAACTTTTAGAGCGCTTTTATTTTGGTCACCAAACTTTTAAAACTTTTATTGGGTTATTCAACATTTATTTTAGTTTTATTTTGGTCCCTCATGTTAACTTTCGTTAAAAAATGATGATGTGGTCCGTTAATTTTCCTTTTCTACAATAAAATAATATAGTTGTGGATCTGATTGCTGATTAAACTATTTTTCCTTCTTTTTCTTCCGCAAATCTATGCAACTTTTTTTAAAATAAAATAATATACTTTAACGTTTGCTTCAAAAATTAATAATAAAGAAACTAAGTGTAATATTCTGACAATTGCTTCAAAAATTAATAAACTGTACTCAAGGTTGAACTTTTTATTCGAATATAATTTTTTAGCCGTTTCTTACCTACCAAACACATTTCACACGGACATTATTCAACACTCAAAACTAAAATATAGCAAATGAAATCAAACAATATGAGAAGGAAAATCAAATTATGTGAACAAAACCTTAAAAAATAAACAAAATTTCACTTAAACGAAAGAAATCGTTAAAAAACAGAGAAAAAAGATTATTCAGGACGAGAAAGTAATGCAGTTGAAGGAGGAGCAAGGTTAGAACATTAAAAGGTTGTAGATATTTAGAGAAGGAGAAGAAAGAGAAATGATTTAATCACCAGCGGGGCTCATAAAATATATCATTTTATCGAAGAAAAGGAAAATTAATGAGCCACATCATCATTTTCTAATGGAAGATAACGAAAGGGACCATAATAAAATCAAAATAAATATTGAGTGACCCCAATGAAAATTTTAAAAGTTTGGTGACCAAAATAAAAGAACCCTAAAAGTTCGGTGACCACCCATTTACTTTACCCTAAAAAATTTTTCTTAATATTTCCCTTTTAATTAATTCAAGTATTTTAGGAGTAATACTTAATTTGAGTAGCTTAAGAACTAACGAGTTTTTTTTTTTATAATTTTAATAACGGAACTTGAATTCAATATCAAACACACAATCGAACTTTGTTTTTACTAGGTAATCAAGCTTAATAGAACATGCTCGAACAACTTATCCTTGGTCTCATATCAAGCTTTTGAACCTTAAAAGTGACACTTGCTCTAAGCTTCCAGCTTCAAATTTCAGGTCGAACTCAAACTTGTCGAATTAGACGGAACTAAACAGAGTCATCGGTCATCGATACGATAGCCGAACTCAAGCTTGTCGAATTAGACAGAACTAAACAGAGTCATCGATCATCGATACGATACAGATCGACAACCAACATTTGCAGAACATAAACAGAACCAAAATACAGATAAAAACATAATTGAAATGTCAGTTTTTTATTATCAGTATAATGCAATAATAATATTATAACAATTGGAAGGCGACATTTTCATGCAAACTCAGATAAATATAAGAAAATTTATTACATACAATTTACTTGAGCAGCAGCAGAGAAGAGGAAGAAGAAGAAGAACATACAGAAAGAAAAATTACTCTCCCTTGTCTTTCTCCACCTTAGGAGCATCCTTCACTTTTGGTTTCCCTTGCTTAGGCTTCATGAAGCAGAAACAAGAACAGCACGGACACTGGAACAAGAACTTCATGTCTGGTTTTTTTGTTCTTTTGGGTTTCAAAATATGTCCTGAAAATCTCTTTTTTTATATGGGGTGTGTGATAATGTTGTTTATATTTTGTAAGATCTTGTAATGACCCTTATTGGATTTCAATTCAATCACTTTCAAAAAGGAAAGATGATGCCTAAAAATGTCAAGTTTAGGGTTAGGGAACCAATGTATGGATAATGGATTTGATGATCTCTGTGATAAGGTTTGGGCTTGTGGGTCACCTTGGCCATCATCTGTGGGGAAAAAGGAGGGTTTCCTTGCCTTACGCAGAACTTTATATTAGAGGGCGAACCTATAAAATTTTAGAATGGTGAATTTATAAAATTTTAAAGTAGGCAAAAATAGATTTTTAATATGAAATATATAATCAATTTCTAAAAAGTTCTAAATTATATAAGAATTCTAAATTTTTAGGGGCACGACTGTCCTCTAGAATCCTCATCTCTAAATGAAACAATGTTCTATTATTAGGTTTTATCAGAAAATACATGAGAACCATACATGAAAGGATTTAACATACAATATGTTATACAAACTTAAATTTATTGTTCATCTAAGATAATACCCCCTGTTTTTCCTTCCTATATATATATCCGTGTATAATACGTAAATTAAAAAAGAAAAAATTATATTGTTCCAGCTCTTATTAAAGTAGCCACATATTATATTTGTATTCAACATATTATCAGACATGAGTATAGAGATATGACCTTCAATGAACCCTCCAAATACATGAAAAAACAGAAAATTCGAACACGTTTCCAACTCTCACGTCCAAATTCGAGTACAAAAAATAGTTTGTTGTGAACTTATTTTAGGTCATGTTACTAACTTAGAGGTAATGTTAAAGTTTGTGACTCAAATTTCGATTTAGTCTAATCTGAAAAGTTTGTGATACAATCCAATCAGTGAATAAATAAAATTGAGAGAAAAACGGAGGTTTGCGGTGAAACTCCCAAAGTATGAACCAGACGCACATCTAGTTCGTATACAACTATACTTCTTGTATTAGTATTTAATTTAAAGCAATAGATTTCTTACTCTATAAGATTCTTTTATAACCCTACAAATAGGTAATGCCTTTAGAGTTTTAGTGACTTTGTAAATAGTTTCTTACTCTATAAGATTCTTTTTTTTTTAATTTATTATCGTGAGATATAATTAAACTTTTTTAGAAAAATATTGTTCCTTCCTATTTCTTTTGGGTTTCAGGGGGTTGTGGTTCAATTCAAAGCGGTTGTTTAGAAATCAAACTCCAAGCCCAAAATATTAACTGATAGGCCCATTTTAGAAATTAAAAAATTGTTAATTCAGACAATTTTTGGTCATGTATGTATTTATTAATTGTCGAGCTATTTATTTTTAAATTGATCATTATTTGACACATTAAGCTTCTCACTTTCGGGCAGTTTTAATTTACTGTTATGTGTTTATAAATATTTATTTAAGGGATGATTATACAATAAACGACGTGTACCGTTATGTACCACTAATTATATGCACTACAATGTACCATTAATTGTTTTAATTATTTTTAAAATTATAGGGACCGAAAGCGTTATTATCTTTTTTTAGAATAAAATTTAAAAAATAATTTATATATTATTATCAATCTTTTTAATTCAAAAAATAATAGTTTTATTACTACAATAATGACTACATCTGCTTTAATTTAAATTTTATTAAAAAATATTAAATAGGTATAATTTTTAGGATAAAGTTCACAAATGGTAATTAAACTTTGGTAAATTACTCAATTTGGTAATCAAGTTTTCAACTGCTTCAATATTATCATTAAACTTTTAGTTTTGCTTCAATGTTATCATTAAACTTTTAGTTTTGCTTCAATGTTACTACTGACCTGTTAACGGACTTTAACATTAGTTAAAATATTTTGTATAATAACACATTTAGTCCTACACGTTTGTACATTCAAACAATTTAGTCCTAATTCAAAAAAAATAATAAAATCAACCCTCGTTATTTAAAAATTATTTTAATTTGGCCCTATTTTTTCTTAAAAATAATTTACCATAAACCTTAAACCCTAAACCTAAACCTAAACCTAAACCCTTTCAATGAATTCAAGCCTATAAGGCTAAACATACTCCTAAACAACCCTTTTTTATTTCAAATCAGATCAGAGCACCTGCAACATGATTAAAATCATGTTCAACTTGCCAACAACCCAATAAGAACCTTGATCAAAAAGGGTAGAAATCACCACTAGTCATGTTGTGAACATAAATAGAGCATGGAAGTAAAATCGTGTAACTTAGAGAACACATAGTAGAGAAGGCCGGAGAGTAGCATAGAAGAATAAAATCAACAATTCTTAGCTTTCCACATAGACAAGCTGTCGTTTTTCCATGATTGTCAGCTCATTGAGTACTAAACTTTGCTTCCAAAACCACAGGTAAGGCAACATTATCTTGCAAACAGAAAAATGTACATAATATTATTACAGAAGTTCGTGTCGTAAGAGAATGCATACAGATCCAAAATAGTTATAATAGATTTATTCCCTTCAGATATATATGATTTATTACCTTTAACCAAATGAATTAAAGCAGCTTTCTTTTGAGTATGTATAAGGGTTTAAGGGTTATGGTTAAAGAGTTTAAGGGTGTAGGGTTTTTGAGATTCAAATTTAGGGTTTATGGTTTTGAGTTAAATCATTTTTAATAAAGTATAGGGCTAAATTGAACTAATGTTTAAATAACGAGAGTTAAATCTATTGTCCTTTTTCTAATTATGACTAAATTGTTTGAATGTACAAACGTGGATGACTGAATGTGTTATTATACAAAATATTTTAACGTCTGTTAACGGGTCAATGGTAACATTGAAATAATTGAAAGTTTAGTTACCAAATTGAATATTATGCCAAAGTTTAGTTATCATGTGTGAACTTTACCCTAAAAGTTATAAAAAATGTTTTTTAGATTTTATTTTAAAAAGGATAATAACGTTTTGATTTTAAAAATAATTAAAATAATTAAAGATACATTACAATACACATGATTAATTGAACGTAGCGCTACGTGACGTTTATTGTAGAATCATCTTTATTTAAGTATAATTAAAGACGCAACACGGTTAAATGAAATTATTTATAGGGAAAAAAACCTTCATCAACAATGTATCATATAACTAAGAATCATTTTCATATTTATTTTTACATAAAAATAATTATAGCTAGAGAAAATCATTATTTAGTCATATTTACGGAATCCATTTATGTCACACACCATTATCAATTAAAAACAAATTTAAGAGACTAACGAGGTCGGTCTAAGCGGTAAGCGGTTTGGTATCACTTAAGCATGTCTTGAATTCAAGGCTTTGTGTATGCAAAAAAAAAAACCCTTGCTGAAAGACTCACCCACCAAAACCAGAAGTGTGACACGAGTCAGTCCGAATTAGTCAGAGCAAAACCCTAAAAAATAGGAGGGCAAAAAAAACAAATTTTAGATTTTCACACAAAAAAACTAAAACCCCTCTCTAATGTGGTTTTTTAAATACATTTTAACTACTTAACCATTTTTGCTGTATATTAATAACTATATTATAAATAAACATAATTATTTTAAAGTATCTTTTATTAAAAATATAAATTTTAAACAAATTAATTAATAAACCAATCAACACGTTTGTTTAAACTCATTCATTTAATAAATAGATATAATTTTTTGTTTATACCTTTTTATCATAAATAAACAACATTTAAACGATTTATTAGTAATCGTCGAATGTTGTATTGGTTTATTTCCACAAAATTCATCCAACTCTCAAATTTTCGTACAAATTATTAAAAGCTCTCATTAAAATTAACCAAATCCTCTCAATGCCCTTTCATTGCCTTGTGTAACCACCATATTTATTTGTAATTAACTTCTAATTTATGAAGAATTAGTAAAGCCGGTCTAAACATTTACACATATTTTGAATAGTTGACCTAAATGTACTTGTATTTTTCCATCTAACAATTAACACATTGAAATAAAATATCAAAATGTCGGGAGTCTAACAAAAATTACTTAAAATGCGACCAACATAAATTTTTACAAAAATGGTAAAAATTAATGTAAGACTAGATAAGTATTTCGCTTCTACTGAAATACTTACTAATCTAGTAAGAATTTGTGTAACTACATAAATTATTACCTACTTGGTAATAATTTGTGTAAATTTTGTATTCGTTAAGAATTTGTGTAGCTGCACAAACTCTTATATTATAACCTAAATTCTTACCATTTAGGTAAAAATTTGTATAATTGCACAAATTTTTACCAACTGAAAAAGATACCTTACCCTAGAACTACCCAAAATGTCAATTACATTAAAAGAAAGAAAAATGAAAATAAAAACCCATCAATTGGCTATCATTGCTATGCTTGTTGTGGGTAATGCCATCAATGAAAGATGAAAAGAAAAAGTTCCTTTTTTTTTTCTTGGTTTTTTTTTCTTCAAGCTTATGCAAGAAGCTTAATTATGAGTTATTTTTGTCTAAAGGTCACAAAGAACTGCCAAAGTAACATTATGGGGCATCTCCCTTTTCATCATATTTACCATTTTATTTTATGCTATAAAGTTGTCACAATATTTTTGACCTTAGTCCATCAATCATATATATATATATATTAACTTTATAAATTTACCTTCCTTATCCAAAAGTCCAAACCCCATACTCATCAAATCCCGTCTCAAAAAGGGGTTAAAGTGGTTATTAGAAACTTAATTATGTTTAAGAAAAAAATAAAATTCAATGAAAATTTTTATGAAAGTCATGAGGAGAAAATAAAAGGAAAATATTATAAGATAAAAGAAATTGTGTGTGTATATCATTGTCCTTTGAAACAATTGATGAGCTTTGAATACCTTCTTTCTATGTATTTTACTACTTTGTTTTTGAAGTGGACTTGTTGATGGGACGAGCCTATTGTAAGGCAACCTAGAAATGATTAAAACGGTATAATTTAAAATGTTACAAAAATATATAACATTTTAGGTTAGTACATGTAATATTTTAGGTAAATTTTACTCACACAATCTAAAACGCTATATGTTTTGATACCATTTAGACTGGTCGTTATTTAGGTTGTCGTTCTTTAGACTCACCCTGTTAATGGATGTAATTGTTTTAGTGTTTCAATATTCATAGATTGAAATCTGATTATACATTTCTTTTCGATTTATAAACTTATAATAATGTTAAAAATAAATTATCAAAATCTAGAATTTTGCCTAATACTTGAGATCCAAAAAGAAAGTAACAAAAACGAATCAAATTATCAAAAGGCAACAAATAAAAATAGTCACAAACACTTGAACCAATTAACGGACTTCAATTACCTTTCATTTGATGGAACTAATCCAAATCCAAGATTAGGTATATTTTGTGACTTGATGTAACAAGTATTGTCGGTGGTTTTGTTCCTTTGAATCTTGTGTTAAATTGACTAGTTACATAATTCAATTATGTTGGGTAAAGGAATAGTTATTATTGGTGGGATTGTCGTTGAAATTCAGTTGGTTTTTTATTACATTTGTTGAGCAGAAAAAAACCCTAGCATTTCTTTCTTGGCTAGCTACCTAGTACAAGTTAGGTCATATGTTGTCTGAAATACAACCGGTCAGAAAGACAACAAAAATCCACCCATCAATCTTCATGTCTCTCGGGTTAAGTATTTAGGTTTTTGTAGATTTTATTATCCATCAATCTCAGAATAAAACACGCATAGATTTCAATAATTTTTGAAAAGTGAATGAACAGATTGAAGCACATGCAAGCATATGCAATCAAGTACGAACGTAAAATTTTATATTAAATAAATAAATTTATAAAATATAAAAGAGAGTAAATTTATAAAATTTTAAAGGTAAAAAAAATTAATAAAAATATATAAAAAAATTACAGAAAAAATTATATAAAAATTTTAAATTATTAGGGAGACGATAATCCCCTTCAACCCCTCTAAGTTCATCCTATATGCAGTGTGGATTGCTGCATGGAAAATTAATGGATACTCCATGGCTGGTCATGTGTAATAATATGTAGGTACAGATGTGTTCATGATAGAGTTGAGGCCACTGGTTTCTGAGTTGCCGGCAGAGAACCATGATGGAACCACAATGCCAGCTTCCTGCTAATTACAGGTCTGGACTCCACCAACACCTTGTTCTATATATTTAAGTGAATCTTACTGATTTTCCAGCTATGAAAATAGTGGTTAATTAGGTTCACACAATATTCGAGTCGAATTTAGTCTCAGTAATAAAATTTAACGTTAATTATTAATAAATCATTTTAAAAATAAATTCAAAAAGCCAATAATAAATTATATATTTTTAAATAAATTAAAATACAATTTTATCATTATTTCAGTTAAAAATTTCTTATTTGTGAGGGTCACGATGCATCCTCACTAAATGTCACCCCTGATTAATATATTTGAAATTAAATTGATTTGATAATTTAAGTTTAATATTTTTTATAGAAGTTGTTAGTTTTATTGAAAAATATATATCTAAATTATAGTAAGAATTTACAACTAGTAACGCACACTAAACACATAATTTGGGTATTTTTCTGAGATTATTGACAACTAGCCACTTGAGATCATATAGGACCATATAAAGAAAAGGTTAAAAATTTAATCAAAATACTCGAACAAAAGATAGATATAAATAGATCAAATTGCATCGGTAAACGAACCACAAAATGGGATCAAACTACTGAAAGATCACTGCCAACCGCAAATCAGAGCTGAGCGTTGTGACAAAACCATCCACGAACGCAAATCATGTATCCAAATTCAATCTGAGGGCCCAAACAGAGAAGATCAACAGGATAACCAAATAAGCGTCATTTTGATCAGTCGAGGCGATGTCGAATCCAACCCTGAGAATAATAATAAAGACAAAAAAACGTGCCAAAAAACAAAAAAAATACGTGCCACAAGGCAGAAGAATACGTGCCATAAGAGTCGAATTGTTTTTAATGAAAACTAAAAAACAAAAATAAATTGTAATAATACAAAAATAGAGAAAAAATACCAGCGATCGATAACTAACATTAAAATTAGTGCCGCTGCTGGCGGCCAAAGCAAAAGAAGAAGCAAAGTTTTGTCGCCGAATAAACCTAGGAAAAAAGTATAATCTTAATAACACATATTTTTATTTTAACTGAATATAAACTCGTATATTTTGCTTAATGGTTCTATTTAAATAGATTTGTAGAGGATTTTTTTGGGTATAGATCTCAATTTTTGTAATTCGGATGTTAAATGATATAGTTTTTAATTAATAATTGTATTATAATATTATGTAAATTTATTTAATATTTTTTCTATTTTAATATATTTAATTAATGATTATTATTTGATATAATTGGTCTTTGTTTTTTAATCTCACAGGTAGAATATGCATAATTATTATCCTTTGATTAGTATGTTATTATAATAAAAATTATTCTTTTGACAAACTTAATTCTAATCCTAATCTTATTCATGACCTAAGAAAAATGAGGGAACAAAGATGAGTAACTTGGCCGACCGGTCAAATATGCTTATTCATAATAAAAATTATTCATCAAAACAATAATATCACATTTACGGTATGTAGTTAATAGAATATCTAATACGACACATGTATTATAAAATATTTAATATAGTATCTAAATTTTGATAATATATCCAGTATAGTACATGTATTTTTGAAATGCCTAATATGGTATCTAAATTTTTGATAACATGTCCAACACGTTAAATATATATATATATATATATATATACGTACGTACATATATATATTTCTAAAGACTAAAATGTTCAATATAGTATTTATATTTTGTCAAGATGTCCAACATGGTACTTAGATTACTATCTATTGTATTATTATGGTGTTTGTATTAGTACCAATGATAAGTGTCGTAGTGAAACTATTATTTCGTATAATATTATGATACATTAATTAACACGATTAGATTAAATAAATCAATGAAAATTCATATATACTACAATAAATACACGTAATAATAATTTAAATATTAAATTGAATATTTTTAATAAAAAATTGAAGATTTTGTTTAAATAAAACACTACATCAAACTTTTAAAAAGTTTAATATAAGTCAAATCAAAGGCATAAAAGTGGGAAAAAATCCCAACAAAAAATTAACAAATTTGCTGAAAAAGAAAGAAAAAAGTGGTGGGTTTTGGTGAGGATCACATGAGGAAGTTGACCAGAACAAAATAAATCAAACAACATATTGTTCTAAAATTTATAATTTATTTATTTATAATAAATCTTATTAATTTATGGATGAATTCCATTGAATAGATTCACTTAACTTATTTAGGAGTCATTACTTAGATCACGGCACTCTGCCAGCAACCCCGTGACGTCCGCCTCCCGCCGCTCTTTATGCCACCGGCTGTATCCAGTCAACCTTTCACTCCTCTCCTTCCTTATATTCTTTATCACCACACGCCTACCCAATCACGTGCTTAACACTCTCCTATTCTATATCCATTATCTTACTTTATTTGTTTATTGTAGCCTTTTTCCACTCAAAATAGGAATGCTCGGTGTTTATTTTCAAATAAATAAATAAGGTTTTTATTAGGGATGTTTAATCAGTTAATTCGATTAACCGACTGAACTAAACTAGCTAAATATTATTAACCAAAATTTTTAACCCTCTAATCATTAATTGAACAAAACTTAAAAAAATTAATCGAACCGAACTTTGTTAGGTTAATTTGGTAAAATTTTGAATAAACCGAAATAACTATGGAACACCTAAATTTTTTGTTAATATATATATTTTCGCTTAATATATATTTTTAGTATATATTTAATATACATTATATTTAATTTGGTTAATTAACATGTTCCAACCGAATTAGCGGATAACGGAACTTTAAAAAATAACCGTTAACTGATTTAACATCTAATTAATTGATCAAAATTTTGGTTCGGTCAGTTAATTCAGTTTTAACCAACAGTGAACACCCCTAGTTTTTATACTATTTTTTTTTTACATTTTAATTTGTAGCTACCCTTTTTCTTTATAAAGACTATGTTTGAAATGTTTTACGGCACCAAGGAGATAAAACTCGGAGACTGGGATGACACTCCCAATAAAGTACCGTTAGATATTTAAAAACGAAAGGTGGAGTCGCCACCGGCCACTTTTGGCAGGCCGGACACCGTAAGGATAACCAGAGATGGATTCGGGAGTTGATTACGAGTGAGGAAGGATTAACACTCCACTACACCCAAAATTGGTACCTAAAGTTCGCATTATATTTATTAAGAAAAATGAAGATTTTAATTTAATTTAATAATTAATTTCCAAGATGCATACACAACAACCTAAATATGCCTTGATATTCACGACATTCAAAGGATATGACACCCGGATGACCGAGATGACACTCCAATAAAAATATCGGAACAATAGAGCAAAATACTATATATGATATTTATGTAAAATAATAAATAACATAAAATTAATATAAAAATGTAAATATAAAATAATAAAATAAAAACAAATAAAATACTATACAATATACAATATATATATACATGTAAACATAAATACATAAATAATATTTTATACATATCTTACATATAAATATACATATTATACAAATACTATACAAAGCAAATATTATACTATATACATATTATAAGTATAACATATTACACATATTATATATACATATACATATACATATACATAATAATACCATATAAAAAATATACAATAAAAATAAAATGCAAATACAAAAAAGAACTGAAATAAAAGAAAATAAAAAATGATGTAAAAATTAAAAGTAAAAAATATACCAATATAAAAATATAATCAACAGAACTATATATTATTATATAAATAAATATAAAAATAAAAATCAAATTTTATTCCATTAAGAGTTCGAATAAAAATCTTTGACCGATCTCCACCAAAATCTCGGTGCCACCTTGTCATAGCTCCAAAAAAATAACTTGATCAGATCGCAAAAAAAATTAACTTTATCGAATCACGAAAAGGTCTCCGATAGGGTGATTTAATTGAATCACCGCGAGGGCATTGCAAGCAAAGCTTGCTTCTGCCATTCCAAGGCCATTTGATTTCCAAAATGTTGGAAATGCTTGCCGCCCCCAATTGCCAAATTGTTTGGCTTTTGCTTTGAAATTGTGTGAATTGGCGGCTGCCCTCTTGGCTATTTATAGCCTTGAGGGGGTGGGATGAGAGACGTGGCTGATTTTGAGCCACGTGAATTTCATTTTTTTACTTTATATATATATATTTTATTCGATAAGTTTTCCTATACAAAAAATTTGGGGTATACATTAATTTTACAGATTAAAAATTTTCGGGTGATAATGTATTCTTTCATGCTTTTCGAGTCTGCAAATGTTGTATCTTGAATTGGATAAAGGACTTTTTTAATTGGGCATAATAGGTAGAGATATTATATTTATTTTGGGTCTAACCCGAACAAAAATGGGTTACAACATAATTAAAGTATAAAGTAATATTTTAGTTTAGTTTTTAAATTTGAATAATTTTTTTGAGAGATTTAAATTTGAATAAACACAAGCATCGAGGGGCATATCTTAACAACAAAGTTTGAGGGAGCCTATTTTAAATTTTTAAAATTTTTGAGACTTAATAAAAAAATATTTAAAAAAATAGAATAAATTTAATTAAAATATTAAAAAATAAACATAATAAGAATTTTAAATTTTGTAGGAGCTAAATTAAAATTTTTAAATTTTTGAAGGGCTAAATTTTATTTTTGTTTAATTTTTTAGAGGGTAGTGCTACCCTGGCTCCCTAACGATCTGCTCATGTGCTTACATATAAGTTAAATTGTTCAAATCAGAGTCACCTAAAAAAACATGTCATCCTATGATAAGTTGTATGCCAATAAACTTTAGTCAACTTATCATTCGGAATATGATAAGAAAATTTATTATACATTAATTGGTGTTGAGATTATGGTCGGGTTTAAAGATTTTATTAGAATTTTACACATTTACGAATCTAAATTTGATTCTAGTTGAATAAAAATTGACATTAATTATTTCGAATTTTATTTGTCAATTTCTCATAAGCCTTATAAATAAAGGTAAATTTAAGACGTTGATAAATGCCTTGAAATTTAAAACTTTATAAATTTTAAACTATAAATTTTATACTTTATCATATAAGTATTCAAATAACAATTTTTAAGGTCATGTTTTTTTTTTTGTTGCTTTTCAAACCAGCTTTTGGCTTCAAAACTTATTTGAAACCAAAAATAATGCCAAATAGTTTATTTTGAGAGTGAAAAATCACTTAAAAAAGTGATTTTCCACCCAACCTCAAAAGCTAAAATTTCTAACTTTTGGGGTAGAGATCATTTTTGAATGTGAAATTACTTTTTTACCCTTAATGATTAACACTAATATATTAAAATAATATTAAATATAATAATTATTAAATTAAATTAATATTTTAATAGTAAATACGGTAATTATTAAATAAAATAATATTAAAAATTAATATTTTAAATAAAAATAAATAATAAAAACTTTAAATTTATAAAAATATTAAAAAGTTAATAATGTTAATATATTGAGTTAATACAATAATTATTAAATATATTAAATATAATAATTATTAATATATTGAATTAATATTAAAAAAGTTAATAATGTTAATAAATTTTATGAGAATAAATTTAAACATTATTTATGTTTATTTATTTTTATTTTACAATATCATGTCTAAAATTAACATTTTATGTTTTTAAAAATACTTTTTGGCAGCAATGCCAAACACTAAAAAATTTATAATTAACTTTTTAAAATCACTTTTTAATAACACTTTTAAAATTATTTTTTAAAAGTAACAAAAAGAAAACAGAGCCTAAGTAGGAAGTCAAAAAAAGTTGAGTTGGAGTTTAAATTCGAATAAAAAGCTGAAAATATTTATGAAATAAGGATAATAATAAAGTGAAAAAAATCGAGTTAAAATTTGAATAAAAGTGAACAAATTTTACATATTCTTTCATTTCCTTGTTAAAGCAGTGGTGTTCACGCGCTTGAAACAAAAAGTGGGAGTAGAATCTAGGTTAAGGTCCAAGTTAGACCGCACCCACAAACTCATGTCCAAACCTCAACATAGGTGAATTTTTTTTATTTTCACCGGCTCTTTAATTTAATGTTTAAAGTTTTAGCGTAGAGTTTTGGAGTTTTAATATAAAAATTTAGAATTTAAAGTTTATTAGTTAAAATTTAAGATTTAGATTTTAGTATAATATAGTTAGGGTTTTAGGTTTTGACTTATAAACCCTAAATTTTAATTCTAACTCAAAATTCTATTAACAACTCTTAAATTTAAACCTATTATACTTAAATCCCTATACGAAATTCATAAACCCTAAAACTAAAATTAAAATATTTTTGTAAATAAATTTTTTACATACACTTGTGTATGAAATAATTACCTATTATTATTAGTGTTTTCGAGACAGCAAAAATAATAAGAAACAGACAAATGTAGGTATTGACAATCAGAAAAAATAAATAAAAACAAAATAAAAAATAAAAATCCATAATATTTTGGGTTTCAAAAGTCAGCTCTGATGCCTTCATATTTCAAATCACTCTCCCAAGTGTACCTCATTGCTTCTTTGTTTTTGTTTTGTCCAATAAAATACTGATTCTATCCTTCTCTAAAGAACTTTCCTCTTCTTTCTTCTTTTTCCTTTTTTTTTATTTAATTTTGATTTGAAATGTCTTCACTCTTAAGATTCTGTCCTATTCTTTTGCTTTGAAAATCAAGGAGTGAAAGCATTGGTTTTGAAATTAGAGTCTGTAAGTCTGACCCTTTTGTAGAAACAAAAAAGTTGGTCATTTTTGCATCATTAATTTCCTTTTTTTAGTGTTGGGTTCTTAGGAAACTATTCCTTCAACAACAAGTGAAGCTACAAAGAGTTATAGATAGCAAGTAGGAAGCTTTAGGCTTCTCAACTTTTCTTTATTGCTGGTTTTTGAGTATTGGGATCTGATTTTCTTCTTCTTTTGAGTTAAAAAGATTCAATCGTGGCTTGCTTATTTACTTGGAAGGTGATTATCTGAAGTTGGTTTCTCTCATTTTTCTCAAACAAGTGTTGCTTTTTGTTCAACAATTTGAGCTTCTGGTAAGTGTTCGTTGCTTTGTTTCTAAGTTATTTGTTGTTGGTTTTTGTTCTTGTTGTAGTTTTTGAGATATTGTTTTTCGAGATGTGAGTAAAGTTGCTTCATTTAGGAGTTTTCCTTTAATTTCCAATTATTGTTTTAATTAATACACTCTCCTGTGTGAACTTAAATTCAGGATTACTTGATTTATGGTCTTGAGATTTGATTTTTTTTTCAGGTTGGGACTGTAGATTTCAATATAATTTTCCATTTTAGCTTCATTTCCCAGTTGCCAAGTTGAGTTATTTTGCTGGATATGTGAGCGAGTAAGTCACTCTATCTGGGTTTTCTTTCCCTTCTTTTTCTTTAAATATTCAAAGCATTGAACATTGCCAATTATACCATATTGAATAAATTTGTAAATTTAGGATTTTCTTTTTCTTTCTTCTCAGAAATGGTGATGTTGGGGTTTATTCTAATGGCTTTCCTTAATTGGGTGTTCTTGGCTTGCTTTATTTGTTCATCACTGAGCCTTGAATCCTCAGGCCAAAATTGCGATCCAAATGATCTGTTGGCATTGAAAGAATTTGCTGGGAACCTCACAGAAGGGTCAATTATCAATTCATGGTCAAATGAATCTGATTGCTGTCAATGGGATGGTGTTATTTGTGGGAAAATGAGTAATGTCTCGGCTTCTAATCGAGTTACCGGCTTGATTCTACCTAAAAGGGGTCTCAAAGGGAAAATTTCGATCTCTTTGGCCAGATTAGATCAGCTTAAAAGGCTCGACCTTTCTTGCAATCATCTGACGGATGTTTTGCCTATGGAGCTTTTGAATTTGAAGCAGCTTGAGTTTCTTGATTTGAGCTACAATTTGCTGTCTGGGCCGGTTTCTGAACCAGTTTCCGGTTTGATATCGATTCGGTGGCTGAATATTTCGAGCAATTTATTCTATGGGGAACTATCCGAGCTTGGACGGTTTCCGGATATTGCTGTGTTCAACTTGAGCAACAATTCATTTACCGGCCACGTGGGTTCTCAAATCTGTAGTTACTCCAAACGGATTCAGGTTCTTGATTTATCAATGAATCACTTGGTGGGGAGTCTTGAAGGCCTAAGCAGTTGCAGTATATCTCTACATCAGTTGCATTTGGACTACAATTCACTGTCGGGCGATCTTCCCGACTCTTTGTACTCGATGTTGTCGCTGGAGCAGCTCTCGATCACTGGGAACAATTTCTCTGGACAATTGAGCATCAAATTGAGTAAGCTCTCGAGGCTTAAATACTTGGCTATTTCTGCAAACCACTTTTCTGGTAGAATTCCTGATGTTTTTGACAATCTTGTACAATTGGAGCTATTTTGTGCACACTCGAATTTGTTTTCGGGTCCATTGCCAGCATCCCTGTCACTGTGCTCGAAGCTTCGTGTGCTTGATCTCCAGAACAATTCGTTAACTGGTCCTCTTAATCTCAATTTCACTGCACTGCCTAATCTTTCTACACTCGATCTTGCTACCAACCATTTTGCCGGTTCCCTTCCTGCTTCGTTGTCCGATTGTAAAGGGCTGAAGGTTTTGAGCCTGGCAAAGAATGAATTCAGTGGCCAGATCCCCCAGAGCTTTGCCAATCTCAGATCACTTGTGTTTCTGTCACTGTCGAATAATAGTTTTGTCGATTTACCGGGGGCTCTATCTGTGCTTCAGCAATGCAAAAACCTTACCATTCTTATCCTCACAAAGAACTTATATGGAGATGAAATTCCCCGAAATGTAACTGGGTTCGAGAGCTTGACAGTTTTAGCACTCGGAAATTGTGCTCTGAAAGGCCAAATACCAGATTGGTTGTCCCGTTGCAAGAAACTCGAAGTTTTAGATTTGTCATGGAATCACTTAAATGGCAGTATCCCGAGTTGGATTGGTCAGATGGAGAATTTGTTCTACTTGGACTTCTCAAATAACTCTCTCACCGGAGAAATCCCAAAGAGTTTGACACGGCTAAAGACCCTCGTTTCTTCAAATTCCAGCTTAGCCACTCTTTCATCCTGTGCCGGGGTCCCCCTATACGTAAAGCGGAATCAGAGTGCTAGCGGACTTCAATACAAGCAGCTTTCAAGTTTCCCCCCATCATTGTATTTGAGCAATAATAGATTGAATGGGACAATTTTGCCTGAAATCGGGGCATTAAAGCAGCTCCATGTCTTGGATTTAAGCAGGAATAACATCACTGGCGTCATCCCTGCTTCTATTTCCAATATGAAGAACTTGGAGATTTTAGATTTGTCCTACAATGACTTGCACGGGACAATTCCGCAGTCGTTTGCGGAGCTCACATTTTTGTCAAAATTTAGCGTGGCATATAATCATTTGCAGGGTGTGATTCCAACCGGTGGACAGTTTTATAGCTTTTTGAGCTCAAGCTTTGAGGGCAACCCTGGACTTTGTGGGAAAATAGTGTCTCCTTGTCATGTTATGGACAATATGCTCAAGCCAGCTATCCCTTCCGGCTCAAACAACAAATTCGGTCGAAGCACCATTCTTGGAATAACGATCGGTATAGGAGTTGGGATATTATTGCTTCTTGCTATCGTTCTTCTTAGAATGTCGAGGAGGGGTGTGGGAGATTCAATTGATAATTTGGATGAGGAACTCAGCAGGTCACACCGGTTATCTGAAGCTCTCGGTTCATCGAAGTTGGTTCTCTTCCAAAGTTTGAACTGCAAGGAGCTCACAGTTACCGACTTGTTAAAATCTACAAACAATTTTAACCAAGCGAACATAATTGGTTGTGGTGGCTTTGGACTGGTTTACAGGGCCTACCTTCCGGATGGTACAAACGCTGCAGTCAAGAGACTTTCCGGTGATTGTGGCCAGATGGAACGTGAATTCCGAGCTGAAGTTGAAGCTCTTTCGAGAGCTCAGCACAAGAACCTTGTTTCTCTTCAAGGTTATTGTAAGCACGGGAATGACAGATTATTGATTTACTCTTATATGGAGAATGGAAGCTTGGATTATTGGTTGCACGAGTGTGTTGATGGATCGTCGGTTCTCAAATGGGATGCGAGGCTCAAGATAGCTCAAGGCGCAGCTCGTGGGTTGGCGTACTTGCATAAGGTTTGCGAACCACACATAGTTCATAGAGACGTGAAATCTAGTAACATACTTCTGGACGAAAAATTCGAAGTACATTTAGCGGATTTCGGTCTCTCAAGGCTACTTCGCCCGTACGATACCCATGTCACAACAGATTTAGTCGGAACATTGGGTTACATTCCTCCAGAGTACAGCCAGATGCTAACTGCAACCTGCAGAGGAGATGTTTACAGTTTTGGAGTCGTTCTCCTTGAGCTTCTTACCGGTAGAAGGCCGGTGGAAGTATGCAAAGGAAAAAATTGCCGGGATCTGGTGTCATGGGTGTTTCAAATGAAAGCCGAGAAACGAGAGTCCGAGATTATAGATCCATCATTATGGGACAAGGATCATGAAAAACCACTATTATTAGCAATGCTCAAAATCGCCTGCAAATGCTTAGACCAGGATCCAAGGCGAAGACCCTTGATCGATGAAGTTGTCTCGGGGCTGAATAGTATCGGAAACAATGAAAAATACATCAGTTCGTTCACTGTTTGAAAATCTTAGCTGGGAGGGTATACCTGTAAAGCAGAAACCGAGTAAGTTTCGAAGGATTACTGATCAAATCACTCTGGTTTGATGCAAAAACAGAACTATATGCCATTGTGTACTATCGTTTGAGAGTTTGTATGCATAGCCTATTTAGGCCATTTCTTATCTGAAATAATTAAGCAATTATAGAATATCTAATTATCAGTTTTAAGCTGGAAAAAAATGCAGTTTTTTCTTTATACACACCGGTTATGAACCAGTTTTGTTTCTCTTAGTTTAACACTAATTCTTTCTTTGATTGATTGGCCTATGCATTTTGCCATCTTTTTCCACCTTTTGGGGGGAATGGGAGTTGGTATCTGTCAAATAAATGGTGTTTCAGACATGAGGATTCTCCTTTTTTGACTTTCTTTGCATTGTTTTACTAAAGTTATTTAGCAACGTCATACAACTATCAAACATTATATCACACGACAAGTCTTGTAAAGAGAAGAAAACTACTATTCGAACCCAACAAGTGATCACAGTGAAAAAGAGAATGAGACCCGGGTTTAAATCTCTTAGTCTATAATGTGTGTGCATTGTCAAATAAAATATGTATGAGCAGATATTGTCTTGTAATCACCTTAAGACTATTCAAAAGAAGAAGAAGAAAAATTATTATTCAACTCTAAATATAATCGAAATGCATATCTCTTTTTAAGAGTTTAACTTTATTCAACTTTAAATATAATCGAGATTTATATGACTACTAATCTACTTAAAAATTTCATATCAAAAATCAAATTACCTTGGATGAAATGTTATTAAAATTTTGTAGTTGAGAAAATAGGGTGAAACATTTTCAAACACATCTTTTGAGAGGATGTGGATATTTCAAGACACCCTTAAAAGCAGCCATGACAAACAATTATTTTTATTTTTATTTTTATTTTGGTCCCTTAGTTCAAAACAGGCAAGACCTATAAACATAGTAGGGTGGATCAAGTCAAAGAGTTGTTGGGAAAACTAACTATAATTAGGGAAATTGTAAGATTCACTTTCCAAGAAGGTGAAGTGACGAGCTCAATCTAAACCCTTGACAAGCATTTCTTCAAATAATCAAAAAAATATTTTAAAAATGTCGCATTACATTTGAATATTTGATTCAATGATTAGTGTAAAATTAATAGTAAAACTTTCTTTAGCCCCTAAACTAGAAATTAATGCAACATTGGTTGGTATTTTTGTTGGGTCATAAATTAATCAATTTAATAGCTGTCAATGTACTCATTTCAAAAACTTTCACCAACCTTTTTTGTTCCTATGGTGGCTTTGGGGTATTTAAATTGGAAGAAATTTCATTTTCCAATTGAAATTTGACATTAGCTTAGGCCCCCCTTGTGTTTTTTTTCTTCATGATTGTTCAAGAGAAAGTGGAGTTGTCTTATTCACAAAAATGTTAATGTTTTCTATGATCCTATATGACACATATGATAGGAAATTGAATGTCTATATGGCATAGGTTGGTAGGTCCATTTTGTCCTATTCTTTTTTTCCTGGTCATGCATTTCTTAGCAAAATTATTTACCTAAATGGAAAATAGATTAACCTATAGTTTTGGGGGAAATCCATTTATCTTGCTTTTTAGTCTACAAATTAGGTCAAGTTCCATGGCAATACCAATAATCATGTTTCCACCAAGGAAAAATTTCTTTTAAGTAATAAAAGTCTTTAAAATGACACATTTAAATTTCAATTTATTTGTTTAAATTCAAACACTCATAATATATTGATTTCTTTTTATTCATATTTGAATTAGATTAGATTTGAAGGAAATAGTTTGTATTAAAGTTGAATTAACTCGAACCCAACTTAAATGATTAAAGAGATATTATAGAATAAAAATTTTCTTCCCTTATTTGGTGTCCCTTTCTATGTCTCAATGCTAAAAAAATTAAATTTTAAACTATAATCCTAAATTCTAAATCATACACCCTACCTCTAATTTTCTAAACCCTAACCTTAACTCTAAATGTAACTTTTTAGTGTGAAAATATTAATAGAGACGCAAAAAAGAGACAAATAATTTTTATTTGATATTATAACGAGATTCAATTAAATCAATTGAGATTATACACAAATAACCCATGTACTTTGGTCAATATTTTAATATGGTATCCATACTTTAAAAATCTAAGTGCTGGTACTGGGAATCAGGGATGGACCGAGGGGGTTGGAGGGGGCGGTCACCCTCTAAAAGTTTGAAATTCGTATATGATGTAGAAATTTTTTATTAAAAATATATTTTCGTCCCTCCTAAAATTTTAGGCATAATACCAAAAATACCCCTAACATTTGACTGAATTGTCACTTTAGCCTCTATTCTTTTTTTGAAGCAATTTAGCCCTCAACGTTTCATTTTGGGTCAAAATAGGCCCTCTGCAAATGAAAACTGCTAACCAACTGTCGATAAACAACTTGAAATAACTTGGCAGAATGACACGTCAGAAGAAAAAAAAATATTTTATACAATTTTATAAAATTATTTTTTGATTAATGTGTCATTATGTAAAGTGAGCATATTTGCCTAACGTGCACTGCCATGTAGGTTTTTTATGTCATTTCAAGTCATTTACTATTGGTTGACTAACATTTTTCATCCGTAGATGGGTTATTTTGACTCAAAATAAAACGTTGGGCTAAATTGCTTCAAAAAAGAATATGAGCTAAAATGACAATTCAATCAAATGTTAGGGTTATTTTGTTGGCATTATGCCAAAATTTTATAAGTTCGCCCCTAAAATTTTATAGGTCCATCTCCTAACATAAAATTCTGCATATGTCTCTACCTGGATTTTCATACCATCTGCTAATATGTTACTTGTCCCTAGTGCCATTATTAATGTGACACCCAACCAATCATGAGATAAAATTTTAAATGTCAATGTTGATATTTTAAAGTACATGTATCATATAAGAAATTTTGCTAAAATTCAGGGGTTGTTCGTGCCATTTTCATGATCACTAGTTTTTCAAAATTTAACGGGGCAACTGTGATTATGCTCGTGAAAAAAAAAGAAAGAAAAAAGACAAGGGAAAAAAAACTTTTTCTGTTTCACATTTTTTGTTCTCCTTTTCCTTTAATTTCCTGCGGTTATCAATCATTGTTTCCATTCAATGAAAGACATTAGTTTATTTATTTCTTTTATTGCTCTTTATTTTAACTTTATCTAATAATTAATTTAATTCTTAAATATAAGTTCGAATTAAACGTAAAATATATTTAGAACACGTTAATCAAATAGTAAATATGTGTATAGGCACAACGTTAACAGTTTATATATAATATGTTAAATTGAATATAATATCAATAAAATGTGAGAGTTATATCCTTTAACATATCAGCTTCAAAACTATCACGCAATAAGTATACATGTATTTATGACTTGATTAACATGTTAAATTTTCTCGACATCATATTTGAACCAACATTTTAACTCCTAAACTAATAATTAGGCTCTCAAAACAATATCATATTAAATTTTCTCGACATCATATTTGAACTAACATTTTAACTCGTTAACTAATAGTTAGGCTCCCAAAACAATATGATTATTCTTTTAGAGGACAAAAATTATGTCCCTTTTGATTCCCTTTTTATGTCAAATTCTAAGCCCTAATCTTAAATTTTAAATCCTAAACTGTAATCCTAAACCATAATTCAAATAATATGTTTAAGTTGGTTTGGGCCAGAATTTATCCTTAAAGAAAGAAAAAATGTGATGCCCTGGGCCTGAATAAGACCAACTTAAACATACCAACTATCAAACCCCAAACCCTTATTATGGACCTACAATTTAAAAATCCCAATAAATATATCCAAATTGGTCTATTGGAAACATCACCCTAATGGATCAAAACTGCCGCTCTGCTACCCATAACCACCACCAAAAACCCTAAAACATTTCAAGAAAAGACCAGACATAACAAAATGAGTCATCCTCAGCTGGTCATGCAACGACCAAAACGTGTCCTGTTCCCCCCACATGTCACTCTTTCAACACGACAAATTCTTGCCTCAGAAACAAGAGAGTATAACTAGGAACCCAGGAGGCGAAAGAAGAAATTATTAATAGTTCCAACCCCCAAAAAAATTGCAATACAGTAAAGAAAATAACAATGGAAGCAACGTTTTTGGCAAAGAGAGGTTTCTTCAACGTCCCAAAGTTCTTGTCTCAAGGTCCTCCTGGAATCCAATCTGCTAGAAAAATCACCAGGGCATGCTTTTCTTCTGCTTTTGAACGTGCTGAGGTATGAAATAATCTCCTACTTTTCTCATGATTTTGTTAGGGTTATATCTGTATATTAGAGATTTAAGTAGCGGTCCGTTACTGCGTTGTTATATAGATTAATGGTAGTGGTATCGTTCATATGCATTGACCACAATAGCATTTGTAAAATACCGTGACATGGTTGGTTGAATTATATGCAATGTTAATTTTCATTAGGGAAGTAATGCGGTAGCCGAAGCAGAAGGGTCGTCGACACCGCCAGATGACGCACCGAGAGACAGCATGTACGAGACCAATCCTTCCTTTGTCACCGGAGAAGGCCGGCGGCCCGGTAGCCAAGCGAGCTTTGGGGCGGATACGGAGAAAGACGGGATTAAGAAGGCGGTGGATGCAGCGGAGAACGTGGGGGATAGTGCTAGAAAGACCATGGATGAAACTTGGAGAGCAGCTAAAGATGGTGCACAAGGTTTCCGAGAAGGAGCTGTGGATGACGTTGCAGAAGATGTAGCGGTGGATGAGATTAGGAAAGTGGGTCAACTTGTCTATACTCAAGAATATAGGAGCATTGAGGAATTAAAGAAGCTAGATTGATGAGGAGGAACAAGATCCAAAGCTTATAAAATATGTTTATCGTCATGCTAAATAAAATAATATGTTCTTTTCCTAATATTTTGAGTTACATCATCAAGTTTGAGATTAAAAATTTTAGGTTGTTTGTCCAAAAATTAGGTTGTTTGGCCCATCTAGATTAAGAAAACAGAATTTATGTGTTCATACAGGTGATTTGGATTCTAGCACCATGTACACGTATCTTATTAAAAGGCTAAAAAAAATAAACAGATACTACTATGTAACAAATTCAGAAAAAAATAACATACTTCCGGTTGAGTTTATTCAATTAATATCGTTGGTATTGGGTTCGATTTCCACCCTAACCAAATCTTTTGTTTTATTTTTTCTCCTCCAAATGTGTTATTAACACATGTTATCGCATGTTAATTTATTGAATTAGAGTTAATATATAATAATTAACTTAAATAGAGGAAAAATAGTACAACGCTTCACGTGAAGCAGTACAATACAACTCAAGAATCCGAATACATCTATCAGAATAAAAGCTCCATAAACAACCAGACTAATACATAAATCAAAGCTAACACATTAAAACAACTTAGCCGCCATCATCCACTATGCTCATAGCAATCGAAATTCGAAAATAACCCCTATCCGCTACAGCCAAGCAGCACTGAAACGCACATCTTATAACCACCCCAAACCCTGATTCAAGCATTAATCGTCCAAACCAAGGAGAGGGCCAAGACTTTGATAGAATGTGTAAGTAATTTAGATCAAATATTTAATTATATAAGTTTTTATTAACTAATACGTCACTTTTCTGTTAGATTTTTAATAGTACGAGACTTGATTGACACCGTCAAAACACGATCAAACTGACATAAAGGTAATCCCATAATCAGATAATCATTTAAATTTAAGTCGGGAATTGGAACTAAACATTCAATCTGATCTTTAATTGATTTTTAAAATTAGTTCGGATTTTCTTTTTTATTGTTCGAGATTGAGTATTAGCTCGTTTCTGATTATCAAAGGGGTTTTAATAAATTTTTTGTACTTAAACTTCTAGTAGTTCAAATTTTAAATCAAAACAATTTCAATAAATTAAATTAAATTTAAAATCAGATTAGATCTTGTTTGGAAATTAGTGGATAGCTGACAGCGATTTACATTAGTTGATAGTTAATAGCAGATTATATTAGTTGATTTAACTAGCCGACTGTATTAGTTGATTGTATAAAAATATTTGGTAAAATTAATTATAGCTAATAGTTATTTGATTATTTGAACAAGTAAAATGATATATAATGACATGATTATATCCAATACTTGTTTAAATAATTTATTAGTTATTTTGATATTTTTTTTATAATTATTAAGGATGAAATAGTCTTTACAACTTATGTCAAATCATCTAACATAAAAACTCATTTTAGTAGCTTTTTCAATTTAAGAAGTTTCACCACAAACCATTGTTACACTACTTTGTTTATCAAACACCTAAATTAATTGATTTGACTGATCTAACCTCTAAAAATAATTCAAACTTTAAATATCTAATTTTAACTCAAAAGGCTGGTTATCATAGTATATACTGAAATTGGAAATATATAAATGGATTGATAATTCAAAAAACTTGAGGTCCAAAATTAGGCTATCCCTTTCAAAACATAACATAAACATGACATTCATTTATTCACTTTTATCTAAAGAAAGCAATGAATTGTTGGTTGCAGGAAATGGCACTATCATCCCATGCTTTGGCAAATTGAAAGAAAAATTCTGCAAAATTTGTCCATTTTGCTTCCAAAGTCCAATGAGGAAACTTGGAATCTGATACGCATGTCTACATTCAACAAATTAATTCCATGTGGGAAAATATAATAGAAAAAAAAGCTTGATGATGAAACTCGATAAAAATAGAGAGGAAAGAGCCAATGTTTTTATTTTTATTTATGCCCTTCGTGAAAACGACTCGATCAAACCAGAATGACATCGAAATCTCTTTTTTCGTTTGCTGGTGTTCATATTTTTTTTTATCTCGATTTCGAATTCTACATGTGTACGTTTTGAATAAATTCATTCGGATGAATTGTTTAAATATATACTAATTCATACGTTTGAGTTCAATTAAGATTTATAATAATTAATTTCAATTATAATTTTCTTTAGATCGTGTTACTCCAAACAAAAACATCATGAAATTTCAATGTACAATAGTAATACTAAATATTTTTACAAAGCATATTGTTGAGAAAGACCTAAGGAGAATATATAGGGGGTCTCATCAAACAGCCTGTATATCCTTTCTTTATATAATGGTTCCTCACATCATAAGTTCCAAACTTACCTTAAATCCCCCTGCACATCTCATTACATATCCTAGATTTGTCCCTTCGAAAATTCCAAATATTTTTTTAGAGATTTTTCTAGTGCTCAAATTGTCTTGGAGATAATATTATCGTGAGAGAGAGCCACGAATCTTGAATATGTACCATAAAATGGACATATATATTAAACTAAAAAAATACAAAACAACAAGACAAGAGAAAAGAGAATCTATGAAGATGGAAATGAACCAAACCCAACTCAAATCCGAGAATGATGGGGAATTTGGTGATACATACATATAGTGGTGAAAAATATGGGGAAAGGTAGAAGCAAGGAATTTGTCCGTGACAAAACACAATATTTATAATGATTCGACTCGAATTTATAATGATAAATTGTCGCTTAATTAAATTTATAATTCTTCTCACAACAATTTTATACCTTTTGTACGAATAAAACTGCAAACTATGGTTGCAACAACAAATAACTTTTATATTAATAAAGTTACTAATCATCTTCACATAAAACTCTTTTAAGCATTACATCTCTTCTTAACTACTTAATTTTAGAGGCTAAACTATATTATTTAGTTTTAGGGTCTATTACCAAGAAATTCCATTCCATAGAAAATCTTTTTTATAGAAACACTTAGTTTTATTAAAAGAATAAAATATTTAAAATTACAATGAGGGTTTACGGCCATAATCGTAAACTAAATACATAATTTGGACATTATCTTATAATTTTTTACGCAAAAATTAGTCGCTTGAGACCATACAAGGACCATACAAGAAAAAGGTTAAAAAAACCCAACCAAAAAACTCGAAAAAAAATAGATACGGATAAATCTGACTACATTGACCAACAAACCACAAAAGGGGAATCAAACTACTAAAAACCCACTTACAAATGCAAATTAGAGCCAAGCGTCGTGAGAAAACTATCCACAAACGCAAACCATGTATCCAAATCCAATCCGAGAGTCCAAAGCAGAAAAGATCAACATGATGATAAATAAGCGTTATCTTGATCAGTCGAGACTACATTAAATCCAACCAAAAAAAACGATCGACAAAAAGACAAAGAAAAACATGTCATAGAGACATAACTACTCTTAGTAAAAATTTAAAAAAATTAAAAAAAATAAAGATGAAAACTACAAAATAAGGAGTACTAGCGGTCGGCGACCAGTATCAAAACTGATGTCGCCGCAGGCTAAAACAAAGAAGGAAAAAAGGGCAAAATAACCTAAGGTTTTTTTTACCACGATTCCATAGAAAATCTTTATTTATTGAGATCTATTAAAAGAGGAGTATATATTAGTAATGGTGAAAATAATAGTAATAATTCATAAATAATTAGATCATTTAGTACTTATACATGTTAATAATCACTTTCCTAAAATTCTGCAGTTGATAAACTTGAAGGGGCCATGGTACCTGTCAACCCTCTTATCTTCTTCATCTCTGCATTTGATAATAATAAGTATGAACTCTGCAAGTTATTGGCTGCAACAAGTTTATCCAGTACCCTATATAGTACAATGGCCATGTGAAACCTTGTGCTCTGTCAATGTCACAAATTTCAGTTTCTTTTCTGTCCTCCCCCAAGTTGCACACTTGAAACAAAACCTACAGTTAAAGTTGAGTTTTTTACATTCATCCATGCAGTGAAATTCAATGATAACACACCTTGAAATCAAAGGAAAAATAAACATACTTCTTTTTAAATGTCTGGAAAAAATAAAGCTTAAGGGTACAAACTCTGATACTCCAGGAAAAGCTTTGTCCAATTCCAACAGGCACACACAATTGGTTGCTTTTACGGTATTCATTTCAATGACCCTTTCTTTGATATGTCTCTCTCAAGAGTTAATTCAACTGAACCAGTTGAGTTTATAATTGAAAACTAGTCCTTAGGAAAAGCAATAATTGAGTTTGTAATTTGCATATTTATAACAAATCCAGATTCCCCCCTAAAGATGCTGCTTCTTTTGAACGTCCAATCATGCTGCTCCTTTTTTGCATATTTATATCTCCCCACTTCTCCTGCAATGGAAGCTTATATGTTTGAGATCAGAAACATGATTAGGGATTTAATGGCTGAATATGTGGACAATGACATGGAGGAAGAAGAAGGGGAGGAGGAAGAGGAAGTGGTGGCTGTTGGCTATCATGCATCTGGAAGGAGAGGGCCAGGTGGTGGCAGCAGGGTGTCGCAGCCTTGTTGTCAAGTCGAGAATTGTGGGGTTGATTTGTCGGTTGCCAAGCAGTACCACCGGCGTCATAAAGTGTGTGAGGTTCATTCCAAGGCGCCGGTTGTGGTTGTTTCCGGGATCAGGCAACGGTTCTGTCAGCAATGCAGCAGGTTATCATTTGGTTGTTTCTTTAGTTCTACGCTTAGAAAGCTAATTACTTGACCGACAAGTTAACCAGTTTCAACATTTCTGCTGTCATGCTATATTTTCACAGGTTCCATGAGCTATCAGAGTTTGATGAAGCAAAAAGGAGCTGCCGGAGTCGGTTGGCCGGACACAACGAAAGGCGTAGGAAGAGCTCAGCCGAATCGTCTGCAGAAAGAGCCAGAAATGTCATCCAACGGTTTGTGTAATCAGCATGCTCCCTCTCATCTGTCATCCAACGGTTCATATCTCGCAGTATGTAGTAGTTACTTACCATACTATAACGGAGGATCTAATAACAACGGCTGCGGAATCTTGTTTCCTCGCAGCTTGCCTTGTCGTTGAATCTATGCATTCTGTACCGTTAACTCTTTATCCATGGAATCTACTATTGTATCAATGATCATATGCTGTATAATTTCCTATGGCAGTTGTATGCAAGTAAAGGCTATGATGACATATTTTGAGAGGCGAGTATATGTAAATGTTCGACCATTTATCGGTAGCAAAACATCTTCGAAGCAACTAGCTAAGATACATTAAGCACAACAATATGTAGGTTACATCTAATGTAACAAAATATGCATAACATTCTATGAACATAACAAAGGTGCTTGAACATTATTGGGAAAGAGTTGTGTTATCAAACGAAAGCAGGACAGTTGCCAAACTTAAAATCACCAAAATCTTACAACAATGCAGGAAATGTCATCCGTGCTGTTCCGATTAACAGTTTCATCGGTTAGGTACTTTGCTTCGGACCGATCATCCTTAATGTTCCTGATAGCACCAAGCCACCAACAGCTTCTTGGTTCATCATTTCCTGCAATCGTATCGAAGGAAATAAATCAAACAGTTCAATCATATTAAACCTTCCATAAACCATCACTTGCAAATATTAGTAACTCTGTATCATCGTCGATGATTTCCACAGGTGACGTCCGGCTCGGAACTAAGATGTTCCTTTAAGCTCTTGTCACCAAATGCCCTCGCCACCGCCAACTGCCCATCAACATGTGTGACATCCCCTGCAATGACAACAGAACTAGCAGCTTTTTATATCATGATCGAATTGTCAATGAGATTTTCGATTGTATTATCGGCAGCCGTTACCTGGGAAGTTCGACACAAATACCGCTAAACACCAAGTTAGACATCGATGACATTAATTACCTAGTTCAAGATTTTATCAAACAAATGTGACCACAAATAACCAGGAACTATATGGCTTAGATGACCATCGAATATAGCCAATAAACCGAGCTCGCAGCCGGCGACATGCTTAAATTCGACAACAACATAGTCTTCCATGGGATGATGGGATTCCCCTCCACTAACAATAAATGATAACCATGTTTAATGTTCTTGGACATCTTGCTTTCCCATTTCCCGGATTCACCTGTACTGGAACCCAAGCCAACTTTTTTCCTGCGGCAAATCAAATATATATGCAGCTGAGTAAATCAAATTTCAAAGCATTTTAATTTAACTCTAATATGACGTAAAATATATTTAAAACATGTGAGTTAAACTCGAAGTTCAATCAATTGGATTGAAAACCGATAGTACGACGGATTCGAACACTACCAATAATTTTTCTCTCAATCCAATGCTTTTACTGAACTCATTGCTAAAGTTGTGTTCTTTTACATGTAATCAAATTGGGCTTCTGTTCTTCTAAATGAAAAAGAAATAACCCGTTTATACTATTAGGCAAGCCTTAATATGAGTTCAAAACAGTAAACATATCTCAAACAAAAGTCCATGCTGCCATATTCCACCAAGTCAAAAGTTAGCTCAAAGAGTCAACTCAAACCCACCCCTCTAAGGGCCCGTTAGCAGAGATTGTTGAACGCCCATTAGCCTCCGGCCGTTTTTAGAAAAACTGGCTAAACCAGCTTTGACGAAACGCCCATTTAGGTGTTAAATCAGGCGAAAAAACACCCGTTCAATATTTTTTTTGTGCCTGTTCAACATTGATTCTCCGTTTGACGCTCCAACGTTAGTTGGAGAAGCATTGCTGAACGGAGCCTAAATTTATAGAGCTTAACCATCTCCATAGCCTTTAAGCTTAAGATTTAAGAGTATCAACAATGTAAAAAAAAAAAAAATACAGGTGTAGGTGAGATGATAAAAGTCTCTTATATCTTAACTAATGGTTGATGATTCGATTTTCACTCTGAGAATGGAATAATTTTAAAACATGTTGTCAACATCTATCCCTTTTGACCTACAGAACACGAAAAATTAGTCATTAAACTCATTTCGGTCAGATATCTCGAGAAAAAAAAAACAAAGGGAAAACAAAAGTACAATGCATTGGGTTGCTTGCTTGCGGGAGCTAGAAAGAAAGTAGAGAACAAACTGAGGCTTAATGTTGGTGGTCCCAAAGGCATGATGACCTCAAATGGACCCCAAAAGTTCCTACAAAGAAACCTAAATGGGAGACAAAGCAAGTTCTTTAAGGAGCTCTATGTTGTCTTGAGAGAACCTAAACTATCAAATAAGTAGTTATTGCCATTAACTTGAAACAATTTTTAAAGCATTTGTGTGGTGGAAATTAAGTAAGCAGTAACTCAATCTCTATGGTCTAAAAAGCTTTTTTTGCTTTAAAAGGAAGAGTATTTTTTCTTAAAATACAAAAGCAAGTTGACGTATAAAAGGCTAAACAGAATGCCACCCCATTTGCTCAAACTTAGATTATCATAAGTAAAATGACTATAAATTTTAATATGTTTGATTCAATATCGATTTTTTTTTACGATCGTAAAACTCAAATAAGATGATGAACTAATGTATGTTGAATCGAATGACAAATACTAAGAGAAATTTAATCCTCATTTATGAGTATGAATAACTCTAACTTCAAATATAATCAGAACTTATGTAATTATCGAACATTGAAAGTCTCAAAAAAATATCAATTATTCACATCCACCTAAATATTACCATCGTTTTCTTACATTTGCTTGCAAGGTGTATTGAAGCAATGAACTTGGTTACTCCATACATACATATATACACATACATATACATATTAAAATACATTGCTTTTACCTAAATACAATCTCAGCCTAACTGACAAGGATGGGAAGACATTTGGGTTTTAATCTTTAAGTTCAAACCAAAAAACAAAACATGTAGTATTATATGTATGAACACACTCAAGATCCAATCTTCAATGTATAACTTTGAGTTATTGCACCACACGTCCTCAAACTATAACACTCATTTTAAATTGGTCCCTAAACTTTAAAGCATTTCAATTTCATCCTCAAACTATGACCTTCATTCTAAATTGGTCCCCAAACTTTTGAGCATTCTAGTTTCATCCTTAAACTTTGACTCTCATTCTAAATTGGTCCTCAAACTTTTTGAACGTTCTAATTTCATCCCCAAATTATCAATCTATGCTAATCATATCTTTTGTTAATAAAACTGTTACAAAAATTGTTAATTATCATGAAACACTTATGTGTATTATGTAATAATATGATGCGATATAAACGATAATTTGAGGATGAAATTAGAACATTCAAAAAGTTTGAGGATCAATTTAGAATGAGAGTTATAGTTTGAGGGTGAAACTAGAATGCTCAAAAGTTTGGAGACCAATTTAGAATGAAGGTCATAGTTTGAGGATGAAATTGAAATGTTTTAAAGTTTAGGGACCAATCTAAAATGAGGGTCATAGTTTGGGGATGTGTGGTGCAATTAACTCTATAACTTTAAAAGACAACTTTATACGATTCAGATTAAGGTAGCTTAGATCATTTTACGAGATCTTAAGCTCTGGTCAAAGATAGAAATAAATCCTACTTTTAAAATCATTTAAGATCCACATTTATGAAAAATCCCACATTCAACGATATTATTACAACACTAAGCTCCCACATGTGCTACATTAAGCTTGAGTTGGCAAGAAATGAACACCCACACAAAAGGAAACTTATCAAAATCACCCAACAAGGGGTCCATCTCGATATAACACATGATTATTCTCTCACCTTGTTCCTAGCTACCATGGAATCAACATATTCATCAACTTAGTTTAAATACAAGTGCACACAAGTTTACTCATGCTCATGCACCCTCCAAACTTTCAACACAAGAGAGAAATTATATAAAGTTATAGTGTGATTTAAGTTCTTTCTTCATGGAAACTCGTAGGAAAAGGTCGAGTTCCGGTGAGATATTCTCCTTCCCTAGCACATCGAATGAAGAGCTGGATTCTGAGTTCGAATTCGGGTGTTTTACACCCGATTCGCCTTCTCAGGATCCGTATAGGACGTCGCCGGCTGATCATATTTTCTTCAACAGTAGACTCTTGCCGCATGCCTTTCCTCTACCGCCTGCAACGACGGTTGCAGGCTGTAGTAGTTCACGTGGGACAAGCAGAACGAGCAGCATCAACAGCAAGGAGTCGTTGATTTCTTGAGGAGTAACAGCACGAACAGCAGGAGCAGTACATGCAGCAGTGCACGGACGAGCTCGAGCGGCAATTCGGAGAGGAGGTTGTTGTACCATGGCAAGATCCATGCATGTAATAAAGCAAGCAGAGTGGTAACGGCTCAGCTATATGGGGATTCTCAGAGGTGGCTGTGCATTACGGCGATGCCTGTTCTGAGACGTGAGGTTTCCCGGAGGAAGAATTGTGGGGCCGAGAGGAAAGCTGCCTTGAGAGGCAAGAAACAAGGTGATCATCGTCAAGAAAAGAGTGCCACTAAGGGAGGATCGGAGCCTTGCCTGAGGTTTTCCAGGCTGTTTTTGTTGGCCTGTAGAGAATGCATGCCATGGAACCTTCCAGGAAACAAGAATAATACATGAATGCATATAATCCTCTTTATATATATATATATATATATATATATTGCTGGCTTCTTCAAGATTTGGTATATTAAAATTTTGTTGAAATTCACTGCAAGATCCCAGGATTATCCAGGATTTTTTATTAAATAGAGGAATATTGTATATCTGTAGGAGCAAATGTCGATATTTAAACTCATGCAAGATAAGGCACCATGAGCATTATTGATATTGACCACCCGACGAAACCAGTTCACTTTGCAAAACAAATACCAACTGATCTAGATGTTACAATCAAACCTAGTTCGTTGGATCATGTCGTGAATGCATAATCCGAAATTATTCTTTTAAACATTTAAAGTAAATCCAATAGTATCTGTTTCGTAGAGTGCACTCATATGTATAATGAATTCGAAAATAATTTTAAATTGTACAGACACAACCCAGTTTAGGTAGCCTTTTGATTCTTTTAGTTACAGTCCAACACTGCCCAAACTGGGTCCAGAAAAATGGTCTAGGAGCCCAACTAGGCAGTGCAGACCGAACCAGATAGACTAGGATTTCAACATTGAAAGTGGATGTGTTATTTTGCCTTTGTAAGAAATGAAACATTCATCTGCATAGTTTATTATTAAAAATCAAGATTCATACAGGGCGAGTCAACAATCAAAGCTTTCGTTGTTCAGACAAAACCATTATGATCTGCAATGTTTTGTTTGGAGGAATCTCAACTGAAGTAGCCATTGACCAGGGTAGCATTGTTTGAAATGAAGTATGTTGACTTGCCTTGGATCCATAAAACCTTTCTCCCTGGAGTGAACTGTAAACATCCATAAACTAAAATATTTGGTTAATTGGTGTTTCTAAAATTTTAGTGAAGTTTGTAAACCTGTATCAATTCAAAGATTGGGGCAATGGGTGTCGATCAAAATCTATAATGGTTGGGTATAATGTTATTTTACAAAACCTAAATCATTCTTCAGATTGAGTTTAAGCATTTAACTAATTGAAGTTGTTTTTATTACATACACTAACGGTAAGAACTAAAAGTTTTCACAAGTGTTTAGTTTATGGTGTAGGATGAGAGGTTTAGATCTAAGAGTTAGAATTTAGGATTTATAGCTTAAAATCTAAATCCCTCATCATATTACATTAAAATCCAAACCCTAAATTCTAACTATAAACCGAAGTTCTAATCACTATCTCAAAACTCTAAACTAAATCACTAAATCTTAAAACGAAAGTGCTTGTATAAACTTTTTAGTTTTCACCATTAGTGTATCGAATATAAATCCTTATGGGAGGACTCTATTAGTTGACTAATTCGAATCTATTACTGAAAATTCATTACGAGAAGACTCCCCAACCTAATTATTTCATTCTTAACACCAAGATCCGAACTTCAGAGAAGGTGAAAACAAAATTAGTAAACCAACAGAAATACGTTTTAAGCTTGCAAGTGCTAAATTTGAAAGTGCAAAACTTAGGAGAAAGTTCGATTTTAATGGATCAAAGAGACGGATTTAAAAGAACATCAAAGCAAACACAGAGGAGTTCAGCAACTAAATAACACAAATCCTTTTGCGTAAATACAAAATCTCACCCTATTGTCCCTCTACTACAAACTCTTCATTTCAAGAAGGTATCCATTACATCAGCATACATCCCCGCGTCCGTGTTCCGAAACTCTGCCGGTTGGTGCGGATGATGATCTAACAATGTCGAAGACGTAGCCATTCTTGCAGGTAATGTAAAGCTCCTCTTAAACTTGTTTCCCATCTTCCTTATATTCTCTGGATGGCTATCCAAGCTCAAGAACTCGGTAGGGTTCGCATCGGTATCCAAATTCCTATTAGAATCTTTTCCTTCAACGACAAGGGGATGGTGGTCCGGGTCCAGTTTGGTTCCTAAGCTCTCCGGGTTAACTAAAAGGTCGGTGTCTTCGCTCCGTCCAGTGAGAGCGTTGAAGAAAGTCAAGCCACTAGGCCATTTGATGTCATTTTCGTGTTCATTCATCATAGCCTCCATTCTGGTTTCAGATGAATGGGGCATGAGAAACATGTTGGTCTCATCTTTGGCCTGTGGAAATCCAAGTCTAGTCGGGTTCTGATAATTAGGTGAAGCGACCATTGCAGCTGACGGTGGATGCGGCCTCTGGTTCCAGCCGAAGGCTGAAGGCGGTGGAGGCCAGGTGGGAATGGCAGACTGCTTCGAAGGAACCGTAGACGACGGTGAACCGTTTCTGTTCGACGAAAACATCTGGGAAAGATAGAAACCGGATTGATAGCCAAGTGATTCAAATGTATGCCTCATTCTTAGCACAAAATGAAGATCTTCAGGTATCTGAGGATACATACATACAACATATACGCATGTATCAGGTCAAAATCATCCTACATTACAGCAATTATCACTAAAGGAAAAAATTTATAATCAGACTCACAATCTTGCAAGAACCCAACTGAAGAAGACCATGGCCAGCTTGAATAACAGCAATTGTCTGGTCAATAGACAATCAAGAATGACACAAAAACACATGTTACTCGAACAAAATATACCCGTAACAGAAACTTCCACCGAGTCCGAGTAAGATAGACAAAGACAAACCAGAAAAAGACTAACAACAGTGCAGAAGAAGTAAGCCAATAAGCCTACCTGAATCCCAGAGTCAAATTGATCAGTCCATTCAGGAGGAAGCTGCAAAGTAAATAACAACAAAAGGGGAAGGTTACCAACTCACCATGAATCATAAATACACAGCATTTAACCAATATAATTGCCTAACTTCAAAAACAGGGCAAACAATCAAGATTTCAACAACAAAAAGAAACAGTGAAAGATAAAAAGGTGGGGTATTGTAAACATACAGCATCAAAAGAACTCTGCCAATAATTGGATACATTGGGCTCACATTCTGTTGGTTCTTTGAACACCCATTTATGGCACTTATCTGATGCAACTTTCCCCATTAACCTGCTCATTCAATCATGTTCTCAACCAATCAAAAACATACACTAAGAATACATCAAATCTATTTTTCCAATTTTTATTTTATTTTTATTTTTTAAGGCTAAATCTAGTGAACTATTAATAGCACCTACCCAGTACCCACCCTTCTCCATAATTATATAACTGAATGGATAATTTGCTGAAAGCTTTCTTCACTGGATCTTCTCCATCGACCTCTTCTAAATAATCTGCCATTCCTCCTCGGCAAAATCCATCTTCCCACATCAGCATCCTTCACCAGGGAAAAAAAACAAAATTTAACACAAAATTATTAATAAAGTTGCTAAATTTGGAAATGAAAATACCTCCAAATCACAGATTAACAAAAACCCATCTCATAAAATCAATTAAATAACTCGAAATCTCTCATTAGCCAAATTTCCCCTGTTTCTCCCCTGTTTTCTATCAGGAAACATGTAATGCCTAACTCTGAAGTTATTCATTTCCCTCTGTTTTCTCGGGAACCAAACAAGCATAAAAAGTCCAAAAAACGGAAACCCCAAAACCATACTTACAAGCTGCCGTTGTCATCTCCGACCTTGCAACCATTACCACCCCTCACTCTCCTACACCAAAACAAAGAGACCCGAATTAATAAAACAGCTGAGAAAAGCAAATTAAAAAGATAAGAAAACTTTTGCAAAGTGAATAAGGTGGGAGCATATGAATACAAAGAAAAAGGAGGAAAATTTGAAGAATTTGATACAGAGAACAAAAAGGAAGGTAAAATACAGGCGAGGACGGATGGTCCAGAAAACAGAGTAAGTCCAGTCTGAGTTGAGACAGACGGTTCTAAGTGCCTCATGAAGGGCCATCATCCCAACAGCTTCTTTGCTCCTATCTGCTGAACCTGAGCCCACCATTTCTTTTTCTTTCTCTCTCTACCCTCCCCCCCCTCTCTCTATATGTATATATATATATAAGTGTTTGTATATATTTATATAATTGTATGTGAGAAAAGATGGGGTTTCTAACTTTCTTTGATATACAGTGGCGGTGTCTGCTGCTGGGTTTGACACCTCTTTGGTTTATAAAAAAGTTTGGGTAAGCTCAAGCTGGCCTTTAGGCTTATTTATTTTGAGTGTACCTTTTTTTTCATTCGATCCCTCTTTTCTCTGCTTATTAACCACAAAGTAAAGCAAGGCAAAGCTAAACTCTTTCCTCCACTTTTGTCGTTCTCCCTCCCTCTCTGTCTTCATCTTTATCTTTTACCGCTAAACAAAAAAAATCCCCCCTTTCGGAGCTGTCTGATGAAGAGGACTTTGCCAACTTTTTTACATTGTTTTTGTTGGAAATACTTGGAATCTTAAAGGTTTTTGATCGTGCACTAAACTTTTATTGCCCGACTTTTTAAATTTTTGTTTTTACTAATTTAGATTAATATAGGTACATCTAATTTCAGTGAGGAGTTTTCAACGAATTCTTTTTACATACATAAAGTTTCAAATTCGAAATCTACTTACAATATTAAATTGCTTACCATTTGAACTATGATAAAAAAAATTTCCTTTTTTTATGTTCATTTTTAATTTTATGCCCCAACGCTAAAAAAATAAATTTTAAGCCATAACCTTAAATTTTAAATTCTAAATCTTAAATTTTAAACCCTAAAAAATACATTTTACCTCAAATTCCCTCAACTCTAAATATAAACCCTAACTTTAAACCTTAATCTAAACCTTAAACCTAAACTTTTAATATAAAAACACCCAAAAAAAAGCAGAAAATTTCTATTTATTTTTTGAACTAACCTCGTTAGTCATTATTAGAATATACGTTTAGTGACCGTTAGAAATATAAGTCTGTTGTAACTGTAAGGCAGTTTATCCAGTCTGTTATCTAAGGGTCTGTGTAGAAACCCAGCTCATCTTCTTCTATATAAAGGATATAGGTTCTTGTGTAAAAGAACAAGTTTAGTGAAATATATTCAAGTCTTTCCCTTTTAATTTCTCTATCAGTCATCACTAATTTTTGAAGTTATAATTATAATTAATTGTAAAATATGATGGAGTCAATATTTTTCTTTTTAGCAAGCACATATCTTTTATAAATCTTTTACATTATATTTGGCCGGTCAAGTTACTCATATTTGTCTTCTCATATTCTCTTAGATTATGTGTTTTAGACTCACTAAAAACATGTTTTTTTCTTAAAGTTCTCATTCTCTTCTATATAGGAATATAATTAAAATTACGATTTGTCAAAAAAATATTTATTTTTTTACGGTTGAGATTACTATAAAAATGGAATACATTTTATAGTTAATCACTTACCTTTTTACAAAACATTTGCCAGATCAACATAAATCAATACGAGTTCATATTATAGTAGTCAATATTGTACCAATAGTTGTCGTATTATTTCATACCGAACATAAAATTATACCAAACGATTTAAAAATGTTATAGTTAAAATTTTTTGATGGGTTTCGATCTTATTTCTATCCTTAACGGTGTATTTGAGAATTATATTTAAATTAATTTTTAATTCTTTTATCTTAATTTTTCTTTAATGGTCTAAAAGTGATTACAAGGTAATATCTATCCATTTATATTTTTAATCTTTTGACAATGCACATACGCTTTATAGACAAAACGATTTAAACTCGTGTTTTCTAATATAAACATTATCTGTTTTTCTACTAAAATATTTATTGGGTGCAAATATAAAGGAATTTATTTTATCTTAACTCTATTATAAATATATATATATATGTGTGTTTGAGATATATTTATATAATATAGTATATGTATATATATATGAATAATATTTAGAAAGTACGATAAAACTGACTCGGTACTGTTAAGTAGTATTTTATGCACCGTAGAGTTTTTTTTTTCCACAAACAAACTTCAAATGATGCCACATGTCATTTTAAGAACAATAAACTTTACACACTAGAAATCAAACTTTAAATTCTAAAGCATAAACCTTGAACCCTAACTCTAAACCTTAAAAGTTAATCATAAACCCAACAATCCTAACCTTGCACCTTAAAACCCTAACTCTAAACTCTAAAAGTGCATTGTTTGTGAAAAATTTTCTTTTTTGTCTATCGGTATATCAAATCATTTTTCATAAAATATTTATTAAAAACTCACGCATAACATGTACATATGATAAAACTCAAATTTAAAATTTCAAAAATCTCAAAATCTTAACCTTATTATTAAATCCAAGTATCATGTCGGCCTTTTAGATATTAAAAAAAATTATTTTTTGTTCTGAACATCTTAAATACTAATAGTAAATGCATGATACTAATCATTTTAATTATGTTTGAAATCATTAGATTGCATTTATTAATTCTGTTCCATTTATAATATTTTTGGTATAATATTTAAAATTATTCAATTCGTGATTTCAACAGTATATTGAATCGCTAATATATATATATATATATATATATATATATATATATATTAAATTCACAATTATGATTAATAGAATTGTAAAATTTAAAATTTATAAAGATGAACATGTCTAAGTTTTTCAAAAGAATGTTTGCAAATTTGTCATTTTGTTTGAACTTCTTCCTCTTTTTGTCAATATGATTGACAGTTGATGCAAGCTAAGAAAATTTTGATTAGGAAAAATTTTACTTGATCTTTTGAGATAATGCGTTTATCATTGCATAACTTGGCTAATAAAAAGGTGAAGGCAATGATGGATTAAAGGGTGAAAAGTAATTGTGATTATTTGAATTTTTATTTTTTTTAATACATTAACTTTTAATTAAAATATAATTTAGTAGGCAAAATATGATTATATAAAGATATTGTTAAAATAAATTCAACTAAATAGTACGATAGAAAAAATATACAAATAAAAATAAACATCGTCAACGTCAAGATAATAATAGAATAGGACAACACATTGATAAGTAGTTTATTACAATTTAAAATGTAATTTATCACAATTTAAAAACGACATATTAAAGTGATTACCTGTATCTATCAATATAAGATAATCAATTTGAGGCTCTAAAGTATATTTTTTTTAAAGCAAGAGAACCAAATAAATAATAACATGAGGGGTGATGACAATCTAATCCTGTAAAAATATTTAGGAGTATTTGATTCGCGAAAAATATTATTATCAGGAGTCTTATTTCCATGTTTTGTTTGTGCTCATTCTCACTAGGCTGAAAAAGAATAGAAAGTAGATAATATTTTTTTAAGAGTTTTATTTTCATAGGTAATGATATATTCCGCGAACCAAACGTTCCCTTGTAGAAATAAGATCAGAACTTGTAAAACATGGGATAAAAATATCCATATTTTTAATAAAACGGTGGAAAGGCTTATTAGCCAAAGGAAAATACAAAACTTGGATATGTTATACAAATCATAGAAATGAAAAGAGAACCAAAATAAAAGAATAGAAGGTGGATGAATAGTGACGGAGCTAGGGTTTGCATATAGTAGGATAAAATATAAGGTATGTGAATCTTTATATTATTATAATAAATATTTTTGATTGCATAGCCCAATAAATTAAGTAGAGTCAATTATATTATTTCTTATAAAAAATTTTATATTAATTTATTAAATATCTCATTTAGCTTTTAAAAAAATTTATACCCAATAAATCAAGTGAGATAAATTAACTCATCAATTTATATATGACTTTACCATTGTGAATGAAGAAATAAGGAGAGATGAAAGTCTATATATAAACCGTTATCGTGCACAACCAGTTAAACCTAATATTATCTTGTAATTAAATTAAAGTGTCTAAAAATGATAAAAATATTAAATAACTTGATAAAATTAATGGAGAAAAATATTTCAATATTAAAATAACATTTCAACAAAAAAAAGAAATTAAAAATAATCCATTATAATACTAATACTGAAAACAATACAAAGTGGAAGATATTATTAAATTAAATAAGATTTTAATCAGAGCTTTAATTAAAAAAATAAAACAAAAACACAAAAGAAGGTTTTTGAATTAGAGAGTGGGTGGGTGATTAAGGGGTCACGTGTGCACGTGCCATGGGCAGTGAGTCGGTGCCTCGTTTCTCACAAACAAAACGCCAAAGAGCACGAATTGCGGAGGCGCTACTGCCCTGCCACATCCTCCCTTCCTCTACCACCACGCGCTATTTTCTATTCACGCGCCGCTAGGAATAATGAAGTTAAACTACTAATTATTTACAGATTATTATTATTATTATTATTATTATACACGAATGGTGAGAAAAAGTTTTTATAAATTAAATTATTTAAAATTTTATGATTTTAGTTTAAGGTTTAAGCGTGTTTAATATGGCTTATTTTTTAGCCTACGTGACAAATTGAAATGATGTTGTGTTTTATAAAACATGTATTTCCCTTTTTCCAATTTCAATAAAGATTAACAGTTTTTTTTTACCATTTAAACTTTTTTTAAAAAAATATTATGATCACTAACATATTTTCTTGCTTAATCCTTGATCAGTCAACAAAAAACATAATTTTTTTGGTTCAATATTCAATAATTTTTGAAAATCTATTCTCCCCAAACTTCACTCATATTGTATTTTTCTTCTGAATTTGTATTTTGTTATATTTTTGTGACTTTCAAAATAATAAAAGTAGGAGAAGACTATCTAGAAATTTACATGTGACCTTATTGTTGTTAAACTAAAATTAATTGAAGTCTGATATGCCACACAACAATTATCGTATTTCTTCTTCTTTGAGCAATATTGAAACTTTTTTCTCACACATATATAAATAATTATTTCATACGCGGTGGAAATTAAAATTTCACAAGTATTTTAATTTTAAGATTTAGATATTCAGTTTATGGTATAAAGTTTAGGAATATAAGGTTAGGGACAATTGTTAAAATTTAAAGCTTATAAACTAAAACTTAATCATTTATCACATGATTAAAATTTAGTTTCCACCGTCTGTTTATTAAACATAAATTTATATATATAAACTCGAAAATGTTGTATTTTTTAAAAGGAAATAACAAGATAAATGAAGGTTGTGAAGTTTGGTTGAATTTACAGATAATATTGATGCATAAAATCAGGCACTGATGAATGTCAGAAACAGTATTCAACCTTGAAATCCAACTGTTACGTATCTGACCTTCAAATTATAGTATTCGGAATCACGACTCACGAGTTTCTATTATATTTTTTATTATTATCAAATTATGATAACCTAATCTTAACAAATATCTCACATTCTCGAAAATAAAAAAATTATATAATATTATTGATGTCGATTTTAAACGATACTAAATATGGAGGTAGAGACGATAGTCGATAATAAGTGTGAAATCAACAATAGGTGATCCACTCATCAAAAGATTATCCAAATCACAAAGGATGAGTCAATTTGAAAGAGGAGAAAAATAAATAGACGGTTCACCTCTGGTTAATTTGGAGTTAAGAGATGTTGTCGTCATTGAGTCGGTGGTCGAACTATTTGGGAGAGAAGAGAGAGACGGGTGATGACAGTTCTTGTAGAGGATTAGGGGAGCGTCTTCTTTTATCTTAGATATGAGGCTATTCCTTTGGTGTTGTAAATGGAGTGATGGTTGGCGAGATTACGCCAAGCCTAGTAATAGCTATTGGTAGTTAACAGGTGGTAGCTCGGATATCAAACTACGAACTCAGTCAAACTTTGTATTGTCGTGACGCAGTGACCGAGTGTAAGAGTCTCCGAAGGTTGATGCATCCGGAGGTGCAGGAGCATCCGGTCTTCGAGCCCCGTGATTGTTTAGAGCGTGATGCGGAGATGGCGACAATATCTCTGAAGTCGGTTTTCTTGTAGGTGAGGCTCTTCGAAAATTGAGTTTTTCGAAAGTGTATTCGACAGAGGTACAACAAACATTTTTGGATTTATTTTGGTTTTATTAATCTTGTTAAAAATGATGTTTAGTTTTATTTTTTTGAATTGTTTAATTATCTTTTAATTATTTTTTATATGATTCTGTTTTATGAAAATTAATAAATTACATTTTTAATAAAAATCCTTGATTATAATTATTTATATTTTTGGTAATCTATTTTGACATGTTTTTTGTATTTGTGAGGAATGATCCATTCATACTTAATATGAAATTATAAAATTTACATTATTTTATAATTATTGATCAAAATTAAATTTCTAAGGCACATTGCACTTTCAAGGAGAGGACGCGAGTTCAAACTTTAAAAATAATATTATTGAGAGAGACAGCCTCGCACCCCAAACATGCTTACTGACAGAAAACCTAAGTAGTGAAATAGTCGCTGTTAAATTACATTTGTTGAATAGTCAAATTATTCATTTCACCTATTTAATTATAAAATGTATGTTTAATATTTAATATATTATTATACGGTGATGAAGTTTTTTAGATATACATGGGATTAAAAAACCCATCAAACGCTTAATTATCATTTAACACAAATAAATAAAACAAACGTCAATTTTCCAACACCACTCCAAATTTAGAAAATATTAAATAATTATCCATTTTTAATTTGTTTTAACTGATTAGGTTGTCTTCATTTAATCAAGTGAACCTTAGCTGTATGCGATGGGTAGACCATAATCTCAAACTTTCGGCTCTTGTAATTATTAGGCAAAACAATTTGGAAGATAAATATGAAACATAATTTTATGTAATTCTTCATGTGGAATTATTGTATAATCTATATACAAATTAAAGTGTAATAAAAAATAATTTGTGTTATTTATTTCTCGTTGATGTAAAATTTCGAATCAAAATTTAAACAATTTTATATTTAATCTAAAAAACAAATTGTAGATAAATATTTTTTTTGGGTTTAATCATCGATATCCAGTTTATTATCTGATTAATCGAAAACAAATACTACATATGCTCATTATGGGACGACCCTCTCAATCTATTTTTTTATGCACAATATTAAAGTTCGATTTTTTAAAAATATATATATAATCAATTCCCCATTAGTAAAAGCGAAAGAACATAATAATTACAGTATTGCCTTTTTGAGCTAATTAATGGATAATAATGTAAAATTTGAAACCAAGCCTCCTAAAACAGTGATTATTATAATATAATTATATATAAATCAAAGAGGATTATTGGTAAAACTTTTTTTTTGCTCTTTCCATGATACATCAATTAACAATGTTTGGAATTAAAAAAATGAAATATTGATGAAAGTAAAGAGATTCCTTTGGGGAAATATTTGTTTTATGTTTGTAGGACCACTTTGTTTTTCCTTTAATTTAGCCTTTGATTTGTTTATTAAGTACACTAATTACTAATTTCTGATTTCTATGAACAAAATTAAATAAAGGAAATTGTAGAGCAGGCCCCTCTTTTCCCAACTTTTTTCTATAAGAAAGAATCCATTATCACCTGAGCTAATGCATAAAGGCCCTTTCAATCTTATAAATGCATTAAAAATTATCTAATATAGAATCAATACAAATATATTTTTATATCAATATAAGGGTAAACTACATCGAATACTATTGAATGCTAGATGTTGTGTCGTTTATGCCACTAAACTTTTAATTGATTTAGTTATAGTACTAAACGTTCTGTTAAAAATAAAACCATTTTAAAGTCTAGTGGGAAAATTGATGCACGGCTAAAGTCTAGCGCCTGAAATGACGTCGTTTTAGACATCAATAGCCACAACAAAATGATGCCGTTTTTCCCATACCATCATAGTAACAAAAAGATTCGTCCACGGCGCCCCTAAAGTTCAATTTCGTTTTTCGATGTTTTTTTCTTCTTCTTCATTATGTGTCCCTTTTAATGTCAATTGGACACCCTTCAAAGAAGCAATGGAATATTGGTCGGAATTGAGGCAAACAAAGACTTAAAAAGAACCAAGCTAATTACATGTTAATAGTTAATCATAGGCAAAGATGTTGATTAAACATAACTAATCCACTTTGACATTTTTTGTGTTAGATAAAAAATGGAAAGTGGGTTTAGGCCCAAAAATCATTATGGATCACAATTATGTTTTGCCCTGCTTTATCTTAAAGAAAACCAGCATCCAATATATTTTGTTTCTAAGTTTAAACATTGTAAGGCTACTGCATGAATAATTTAGATGTTTTGCCATGTAGTTTAACAATATTTCACGTTATATTCGAGCTGTCAGTTAATGCTCAAGCATATTGTTAGATTGGCGGAATAACTTTATTTAAACAATAATGATAATTTGAGGATCCAATTAAAAATTTTAAATTGAAGATTAAATTAAAATATATACATGACTTAAAGATTATGATACAATCAACTCAAATTAAAATATGTGCATGTTTTGAAGATGTTTATTTTATCATATATCGTTTACATAAAAATTTTAGTTATTTTTATCATATATTGAGGGACAAAACTATAATAAGGTATTAGAGAGTGGGGGAAATTGTTTAGAAACCTAAAGTACTTAAAAATACTTAAAACAAAGATTTAGATTTTTTAGCATTTGGTATGATTAGGGTCGTAAATGAGATGAAATAGATCATGGGATATTTGAGTCTAATTCAATTAAAGCTTTAATCGATTAGACTCGACTAAACTCAACTCAAGCTTAAACTTGGCTTCAGTACTTAACGAGCCGGACTGGGCTACTCGATACCGACTCGAAAAGCTCGTGACTTACTTGAAAATATAATATATTGTTTTTTATTTTTTTTTAAATTAAAGTGAACTAAAATGTATGTTGTTGGAGGATGATGATATTATTATTATTATTATTATTGTTGTTGTTATTGTCGTCTTCGTTGTTGAATAAATCCACTCAACAATTATTATTATTATTATTATTATTATTATTAGGGTTGTAAATGAGAAGAGACAGATCGCGAATTACTTGAGTCTAACTCGGTCAATACTCGACTCGACTTATTTACAGCCCTAAGTGTGATCTCGTGGGAGTATATGTTTATTTTTTTTGAACAATTTCTACCTAAGGGGAGGAAGAAGGGATAATTTGCTCCTAATGGGTTTAGAAGCCACAACCTGGAGGAGAGGGGAGGGTATCAACTTAGCGCTTTAACCACTTGTTATAGGGATTGTTGACGTATATGTTCATTTTTTTCCTTAGCCCTTTGATAAGACGCACATACTTTGTATACAAATTGTTCGAATCCAGATCTCATAGAAATAAAAACACTCCATTTCCACTAAAACCAAACTAGAAGTGATCTAAATTTTAATTAAATCAATTAATTATGTTATGTATCCAAAAATAACAAACTTGTTATGGCCCAATAATTCAGTGAAACAATTAACTTCAACTAAATCCCATCTGCCATGAATTGTTGGAGTTTTGTTATTACCATATTTTAAACATTGAGATAGAGAGATAAAGTGTTGCCCTAATGAAAGAACATTTAGAACTTTCTGGGTGAAAAAAATTAATTCCCAACTTCTTAACACAACCTCTTAATTGACTTCACAATGCTATAAATTACGGCAACAGTGATGGTTGATAACCCAGAATTAAACATCAACGGCGATCTTACACAATTTTCACATTTAATAGTAATACATATTTTTAGAGATTCATTAATCGATCAAGTGGTTAATGATCTTACACAATTTTCGTAGAATTAAATTTTTATGGACTACTTTGATACCCAAACTTGAGAATCATTTTTAAAATGATATCTATGGCCAATGTTGTTTATTTCTTTAGACCACTTTGATATCTAAACTTGACAATTATTCAAAATGGTACCTGAACTCTTTTAGACCACTCTAGACTTGAACTTGAAAACCGTTTTTGAACATGTGTTATATTAGCCTTAAAAAAATAAAGTGCTAGCCGTAGGTATTACTTTGAGTAGAGATGAGCAAAACTCGACTTGAACAAACTGAATTTTTCGATTCGACGAAAAGAAACTCAACTCATTTTTTATTCAACTCGACTCAAAAAAATTTCAAATAAAGTTTGAGTTGTAAAATGAAAATTCGATTAATTCTAAATTTTCAGTAATTAGCGGATCCGTTTTTAAGTTCGAGTCGAACCCCTCAATTCTGTCTGATATATATATACTACATATGAAAAATATGAAGAAATATATATGTGTATTGTATATGAATTTAGAAAACAGTTTAAATTGGAATCAATATGTATTATCACATTATAAATAATTACAATCAAATTTGTATAGAAACTCTAAAACTCAGCTCAAATTTCATAAATTCGACTCGAATAAAAAAATAATAAAGTTTGAGTCATGAAATATAACTCATAAACTCGACTAACTCAAAAAAAATTTACTTGACTCAATCGAACGTTCACCCTTAACTTTGAGAATGATTGCTAACTTTTAGACCAAAGTGGTAAAAAAATAGGTACCATTTAAAAAAATGTAAAGTTTAGGGCTACTTCTTATATTAAGTCAAAAATAAAGCCATTGGGTTTGGTGATGCCACGTCATTGATCTAAGTGGGCTGTCTTGCATAGGCCCATTTGAGTGTGTAGAAAGAGCTAAGAATAAAAAAGATACGGGCTCGTTTCATTACAACGTCGACGTTTTAAATTTTTTATATACAAACAAAAACGAAACGAAGCGTTTTGATTCATCGAGCAACAAACTAAAATTTACCCTTAAAAATTAGGGTAAACTCACTTATTCGTCACTGAACTAAGATCTTGTTAATATTTTGGCCACCAAACAATAAAACATTAAGACACTAATTTTGACCTGACCAATCAAATCATTGACCGTTAAATCAATAATAATTACAATATATCTCGTTTTTAATTTAGATAATAATTTTAAGTTTCAATATTTATAAAATAATTTAACAAAATTAACACCCACATTTATAAAATCTATTAATTTTACCCTCAAATACATCACCTAAACCACTTCTAGTTATAAAGGATGACATGTTATCCGTAGATGACCGAAGCTTGAGCAACGTAATTTGAAAGCATGCACGACCAAACGTTCAGCGAACTGTTTGTGAATTGTTCGGTCGAAAGTTTGTTTATTTATTAAACGAACGAATATGAACAAAATTTTTTGTTCGTTTAATTAAATGAATGACAAGAACAAAGATCTAGTTCGTTCATTTACACCCGTGAACGTTCGGTAATCCGTTCATTTATGTTCATTTAAATTTATTCACATATATTCATTTATATTTATTATTTTTCATAACAAAAAGTATTATATTTAAAAAGTTAAATTTATTCACATATGTTTGTTCGTTTAAATTTATTCACATATATCATTTTATGTTCGTTCGTTTGTGTTTGTTTATGTTCATTTATCATTTTAACGAACGAATATGAACGAATACGAACAAGCTACATTTCTTAACAAACGAACACAAACAAGAAATTATGTTCGTTTAGTTATTTGTGTTCGTTTATTTGATCGTTTAAAACTAAACGAACGAACATGAACATACTCTCGTTCGTGTTCGTTCGGTTCATTTACAGGTGTACTCGAAATCTTTTCATTTAGTGACCAAAATAAAAATAAGATCATAGTTAAATGACTAATAGACTAATTTACTCTAAAAATTACAACAACACAGGGAATTCCATTAACAAACAAGTTTTTATTTTTCGATCTCTTTCGTAGCTCTGGAAATCATTCATACAGAGATAGTGACGAACATCGAAAGAACAAAAGAGAAAGATCTGCCGAAACCAAACAGGTAAAAAAACGTTAAAAATGAAGCAATATTCCAGTAGGAAAAGAAATAATGAAATGAAAAACAAGTTTCTTTTTTTTCCCCTTTTTTGTAAGGCACGTAGGGGGTGTTGTGATTTCACTATCTCCAGAGAGTGAAATTTTTAAAGGGTAGTTGTTAAATTTGTTTGTAAGAATTGTTCTTGTTCGCCTGTCACTTTAACATATCATTTGTTATCACCTAACAGAAAAGGAAATTTTTATTGGTGTGTGGGGTTTTATGCTTTGCTTTCATTGTAAGAGCTAATAGGCAATGGATTAGGCACTTCCCGATTTCAATTTGTTTTTGGTAAAAAAAAAAGGGCTTAATTTAATTGGGTTTCTAGATCTTGAAATGTGAGATTTTTAAGGGGGTATGATTTTGCCTCTTTTATTTATAGGTGTGATTTGTGTTTGAGGATATTATTAATAGGATTTGTTTTAAAATTTCTGTTTTAGGGATTGAGTTTTTGAGGCTGGTTTTCGCAATTATGAAGCGCATATCGAATTCCAATTGAAGAATGCATGGAATGTGAATGTTCGAGGGATTGAATTTGGGGTGCATTTGCTGTTTGGTGTCCAAAGGCTTCGTATGCAGAAATGGCTGATATAGCAGGTTTACCAGAAGCAGCTGGGTCTAGATTTAGTCAGTCAGAGTTGATAGGCAGAGGGTCTTTTGGTGACGTCTATAAAGCGTAAGTTACACTCCTTGAGTGCTTTGACTTGTTTACTTCCATTTTTCCGAGGAAAGAACTTAAAGTGAATGTGATAGTGTGACTTGTTGCTCAAGTGTACTATGTTACATATTATAGAATTTTTGTTAGTTACTGGTGTTTATAGGAGTAGATTAGCGGATTAGTTATAATTTATACCAATGCTATTGTGAACTGAAAATCTTTTAGAGTTCAAGTTAAGTCACACCATGCCCCTAAGAGCTTAATTTCTTTTTAATATTTAAATATAGAGAAAACAAATCTTTCTGTGAGTGAGGGAAAAAGGAGCTTCAAGGGATGCTGAGTGTCTATTGACTAAGCTATAAACTAACTTTAAATTGTAGACTTTAATTCGGAGTTTATGGAGAGATCCAATAATTTTGTGAGCATTATAATAACTTTATTTATTTATTTATTTTTATTTCATTAATACTGATTTGATTCTGCAAAATTTGAACGGTTGGATTATCCTGGAGTGTCCTCCTTTACCTCCCCCCCTCCCCATTCGAGAAAAAGAAGACTGTTTTGTCATGAGATGGAATCATGGAAGTTAATAAATTAAGGGTGTAATGGTTGTGGTCCCTCTGATTTTATTTAATCTCTAATAGAACCCCCACTTTTTAAGTTACCCTCGTATTTATTTAATCATTGACATTTAAAGGGAGGCTTAATTATCTGGGAACAGTTCATGAAAATCACTGTATATTAGTTACTTTAACCATGTTTATAACATTTCACTATTGGTTATTGATAATTGGCATAGACTGAAATTGTTTCTTTTCAAATGGGTCAGGTAATGGACATTCTATTTCAGATTTGAAGCATTTGTGCCGCTTTATCTTATTTGACTATGTAACTGCTAATTGTACTGCAATACGTCTATGTCAATTTTTTCACCTGTAATCATGTTTTTGCATATGCTGTGACTGTTTAAATCATGAATCTTGGTTAATGAAAAAGAAATATAAAGTTGATGCTTTTCTTGATTTGCAGGTTTGACAAGGAGCTGAACAAAGAAGTTGCTATTAAAGTCATTGATTTAGAGGAATCGTAAGTGGATACCTTTGTTATATTTTCCTCAATTTCTTCCTCATTCAAGTTTCAAGTTGCAGGTACTTGCTATGAGCAACAAGATCTTGAATATGATTTTCATTTGTCAAGTATAACTTAATATGTTGCTCATTTGTTCCTCATCTTCCCCTCTTACTCTTGGTTTCTATGTATATGTGTGAGGATTTCTGGTGAACAAACCACTTTTTCTTGATAAATAAATTAATTGCACCAATAGTTTGTGCATTATCAGCGAAGCAAAATTTTCTTTTCTTTATCAGTTTCGTCCTTCAAAATGCTTAGTCATCCAATTGCATGTGCCTTCTTTTACAATCATAGTAGATGGGGCAAATGACTATTTCTTCCATTCACTTGGTGTTTATTATGCTTCGCTATTTATCTGTTTCTTATGCTTGCATTTGTTTTGCTATTCTGCAGTGAGGATGAAATTGAGGATATCCAGAAGGTATTATCCCACTTTCTTGTGTGCTAGTATCCTAAGTCTTTAATGAGTTGGTTACTAGGTTTTTCATATGTTTCATTTGATTCCCAGGAAATTTCTGTTTTGTCACAATGCCGTTGTCCATACATCACAGAGTACTATGGTTCCTATCTTCACCAAACTAAACTATGGATAATAATGGAATACATGGCTGGTGGTTCAGTTGCTGACCTAGTAGGTTACTTCTGTTACTTGTTTTAAGATTGCTAAACATTGAATGCATTTCTGCCATCTTTTCTGTACTAGTGCTTTTACCTCCAATTTCAAGGCATTTTCTTTGTAGACCTTTGCGGTTGCTTCCCCCCCCCCCCCGTTCTAGTGTCAGCACACAATCTCTGGTTGCATATGAAATAGTCTGTCCGCTTGTATTTGTCTTGCTTAAAAGTCTTTTTTATCTGATCTAGTGGACTATAGTGAAAAAGTAATGATGATTCTTTATGTAACAGCTCCAGTCAGGCCCTCCACTAGATGAAATGTCAATTGCCTGTATTTCACGAGATTTGCTGCATGCAATTGAATATTTACATAATGAAGGAAAGATTCACAGAGACATCAAAGGTTTTTCTCTTCACTCTTTTGATCCACTTATATGTTTTAAAAATGGTTGTCACATAGATAAAAGAAAATCTTTAAAACATTTGGTTTTAGGCTTGTAAAGGTCTTGACTCTTGTTTTTAGCCTTCAGTTAGTTTCTTTATATATTTGGTTTTAGTGAGTTTACTTGTTCATTGCTTACAACATTTGTGCTATCGCTTTTGGCAGCTGCAAACATTTTATTGACTGAGAATGGTGATGTTAAGGTACTTTTCTTTCTCTCAAGTTGACTTACATTTAGCACGAATTGTTAGCGTATAGTGACTATGAGTATATGCATAAAATGGTGGATGTCTATGCATTTTTCTGTTGGAAGTTAAAATTATGCCCTTGTAACAGGTTGCAGATTTTGGTGTTTCAGCACAACTAACAAGGACAATATCACGGAGGAAGGTACTGTATTTTGGTTTGTTAAACTTAAGATACATCGTTTTTGCAATAAGCATAAATCCTCCTTCCAGGCTTTGACCGCTGCATTTATTTATTTTTCCTTTTTTTATGCCTTCAGTGACACTGATTTCTGGCTGCTTATTTTGTCTAGAAAATAAGTTAATTTTTGGTTCATGTTTATTTTGTAGAAGAGCAATGTTAACAAGTCTTTGATAACTGATGATTCTCCTCTCTTCTCCTCACTATATGCTCTTTCGCATCTAAAATTTTCCACATTCCATTTAACCAACAGTTATTATCTTTTCCAATGCATGAATGGTGTGATTGTCATATGATCGCCAGTTAACTAATATGGTCAACAATATTAAGACTTTTGTAGGAACACCATTCTGGATGGCACCAGAAGTGATTCAGAATTCTGAAGGATACAACGAGAAGGTACTTCTGAAAGCTGTGCTTTGGAATTCTTTTCCAAGTTTTCTCGCACGTTGCTTCTTTTACCTGCCATCCATCTGCAGATTCTCTTCCTCATAGCACTTATGCGCAGCCTGCAATAACTGTCTGCTAGCCCTTGTTGAATAATGACCATTCCATCACTGAGACTTTTTGCTGATACAGGCTGATATCTGGTCTTTGGGTATAACTGTAATTGAAATGGCCAAAGGTGAACCTCCACTGGCAGACCTTCACCCTATGAGAGTGCTTTTTATAATACCTAGAGAAAGTCCGCCTCAGGTAATGTCACTAGATTTTTGTTATATTGATGAAGTTTATGTCAATGATTTATTCTCATGTTTCTCATTCTTGATGGAATTGCCGTGTTTCTCCGTTTAACTATAATCAAAATTTATATCCTGCAGTTGGATGAGCATTTTTCACGCCCTATGAAGGAATTTGTTTCCTTATGTTTAAAGAAAGTACCTGCTGAGGTATGTAATTATGCATTTCAATGTCTGTTTGTATAGGGTACAATGCTATTGATGATGTATTTGCTTCAACAACTATTCTGATGGGTATAAGCTGTGGGAGCCTGGCTTTATTGGCTTTATTTTTCTCTGGATGCTGTAAAGTGCCTTGAGCTTTTCTTTAATCTGTTTAATTTCAGAGGCCCAGTGCCAAGGAACTTCTCAAGCATCGTTTTATCCGGAATGCTAGGAAGAGTCAGAGGCTTCAGGAAAGAATTAGGTGCCACCTCGTGTTTAGTGTTTTGTAATCTACATATTGGAACTTGTATCCAACAGGGTTTTAAGGTGTCAAAGCACCCACGGAACTAAATTACTCGTATAGTGTTAGTTATGTTTCTTAAATGCCATGACAAGAGATGTTAAGTTCAAGTGCATTCTTCCATTAGCTTTTGTCGCTAAGAGTGTAGAAAAGAGAGTTTGAATACTCTTCTTGTTATATTTCGATACAAGAGAAGAAGTCTATTTATAGACTTTTACAGAGGAGTTTTACACAGAGTAGTTAACCTATTAGGATTGAACTTTTATCCTTTACAATGATAGAGTTAGATTATAACTAAACTACATAGTTATGATAGAGTTAGATTATAACTAAACTACATAGTTATGATAGAGTTAGATTACCTATCATACACGTATTAACTCACACTCCCCCTCAAGTGGCGTGTATATGTTGTGTACACCAGTTTGGATGAAAACTCATCAAAATTTGCCCTAGGAAGTGCTTTGGTGAAGATATCGACAAGTTGATTCTTGGTTGGAATATAATGAAGCTTTATTACTCCATTATTGACCTTCTCATAGATAAAGTGTCTATCTATTTCAATATGTTTAGTCCGGTCATCTCCTTTGGATTCTTGGCAATGCTCATTCTTTGATTGACTATCACTTTGTAAACCTCAAATTCTAACTTTCCATCCAACTCTAACTCGGTGAGGAGTTTTTTAATCCATATTCCTCACATATTCCAAGAGCCATAGCTCAATTACGTCATACGCTTCTAGATACAACGACTTGCTTTTTACTTCTCCAAGTGACGATTTCCCCACAAACGTACAATAGCCACTCACGGACCTTCTATCTGTTAGTTCTCCCGCCTTGACTTGCGTCTGTGTAGACTTTTATAGTTCTGTGCGGATGTTTTACGAAAATAAGTCCGGACCACGGTGTAAACTTCGGTACCTCGGGATCCTATCGACCGCCTCCATGTGCTCTTCTCGAGGACTACTCATGTGTTGACTCACTATACTCACCGAGTATGCAATGTCGTCCGGTGAGTGAGAGGTAGATTAGTTTTCCCACCAGCCTTTGGTAGGACTCTTTATTTCTTTGGATTCCCATTCCATCTTTCTTGAATTTCAAACTTGGTTCCATTGAGATTCTCTTTGGTCTACACCCGAGCATTCCAGTTCTGTAAGTAGATCTAGAATGTATTTCCTTTGGTTGATAACTAACCCTTCTTTTGATCTTGCAACTTCCATTCCCAAGAAGTACCTAAGGCTTCCTAAGTCCTTAGTTTGAACTCCTTTGCTAGAACAGTTTTGACTTCTTCTCTATCTCTTCTATGTCATCACCAGTAATAATGATATCATCAACATAGACAATTAGGAGAGTTATCTTACCATCTGGTGTAGCTTTTCTAAATAATGTATGGTCCGCTTGACTTTGCTTGAAATCATTTCGAACCATAGCTCTAGCAAACCTGTCAAACCATGCTCTAGGGGATTGCTTCAAGCCGTACAATGATCTATTCGGTTTGCACAATTGTCTTTGTTGTGGTCTTCTCTTCTAAACCGGTGGAACTGCATGTACACTTCCTCCTCAAGTCTACCATTTAGAAATGCGTTTTTGATGTCCAACCGATGCAGACTTCCAATCCTTGTTAATCGCCATCAAAGCAATATCGATGGTGTTTAACTTTGCTACAGGTGCAAAAGTTTCTTGATAGTCTACACCATATGATTGAGTAAACCCTTTAGCCACCAACCTTGCCTTGTATCTCTCAACACTCCCATCCGAATGGTACTTGATCAGTAAAGACCCATTTACACCCTACTGACCTTTTTCCTTCTCGCAGATCTGTCATGCTCCGTGTATTGTTCTTTTGTAATGCCTCAATTTTCTCTTCAACTGCTTTCCTCCATTCGGATTGTTAAAGGCCTCTTCCACTTTGTCTTGGGAATTCTTATCTTTGTCAATGTTGTTTGTAAAGCTTTGAATCCAGGCATTAATTTCCCATAGGCAATAAACTCATTAATAGGATGAGCAAAGTACATTTCCTTACCCCTTTCTAATAGCAATAGGAAACTCATCTAAGTTAAATGTAGTAGAATCTTGTGGAATAACATTACCTCCTGTCTCCAAAGCATCAGGACTCAAAGCAAGTTCTTGGCAAGTGTTAGGGTGACTAACCGCCTCGGTCAAGTTTCTTTTTCTTCTTGTATAGACACCGAGTTGTCTTTACGGTGGTTGTGGAGAGTTAGGTGATGTATGTGGTATAGTTTTAATCACCTGGAGGAGGAGGTGTTGTATAAGGGCTGGTAGTTTTAGACTGTGGAGAAGGTGTGTCTACAGATTAAGATTAGTACTCACAATTTCATGTAAGTAGGCTCGGAAGAAGTATTTTGTAGAGCAAAGTGGTACTTACATCAAGAATAGGCAAGGAAATAATGGGCTGTGGATCATGCAAGGGCTGAGATTCCTTGTATCTCTCCCCCAATTTCAGTTCTGCAAAGTAAGGTTTATTTTCAAAGAAAGTAACATCAAAAGAGATATAGGTTTTCTTGGTAATGGGGCGTAACACTTGTAACCCTTTCCGACTCGATGAATACCCTATAAACACACAACGTAGAGCCCTAGGATCAAGTTTACTCCTATTATTGCGATGCACGTGAACAAAAGATGTGCATCCAAAAAACTCAAGAGGAAGAACAGAGGATAATGGTTTGAAATGTGGAAATTTTTGGAAAAGAGTTTCAGTGGGTACTTTGAATCCTAGTGTCTTGCTTGGCATCCTATTGATTAGGTAGGTGGCGAGAAGAAGAGCTTCCCCATAGATAATTAGGTGCATTGGTAGAAAATAATAGGGACCTAGTCACCTCTAGTAAATGTCTATTTTTCCTTTTCGCCACTCCATTTTGTTGAGGGTGTTGACACAAGAAGTAAGATGAAAGATGCCTTTTTCTTTGAAAAAATACCCAAGAGATTTTTGCTAAGATATTCACTCCCATTATCACTCCTCACTATTTTAATTTGTTTCTCGAATTGAGTTTTGACCATGTGATAAAAACTTTTAAAAATTCTCTCAACTTTGATTTTTCTTTCATCAAAAAGGTCCAAGTTGTTCTAGAAAAATCATCAATAAACGACACAAACCATCTAGAATCGTAGATGTTTTTTACTTTAGAAGGGCCCCAAATGTCTTTGTGTATGATAGAAAATGGTGAAGTAGGTTTATAGTGAGAAGGAACATATGGTTTTCTCGTATGTTTAGCCATTTGACATACTTCACAAGTAAAAGAAGAGGGATTTTTATTAATGAAGAAATTAGGAAACAACTTTGCAAGGTAGTAGAAACTTGGATGTCCTAATCAAGATGCAAAAGCATAATATCATTCAAGGGAAAGCGCTAGAAAAAAACGATGTTCTAAAGCAATTGGAAATAGAAGGATTGAGATAGGGTAGGCCATCAAGGATATATAAGCCGTTACACGCCCTAGCACCGCCAATCACCGTCTTTGAGCCCGTGCACGAAAAAAACACAACCAAAGAACCCCAAAGTTAACCTCACATTTAATATCCCGAACCAATTTGCTAACAGATAATAAATTGCATGTGAGTTTGGGAACATAAAGAACATCGACAATATGATCTTGCTACTCAATCGAATGTAACCACTCCTTTTTTATTGTTGTAAGGGAACCATCGGCTATCTTTATGGAGGAAGGAGACTTGTGGTTACTATAATTGTTGAAGAGTGTAGGATTTCTGTCATATGATCAGAGGCACAGAATCGACTATCCAATTAAATGCACTAGTTGTTGCTAAGCAAGAAATACTACCTTGATGATGTTTGTTAAGGCATTAGGAACAGGTTTAGATGATAGGTGAGTAAACATCTGTTGGAGTTCCTCGATCCATTGTCTACTAAAGTCGCTGGAGGAATTTTGAGAAGATGCAAGATGGGCTTCTTTCTCGAATCTGGATTTAGGAGGCTTCGGTCTCTTTGGTTTTCCATGCAGACCTCCAACATTGGTCCATCACATGCCCACCTTTTTGCGGTGGTCACACCAAGGTCTCCCCTCCTTTGTTTACTCCCGAGTTGGCGTTTGTAAGAAGAGCGAAGCTTCATTTCTTTGGATCTTGGCACCATCGGGAAAGTCCGCTTTCTTCCTTCGGATTTCGAAAAGGCTTCTCGAACTAGTGGTAGTGGTTTAGTGGCTAAAATCTGCTGCTGGCTCCATCAAATTCTCCATTCAGTCCCGAGAGAAACCGAACACCCTCCTCCGATTTTTTGAGCTTATTGTAGAAGCTAATGTCATCAGACACTTCCATTCATTAGCTTCATACAGATCTATTTGCTGCCAGCATTTGGTTAGGACTCCAAAATATTGTGCCATTTGTTACCTCCCCTTGTCCGAGATCTTTGATCTTATTCTCAACTCCAAAGAGTTACGGTGTGTTGTCAACGCTGGAATAAGTAGTATCTCTCGGCAGCATTCCAAATTTCTGCTGCAGTTTGATAAAGCATGAAATTTTCTCCAATTTGGTACCATGGAATTAATTAACCACGACATTATCATGGTGTTTTCACTCAACAATTAGAGAGGTGGGTCGGACTCATCGGAACAGGAGTTGAGTCCGAGAGATAGGAAGCTTTCCTTCTTCCTGTAATGTACAGCCGCACTGATTGAGACCAAGGAAGGTAGTTGTTTCCATTTAGTTTATAGGATGTAATGGGAGAAAGAGAAGCATCCGAGAGTTGGAAATCAGATGAACGAGGGCTGTTTTGAGAGCTAATTTCTGATGTAGCAGGATCAGAATTAGTCATGGAGAGATGTAGATCTGATCGAAAAAAAAAAAAGGAAAAAAAAAAAAGGTTTTGAGGGGATAGTATCGACCTAACTTGATACCATGTAGAAAAGAGAGTTTGAATACTCTTCTTGTTATATTTCGATACAAGAGAAGAAGTCTATTTATAGACTTTTACAGAGGAGTTTTACACAGAGTAGTTAACCTATTAGGATTGAACTTTTATCCTTTACAATGATAGAGTTAGATTATAACTAAACTACATAGTTATGATAGAGTTAGATTATAACTAAACTACATAGTTATGATAGAGTTAGATTACCTATCATACACGTATTAACTCACAAAGAGCTTGTGTTTTGTGTTCTTAATAGAGAGCGCCCAAAGTACCAATTAAAGGAAGATGCAGAAACCCAAAGAAATGGCACCAGAGCTGTAGGAGAGTTCACTGACACTGTGAAGGTGAATAGAGATGTAGGAGGTGAAGAAAATGTTCGAGTTAGGTGGGTTAATCGTGTTAATTAGCAGTACTTTCTTGATTTTTATGGGATTCATGCTGACTTGATCTGATCAGCAGTAATCAGGGAAAAACATTTAAAAATGCTGGATGGGACTTCAGCATTGGTGGACCAAATAGTTCAGGTACTGTCCGAAGTGCTGTACGACCTCCACAGGTTAGAGAAAGGAAAGTAGAAGTTGCTAATAATCAAGCTATACCAAGAACTCTAGACAGGAGTAATGTGCTTGATGGATTATCGGAAATTTCCTCTGGGAAAGACGCTAGAGATTCATACTCCGATGATAATCGGGATAATAACTATGAGGTAAGATTCTCTCTTCTCTCTCAAACAAAACTTGAAGCAATGGCAAAATTGTTCTCTGCATTGCGGCTTTTGGCATCAAAAACTAATCCCCTTGTCCTACACCCTTTAATGAAAAGCTCTGTTGCACGGGACAATCTGTGGCCTTCAAAGACTTGTTTTTTTTTCTTCCGAAATTAACAGAGTGAAATTAAACATATGACTAAATTCACATGCAATTAGGAATATGATTATACTTTTTTTGAGAACTCTTTTCCTGTATGTTGGTGATTGGGTATAGAAATTAGATTCACTTGGCTGGATTTACCAATCATTTCTGTTAAGCTAGAGCCAATTTCGTATAATCTGTGTTTGTATGTCTCTTACTTACACTTAAGGATGTGTTCCTTTTATGTCTCACCGCACTGTTTTTGTTGCTTTATTCCCAGGATGAAATGTCTGTCAGTGGATCAGGAACTGTTGTCGTAAGATCTCCTAGAGGATCTCAATCGCCTGCATTGTTTCATGACCCAAGCTCTCTTGTAAGCTTCCTTCACTTCCTTCACAATATCTCAGCAAAAACTTTAAGTAAATAAAGTCTTTTTTCCCTTGTGTCCCAGCCATTGATTTTATTAGATTTCAATGTGCTGTGTAGTCTAGCAGCGCATATGCTTCTACCTTTGGAACTGTTGTTTTGCGTGGCCAACATGATGGATCTGATTCTCCTCGAACTCCAAGATCCAGGCTAGGAAGTCAAGAGAGAACTTCGAGTGCATCAGTCGAAGATAGCGCATCAAATCTTGCAGAGGTTGTTTGTTTTTTTTATCTTTCTCGATCAGTTTTATCATGTTGTAGACCTTTTTAGATATTTCTCGTTTGGTTGTGAATTTGAATCAAATGTGCCATATAGAGTGTATGTTTCATTAATTATATTGATATGAGTTCACCATGGAACTTAAATCATTATTAACTTATAGATTCAGTGTCCGATCATGGTTTCTATTGAAAGCTCATCTTTTAATGTCAATTCAGGCAAAGGCTGCAATGCAGGCAGGGTTGAGGAAAGGAAATGCGAGGGATAGGTCTGGACTGAGCAAGATCAATGCTGGGCAGGAACATAGAAGTCGAATGAACAGCAGTTCCGATTCTTCCAAGTAAGCTTGATAAAGAGCAAACTTTCGATTTCATCGATGCTGAGAATTTGTATAGTTTCGGTTACTTGTTTTGGTTATGTTACTATCTCTGGGTATTATTATTTTTCTTCAGAAGTTCCCGTGACTATTTAGATGCACAAAGATTATTTCCAAGGTTACGTCAACCAAGTGATGATGAAGAAAATGTCAAGATAATATCATCATCTGTGCCACTATCCATGTTGCTTATCCCTTCCCTAAAAGAGGTGTGCACTGCTTGATGTTTTAGTTTAGATTTCCCTGTCTGTTAGTGTGACAGATTTTACTTTGAAATATTCTTCATATTTAAGTAGGTTGAAATTATTTACTGTGATTTTTACTTGCATTCCTCTTTTATCATATCAGCTTCCGATATTTATGAAGTCTGAATTGGACTTGTTCACATCTCATTAGTTTGTCAATGCATAAAAATATAGGTCCTTGCTGATGATTCAGAAGGGTCAGTTGTACGTGCTGTTACTAATTCTCTCATAAATATGGAGGGTGCAAAGCCCGGATCTTGTGAAGCTCTTGTTCGCAGGTTGCTCGAGCGATTGGCAAGGTTAACAAATTTTGTATCTCACATTATCATCCCTTCTGTACGTAATCGGTCTCGGTCTTTTAAATTGAAAACTCAAAAGGTAAAATTTTGCAGCTCGAAGGAATCTTCAATGAGAGACATGCAAGAGTTAGCGGCTCGCTTGTTCAATAAGGGCAAGACGACTCCTGAGGAGGCACAAAATCCAAACGCAGAAGCCGGCAGTAGAAGAAAACAGCAGCATAAAGAACTTAATACCAATTCCAACTTGAGCCCCCTCGCGAGATTTCTACTTTCCAGGTTTGTTAAACTACTGCTCCTTTAACACATGATCTTTGTTTCAGAACAATGTGACATTTTGCTGGCAGCGAACTGTTCTCAAATCTTCCCATGATGCAGGTGGCAAAGCCAAACATCGCGCGATCCTTAACCCAAATTGAAGGGGGGAAAGAAAGTGAGCCGGAGGTTGTCTCTTGTTTTTGTAGTGCGCTCACATTTGTGCATTTCTTATTATCTTGATGTACATAATTTTTTGTTGAAAGACATTGTGTATTTTGTTTTTCATCCATTATGATCAAAATTCTGTCTTACATTTTGGGTTATGGGCACACAGCATTGATGTATAATTTAAATTTTTGCTATTTATCACATTACAAGATGTAATCTCACTGAGACATTAATCCTTCATTAAACAATAATCACTTTGTATAATCTTGCAGAGTGAGTTTGCTTACATTTTACCGTACCTTGCAGTAGCCATCAATGGTTCTTTTCTCCCCTGTATCTTTATTTTTATCTTTTTTAATCTTTTGTTTCAAATTCTTCTAATTTAACATCTATTATACCGTATTCATAAAGTTTTTTTTAAAATTTTGATTCTTAGTTTCAGCTTCTTCCAGAAACACCAAACTCGTTCTTAAATTTCAAGAACAATCTTCAACCATTTTTGATCGAGTTTAACACATAGGATTGCTTCCAAACAACTTGATTCGTGATTCGCAAGCATTCCTATCATATCTAAAATTATCAAATCCGGCGTGTCAAGGAAAAATACACATCCTCAAAAGGTACATCTAATAATTTAAGCGAGCTAAGAGTATTACAATCACAATGAATGCTACCAAAATATATTGCCATCAATCAGTTCTCTGCTTCTAACAGCTACGGCTGCTGCACTTAGAAATCAATCTCAATCAGAAATCATTAGGTCTATCTATTATCATTTAGTCTTTTCTGTAACTATAAATATGTATAGCACAAAGCAGCCAAAATTATAGCTATATGCAATTCTCAGATCATCACAAAAGTTGCAGCCTTTTTATCGATATCCATCGGATAACGCAAGGGCTCAGCGCTTGAGTTGTCTCCTAGCCAAAGCAGGGGCTCTCTTCGGAATATAAACCTGGTAACTCACCTGGAAAAAATAAGACAAAGATCCAACAATATTATGATCAACACTTAAAAAAGAGATTGAATAATCGAGTACTACCAGGGTTAAAACCTAACCTGTACCATTTCCCCACCCCGCATTACAGACATCGTCTTTTGCTGAAACTGTGAACCACCCTTGGTCTCATCTTCCTGTTTATTTGAGCTAATGTCTCCCAAAGGGGATGGCTTATCGCAGGTAGAAGCACGGGTATCATTATCTTTACTGTCTAACTTACCACACTCTTCGGGACTCACAGTTTGGGCAGTTATTAAATTACTCTCCTTCACACCAGTCTCGGTTACAAACTTAGCTTGAGGAGATTTTAGTCCAGCAGATACTTGTTTTTGGGTGGTGCAAGTATTAGGTGGTTCCCGTCCTATTCGCAACTTAACATATTTCGGTCTATTAGAAACAGAAGCTGCATTGTCGATGGAAGGTTTTGGTTTTACGGCTTGAGCAGTTTCTAAATCACCCTCATCTACACTAGTCTTGGTTACAAACTTAGCTTGAGGAGATTTTAGAGCAGCAGATTCTTGTTTTTGGGTGGTGCAAGTATTAGCTGGTTCCCGTCCTATTCGCAACTTAACAGATTTTGGCCTATTAGAAGTTGCTGCATTGTCGTTGGAGGGTTTTATAGCTTGAGCAGTTTCTAAATCACCCTCATCTACACTAGTTTCAGTTACATACCTGGCCAGAGAAGGTTCTTGGGTAACGGTTTCTTGTTTCTGAGTATCGCGAGCATTAGGTGCTTCAAGTCCGGTTCGTGATATAACCAACCTCGGCTTATTAGAAACAAAATTAATACCTGTATTAACCTCTTTTCCAAGAATACCAGTGGGAACCAACCGAGCAGATGGGGAAGCGACATCACGCCCAGGAGTCTCAGAACATTTTCCATCATCACTCGTATTTGCCGTGCTCCTATTGTCCTTGGGGAGAGTGGATGAGTCTCTTCTAACAGGAGGCTGTCTAATCTGTTGGCTCGCTATCACCACTCTACCATCATCTGCTTTAGGGGCTTTAATCTGAAACGAGTCTGTGTTTACAGAGGATGGTGTTTTAACATCACCAACACTCTTATCATTCGGAGTAATTGGAGGATTAATGTTTTTCGGGAGCTCACCACGAAACTTTTTTAAGTTCTCAAGTGCACGTTGTCTTAAAATCGATTCAATATCATCACCATTTAAACCATCAGCGGCATTCGAAACATTAACTACTTCAACATTGCCCATTCTGATGTTAGAAACTTCTACTTGCTCATCATCTGGGGGCTTTATCGTCTCGGATACAGCATGGGTATGTTTTCGTGACTCCCACCGACTGCAGCCATCATTACTATCATTGCTCCTGCAGGATGGATAATCATCATAATCATATACATCTTCTTTAGGCTCATCAGCAATCAATTCTCTGATGCTTTCATCTACTTGTTCGACAACAGTAATAACTGATTTCAGCCTTCTAAAGTTGCTATCCTCCATTACTCTCTCCTCAGTCAAATGATCAGATCCTTCACTATCTCTACCGCAAGAAGAAGAAGCCCTTAATTGCCCCTTACTCCTTTTGCTTCCTCTTTTAACCTTCTCCGATCTTCCGTATTTCTCCTTCCTTTCTGGTCTGCCCACTCTTTTCTCATATTCAATATCGTCATTGACACTCGGAGAAGTTGAGCAACTCAATGACCTACTACTCCTTGAACTCACCTCTCTCATAGACTTCTTCCTCTTTCTGGTTCTCTTCCTTGTATCACCCCTCCTCGATCCTCTACGTTTCTTTACAATAGGAGAATCCTCACTACTGGAGGACAACCTTCTAGATCTCTTCTTTCCACCTTTTATATCCTTTCGATTACGAGACCGCGACCTTCGACCACTACAATCACCCTCGGTACTAAAGGATGAAACAGACACCATACTTGCCGAATCACTATCACTTGAATAAGAAACAGAATCATCCCGTCGACGTCGAAGCTTCTTGGACTTGCTTTTCTTGCTCTTAAACTTATTTCTCTTCCTCATTCGCGACTAAAATGGAGAATGCACATACATACATACATTGGGAGAGAAATTAAATTCACCAAACATCCAACCTAACTTTCATTCAAACATTAAATGATACTTCTAGTTACTAAAAAAAGGGGTAGCCTATAACTAATTAAATCACCAAATTAAGCACAAACTAAACCAAAAATAAAATTTTAAATTTCATAGGAAGAAAATACCAAAAGTATCAGTCCAAATTTCTCAACTTTTACTTTCCTATAATATCATAGAATGAGCCTAAGGATTTCTATCACGTTTCCTAGGCATCCTAACAAAGGGTAAGTCTTTAAACCACTAAACTACAAATTGCAGGTAATAATATACCAAAATTTACCCAAAAACGAAAAATTATTCACATTTAAAAGGGGAAAGAAAAGGAATTACCCGAGATGAATCTTTGGATCGTTTTTTCTTCAAAGAAGAAGATTTTCCTATCTTTGATTCTTTTTGCTCTGCCTCTACCGTTTATCTGCAAGCGAAAAAAAGCACAAAAAAAAGTAGAAAAGAAATTAAAGCGAAAAGGATAGTTTATGAAAAATTAAAGGGAAAATGAAAAAAAATGAAGAACTAGAAGAACAAGGGAAAAAAGTTCTTTTTTATAGGGAAAAAAAGGAGTTTGCCTCAGCCTGGCAACCTTAATAGACGGATAAAAACACGTTAGCACCAAGACATTATCAAACAAGCTTGTCGTTTTAAAGGTTCCCACAAACCGTTTTATCTAAAGTATTTCATAAGTTAATGACAAATTTCTCTCTTGTTTTTTTAGTAAAATTTTTATTCCAATCCAATAATCAATTAATCTAGATCAAGTACGAGATTTATGAAACGACTCTTTCCATTTAATTTGTTCTATTAGCAATATTAAAATGTGATCATGTAACAATATTCTTAACCCCATAGGTCAACTAATATTTAGTGTTTTCATGTTTTAATTAACACAAGTTACAATAAAAATTTGAACATATAGAGTGATCTCAGTGGTAAATGATAATATATTTTATTCAGGTGACCCGAGTTTGAGCACCATGTGTACACAGTGTGTATATGTTATTAAAGGGCTAAAATAGTTGAACAAATATTACCTTATAATCACATCAGCATATTAAAAAAAATTATAATAAAAATCTATTTTTTCAAAAATTTTCCATGTATACTATTTGGATGAAAACATTTAATTGTTTGATGTCAAATGCATCTCTTTATTGTTAGAGACTTAAAGATCTGATTTTTAATTGATATAAAATTATAATGTCAATTAAATAATAATCAATCCAAAATAATAAATGTAACTCGATATGAATAAAAAGTCTACTCGATATGAATACATATATGTGTGTGTATGTATTACAAGTAATGGTCCCAACTAAAAAGTAACTTTGATATCTCTTGAATCTTGCTATTTCATGGTTAAAGTTGGATATGGGACTATGGAATCTTGTGCTATATGCCACAAGGAACATTACACCTGCTACATTTGTATCTCTAGTTCCGAAACAGTTGTTTACATCCTAATCTTCGCCGTCGCTCATAATAGGACGGGTATCGATGTATACTTCAGATGAAGAGTCGTTTTCATCGACGATCCTTCCCCTGTAACAATGCAGAAAATAATGGATTAACCTACATCCATGATGTTTCATGGACACGAAGAAATGATGAAAGCAAAGGTAAAAAGGCTTTACCTCTCGAGGACAAACTTTCCTTCTTTGTACTTTTGACTCTTCTCGTGTGCCGCTTCCTGCCCGTCAAAGATTGAATGATCATGCGAATGCGAAAGCAAAGTTCGAGAAAGTTAGTGAGATTCGGTTGTGATTAATGTCTTGGGTGCCAGGATTGCAGTCTATATCGAATTATTCGAATAAATGTGTGAATGAGACAGAAATTACATATTTCCATCCAACAATTTGTCCGCAACAGCAGCAAAATATATCTGTCACAGTATGCATTCCGGATAGCATCATCCTCTCTTCTAAGGTTCCAACTGTTATGTTCACCCTGGAGCATGAAATTCTAAACAATAAGCAACTCTCAAGTGTCGAATGTCGCGAGATTTTGAAGATTCGCGGCTTTTGTAAAGATCATGGAGGCGTAATACGAAAATCTCCGCATTGCACAAAGTATAACAGCAACTTTAGGTGGTTGAATAACGGCCATGAGATCAGCATAACAAAATAAAATCGGGAAAGGAATTAGTCAACCAATCATTGAAGAAACTATGAGATCTTACGCATTGTTGAAGAGGTAAGCTTTCCCCCGGCGAGAATAGAAAGACTGAGGAAACAGAGAAAATTCAAAAGAAGTAGTTAGCACTTAGCCATCTAGCTTGGAGTTCAACTGTGTATATTGTTTAACACCGCAATTTTAAGCTGAAAAACAAATTCAGAACCGAGACATGCACCGAGAGGAACTAAGTGCATATAATACAGCTATACATAAACAATCTCCCCCTCCAAACCCCTCATACACGGAGCTAATCTCAAGAATGTCATAGTGCAGAATTGATATCTTGATTAGTCTTCAGGATTGAGGATCTAGAATATAGTCATTGGAAAGCGTTGAAATCATCTCCGTATACATCAGGTTAGGGGCACATCCTATTTCAAAATGTCATTGCTTGCACTATTGTATGTACATACGTACATATGTATGTTCTGATTGACCTCTAAGATATCTGATCAGATGGCTTTGGGGACTTTCAATCATAAAAAGCGGCCTACAATAGATACGAGGGAGGAAGAAACAGTACAAAAAATTTCAACATGGAAAGTTCTAACATTCTATACAGCATAATGCCATGCTTATAAGTTATAAACAATTTCTTGAGAAAGCAATGCATCTTTAGAAGGCAGATCAAAAACTTCAGTTCATGTTGTGCAGGCAATGCATTAAAGAATTTAAAGTCATCAGAGATCAGACGACACAAGGAATAATCGATACAATGAACCACAGCTAACCGGAAAAGCAAACGAATCTTTAGGCCGGGTAATATTATGAATACAAGGCCCTTAGGCAAGGTACTAAAATGATTACATAAACCAAGAAATCTCTCCCCATCTTAAAAGAAGATGAGGCCTTTAGTTAAGGTATTTTTGGTGCAACTCTTGTTATTGAGTTGATTCTCAAAAGTTCCACATTTGAATCAAAATCAGCCCTATAAAGAAACATAATTTTTACTCAAATTTCATATTTTTTCCCAATTCTCCAAAATCCTAAACTTTGAGGTTCTCCTACTTAATCTTCCCTTAAATGCCAACTACATTCGAATAACACATAATCATTTCACAACCATCATAAAACCATTAGTACTATTAGTCGTCATGTTTCTAGTGTTGTCTTTGCTAAACACAACAGAATCCACACATCAAAAGCTCTCAACTTTAAGCATTCTTCCACCACAAATTGCAAAAAGAACCAACTTTTACTACCAAAAAAAAAAGAATTTTTTGATGATAACTCCAAAACAAATGACTGAGAAATTAAAAACCCAGGAAGACAAAGGAGAATAGAGAGGGGGTACCTTGGAAACAATATCATCAGGGAGAGCTAAGTGAGTTCTACAGAACTTGCACCTATAAGACCTTCCATCAAGCTCAACAACAAATATCCTTCCCATTTTCCCTTTAACTATGTTCTAGTTTTTGTTCTTTACATGGCAAAACCTCGGTTTCTAGCTTCTAAGATGAAAAAAAACAGGGAGATTTTGATGAGGTGGGGGAATAGATGACATAAGATAAGGTAATAATGATTGTGGGGGTAAAGCCCATGAACCATGCAAGTAAAGCTTCAATCTTGGTTAAAGTTTAATTGGGCTATTGACATGAGTTCAATTCTAGATCCATGACCAAGATTCATTTGGTGTTTACTTAAACAAATGAAGTAAAGCGCCGGCCCCACTTCCCACATCGGACACCGACGTGCCGTCGCGCCGGCTTAATTGTAAACATGTCATATTCACTTATTATTCTCCCCTTGGCCTCCCTCAAAAGAACAACCATAGAGAACTTCACGTGACGAGAATAAACGTGTCAAGTGAGGACTGAATCAAGGTTTGGTTTTCAATTATTTAGCTGTAATCAGATTTAAAAAAAAAAGAAGTTTTGTTCGCTTGTTCAAGACGACACGAAGACTGGGTCCCACTTTTAAAGCGGCAGCCGCGGCGGGCCACCAATTTCAAGACGGTTTGACGAGTGGACGATTAAACACCCAACACGTTTGATCAGTGGACGTCCTTAGGCGCATCCGCAGCCGATTCCTTTTTTCGTATAATCAACACTTAACTACAAAATAGTACCCACACTATATTTTTTTACGATATTTGTCTAAAATATTTTTTAACTAAAATATATGATTAAATTTTATTTTTAACTGAAATAGGTGTTTAATGTATTTTTTTGCTAAAATAAATACATAAATTTTTATTTTTAGTTAAAATAGGTGTTTAAGTAAGTGTCAAAATTAACTTTAAAATAAGCCAAAAATGAAATTTAAGGTACCTATATCAGCAAAAAAATAGTTTAAGTACCTATTTTAGCCACAATAAAAATTTAGACATATATTTTAACTAAAAAATACTTTAAACACCTATTCTAAAAAAGTGACATAGTATAGACACTTATTTTATAGTTTAGCCTATAATCAACTATGTGCGGTTGTTGTGCAAAATGGGACCCCACGAGTGACGTCTTCGAACAGATCGATCGTCCAATACCCGTCGAATCTATGACGTAACATATAAAATGCAAAATAACATGTCAAATTAGTGTAATTAGCTCTTATATTATGCTTTAATTCTAAATTTTTTTTATATTCTAACTTAATTAATTTTAATTATTTTACCTTCTAAAGTTTAAAATTTTAGTTTGCCTCAAATGATACAAATTAAAAAAATCTACAACATGTATATTGTAACACCTTAAACCCGGTGTCACGTTGGGCCTCAAGTCCAAACTCATTATTAGAAATTTTCGAGCGAGTTTAGCCCAAATTCATAGTTTCATAAATCATATTAATTCAAAAAGAGTTATACAAATATTCAAATGTTACTTTGGAGCTATAGTTTAAAACAATAATTTAAAAACATTCAATATGGAAAATAAATCAATAAGAGTAGCACCGATACGCGAAAGCCTTCCTTAGGCAATGGAACAGTAGTACTGATACGACCTCTAGCGTACCGATACGTGAAAACCCTACTGAAATTCCTAATAAGCAAGGGGTACCGATACTCGGGAACCATACTGGTACGCCCTTCATAGCTCAACTCCTTCTCTAAAGAGGGGTACCGGTACTAAACTACCCCATACCGGTACGCGAACTCAAACTTCTAGGTCTGGAGTTCGAATTTCTCGTCTTTAACCTTCAAACTAACTTGATAACCCTTAAAACACGACCTACAACTTATGCAAGGTGTTTAGAGTCAGTTTCTACCAGTTTAACATATTATTAACGTCCATTTTAGATTTGCCATTAACACCCATCAAGATCATTCAAGCATACTTAAAATTACTAAAATGACATACAAAGCAATCATCTTTATGATATGTAAAGGCTTAAATAAAAAAGCCCTCAAACTATGCCTTTTTTTTCTTCTTGTTTTGGCCCTTAAAATATGATTTGGGCAAAATAGGCCTTAAACTATTGTTTTTGGGCAAAATAGGCCTTTAAACTATCATTTTTGGTCACTTTAAGTCCCTAAACTATTTTCGGTCAAAATAAGTACCTAAACTATATCATTTTTCTTCTTTTAGTCCCAAAACTAGGGGTGTTCAAATCCGGGTGCCCGGTTATTCGGGTACCTGAAGTACCAGGTACCCGGATCTTCGGGTAGTAGAAAATGCGGCCCGTGTCCCGACCCAATTTTTGCGGGTACCCGAAAATTCGGGTATTTTGGTGGATATAAAAATATATATTTTTTAAATATAAAATGTTTTATTAGTTTAATATAAAAATATGTATTTATTAGTTTAATATAAAAATATATATTTATTAAATATAAAATATAAAAAATCTTATATTTTTTATTACTTTTATAAAACAATATGTATGTTGAATATAAAAAATATTAATTTTAAATATATCTGCGTATCCAAGATTATAATGGCTGATTAAGATCAAGCTCAAACACTCTCGGCCGCATCCCTTGTTCAAAGTCAACAACCGACGACGACGAATCCGAATCGCTCTGGGCCCCGCCGGCAACTGAGGTAACTTTACCGGACTAAGCAAACGCATCAAAGAAAAAAACCGGACGATCCGCCGTCACGGGGATCGAAAGAGGCCCGCTGGAGAGTGTGAGGTCCAACGGCGGCGGAGAAGAGGACTCCACAGCGCTGCTTTGGCTGGGGCTTTCAGTGGAGTCGTTGATGTTACCGTAGATGAAATTTGTTTTGGCCTTAGCGCCATGGAAAATGGAACAGGTAGACGGGATTATATAGTGGGAGGTAAGCTTCAAACGCACCGTTTCGGCACTTCTGTGTACAGTCAAAGCCGGATCTGTGGGAGTTGATTCTTTGTTGCATGAAACACCTTAGTTCAATCTCGGCTTCCAATTATTTTGCGCCGTGTGTCTCAATTTTATGAAAATTTGTTAAATCTAGTAAAATAGGATTTTTTAACGCTTTTGTTAGGATTATTTTATGGATGTTATTATAATACTATATTTTAAAAATATTAATCAATAAATTATCCATTTCCATTAAAATAAAACTAAAATGGGCTCTTCCAAGAAAAGTTCTTTTTAGTACATATCCAAGAAGAATATTTTTTTTTTGAATTTAGTGTAACTGATATTATTGGGTACATGCTCTTCACGAAACGAACAATCCCATCAGCAGTAAAATTTGCCAGAAAAGAATCATTTAACGCGTCGGGAAATGGTCAGAACCACGACATCCGGCACGTGCACAGGATTTCCAGAGTCCAAGATTATAAGGGCTTTATTGTTTTAATATTTTTTAAAAAAAAAATTAGATAACTACCCCTTTAAAGTATATTTGGAAAAATTGCCCCCATTTGGCACACATAAGCCGGATTCGCGTTTCGCAGAACGCGTATTCAATATACGCGTTTTACAAAATGCATATTCAATCCAATGTGGCATGTCTTATCCGTTGTCTTTATTTTTAATATGTAGTAAAATGAGCCCGCGTTTGGTAGGATGCGAATTCAACGATATTATCAGACTAAGCATCGAGTATTTATCACAGTCAAACGAAACGGTTGAAATATTGATGACCGTGTTGAACTAACGAATAATTCGCGTTGTACAAAACGTATATATCTGTATATTCAGTGAATTCGTGTCTGATACAACGCGAATTTACTTAAACACGCATTTGGACCGACGCGAGTTCCAGTATAAATAACCCTCAATGCCCCCACAAAAATCACACCAAAACAAAAATATTCTCTCTCAATCCCTTCTGTAATATTTCAGATTCGCGATAATGGAGGGCTCCATGATAAGGTTTAATCATAAACACATCTTCGATTTTTGGCGAAAAATATAAGCTTTATTTATTTATTTTAAATTTCTAGTTTTGGTTTAGTTGAATTTAAAAAAATACGGTAGTTTAAAATTGAAATTAAAGTGTGAATGTTTAATTTTTTTAGGTTGGGATAGAACGCCGTCTCAAAGTCTTTATCACTCGGATGACGAATAGACCCGACACGCGTTTAGAAGAATATATTTAGAGGGCTGAATTTTTGCATGTATCCAAAAATGTTAATGAAAACAAATTTAGAAGAAATTCGTCGTGCATGCTTGACAAATTCTATTAAAAAAAATTTAAAAATAATATAACTCGTCATGTATGCCTACAAGTTCACTATAAAAATGTTATGCATGAAAATAATTTACGAGTGTTATTTTAAAAAATAAATTTTGAAAAGGTACTATTTTTGTGAATATGCCTCTTTGAACCTCGCCAGGGAATTTAGTGTTGGTTTCGTCGAATCTAACGGCTTCAAGTAATTTGGCTATATGTTTATGATACTGACCATGTTTTTAGCGTGGACGATGGTACAAACAATGGCTTAATTATAAAATAAGCACTTAAATTATGTTTTTTTTGTAATAAGTGTCTAAAATATTTTATAGCTAAAATATGTGACTAAAATTTTATTTTAATTTTGCTGAAAATAGGTGTCTAAAGTATTTTTTGGCTGAAATAGGTGCCTAAAGTATTTTTTGACTTGTTTTAAGGTTAACTGAGGCACTTACTTTAACACATATTTTAACAACAAAAATATAATTTTAAGTACTTATTTTAGCCAAAAAAATACCTTAAGTTTCAGCCAAAAATAAAATTTTAAATACCTATTTTACTCAAAAGATATTTTAAATACTTATTAAAAAAAGTGACATAATTTAGGCACATATTTTTTTTATAATTAAGCTCAAACAATTGATATCCCAAAAGATTGTAATAAGAACGAGACAAACACTCATTCCATTTTCCCCCGGTAATAAGCCGAAGCTTTAGAGATTTATAAAAACTCCACATAATAAGCCCATCATCAGGCCCTTTATTGAAAGATGCTGATCCGCGCCATCTAAACTTGACTTCGTATGATAAAATTTTAGATGTACAAAATCCGAGCATGTAACGATTCAAGCTCGAAATAGATCCGATCCAAAATTTAAAGAGCCTGAGTTTGTAATTGAATAGATATTAATATGTTATATAAAAGCAACCTTATTTTTAATTTGCCAGTCATATATTCTTCTTGCTAATCAACAATATTAAACAATCTTATCATATATTTAGTCACGTCCAGATATATTTACAAACGAGATAATTGTCTCTTTAACATAGATGTATCTCTTTTCCGAAGACAATTGAGTCCTCACGTCGAACTTTGTTGAGGGAGTTAGGATTGTCGAAATAGAAAAGGTAAAAAAGTGTAAGACAAATTAGATTAATATCAATATTTATAAGGATTATTATCCTATATACATACGGTAAAAACTTTTTGTTTCCACAAATGCTTTAATTTTTGAGTTTAAAGTTTAGGGATTTTAGTACGGGTTTAGTGTTTAGGTTTTAGGGCAATATGGTTGGGGATTTAGGGTTTAAAGCATAAACCTTCAATTTTAACCCTAAACCCAAAATTCTACCAATAAACCCTAAATTTAAGACTACTACACTAAAACCCTAAACCATAAAAAAAGACTTAAAACCTTAAAACTAAAATACTTGTGTCCAAATGCTTGCGCATGGAATAATTACCCTATTTATAATAGCTACGACCAAAAGTTAACGTAGTACTTTCAAAAATGTAAAATAATAATTATGGAGAAGAAATACTCATGTCTAGAGGAAATTGTGTTTTATATTGGACAACATTTAATCTTATAATTTCGCATCCCTACATTTCGAATATATTTTCTTAATAATTTCTAGACGTCCTTGTTGCATTTGCTTGTTCTTTTCACAAACCCTAAACCCGGAGCAAATACAAGAAACTGAGCTTGCAAAAAGCAAGCTGAATTACACAATCATCTCCTAAGAATTTTCTGCACGAATTTGGAAACACAGGCGTGCTTTGCTGTTCTCATGCAAAAAAAACTAATAATAAGTGGCCTTGGAAATTTCCTAAGATGTTAGGGTTTTGATTGCAATGCCAATCATCTCATCCTCAATTCCAACCTTACTATAACCAAAAATGGTGCTCAGTTCATGAATCATAAACAAAAATTTTCTTCCACACTTTGCTTTTCCCACCTGTCCAAACACACACAACACAATCAAGCTAATCTTATATCTTTTGTCACTTCTGTTTAGGATTAAATGAAGCTTCAGAATAATAACTAATAATGTAATACTTTTTTATTTGTTTTCTCCCATCTTTTACACCTTTATTTACTTTGATGCTAAATGTTGAGAAAACATAGATGATCTGGTTCCGACGAAAAAAACACTAACATTGTTGATGTAGAGTATTTTGATTTTGATTTTCTTCCACGCTTTGCTTTTTCCACCTGTCCAAACACAAACAAGACAATCAAGCTGAACTTACATATTTAAGTGTCTTCATCCAACATTCCTAATTCATCGGCCCATTTACTAATAGATATAAATTTCATAGCTTTTGGATGAATTAATGTAGGAAAAAACAATATTTTATAAAGACATTTTGCTGTTTGATGAACTTAAAAGAGTCATTTTCTTGGAAACCCTAAACCAGAACTGAATCTTTTCCGGGAAAAGAAAATTAGATATAGTCGGGGAAAAAGAAAAAAATAAGGGAAAATTGACTGTTGTGATCTCAGCATACTTGAAACATACTTATCAGAAATGGACAAGTCACAATCATCTAAGCAGCAAAAACACAGATTAATTAATGGTAATAAAGCATGTTTTATCCTAAAGACATGAAATGGAAATCTTGGCTGACGTTAATCAATTATCACCAGTCCCTATCTAAGCTTACTGCTAATGACAGACAACATACTTGGATAGTTTGAAGAAAACACATTAATGGGATAAAATTCCTAGGTCCACATGCAATCAAACTCTGATGAACCAATGGATATCTTGGAACCAGAAGCATTGGTACCCGCCTCGGATACAGCGCCCAAGTTCAATGAAGAACCACCGTAGAGTGGCGTTGCGGCAGCAAATGTTGTTGGCGGAGAGAAACAGACGGGGAACTGCAAATTCTCCTGCAGTGACCTCAGGCATGGGAATACTGAAACACAGACATTACGTGAGTACCTCGACATTGAATCGAAACCGTTGTTGATCATTTGTGGCGGAGGCGGCAATGAGAGGTCGAAACCAGGGTGCAAGAAAGGGGTGGTAATAGAAGTGGCTGCAGCGGTGGCGGCAGCAACGGTGGAGAAACAGGTCACGTGCTCAGAATGGGTATGGCTATCATAAGAGCAGCTGTCATGGTGTGCGAGAGAAATGCCGTTGGCGTTGGCTGTAGAACCAGTGGTGGTGGGTTCAAGAAGAGGCGGCAGGGAGATCGAGGACGGAGAGCTTGGTTCTTGGTAGAACACAACGGAGGAGTTCATGCGGCTCCTCCTCGCTCCACCGCCATTGCTGCCGCTGGAAGCATTACCAGTGCAACTCTTCTGAAAAACCCTGGAAATAACCCATTCATCCTGCAATGATGATCTTCGCATTTTAGCCAAATAGCGAAACAATATGAATCAAAAAATCAAACATTACGTGCGTTACAAGAAAGAATCATTGTTGCAATGAGCAACAATGCTTCAAAAACACGTCTTTTCACGAGTGAAATGAGATTATGAAAAGGTAACACCATTGGTACGACTGCAAAAGACATGAAACCTTATAATTTTGATAAAGTAAAAACAAATCTACTTAAGCCCCAAAGAATACAAAGGCTTTAACATTTGTCTGAAAGTGCAGATGCTATTATGATCTCTCAACATACCTTTCTAAAATACTTAAATGAAAGAAAATACAAACACTAGATGATCATCAGCAAGTTTAAACCTCATTGTCCGAAAAACCAAACTGTTTATCAGAAAAAAAGGAAGCAATGAAATAAGAGAGAGAGAGAGACCTTTGAGCTTCTGGAGAGATAATGGTAAGCAAATTTGCCTTCAAGTCTATATTCATGCATGACCCAGTTACTCTTTTCACCTCTAGGAGCTCTTCCACGGTAAAAAACCAGAGTCTTTTTCATTCCAACAAGCGCACACGTCTTCGAGCTATAAATCTCCCGATCTTTACCAGTGGCTTTCCAATAACCAGCCTCGGTTGCTCGGTTAGTCCTCAACCCGGTCGGATACTTCCTATCTCTTAAACTGAAGAAATACCACTCTTTCTCTCCCATCTTCGCCTTCTCTGCAATATTACATAATCAAATGAAAAATGCTCTAACCAGGTAATTACATTAAAAATACATGTACTCCATATTAAAAGGCAAAAGGAAATACAAACCGGGAAGCTCCCAAGGCTCACACTTGTTAAGGTCAACATCAGCTATAGCTCGACCGGTAAAGCTACTATCGAGAACTTTCCTCAACAAGTAGTACGTAATGAGCTCTTCATCAGTCGGATGGAAACGAAAACCAGGAGGCATGTGAGTACCCATATTCAAACCCAGAAGGTCAAAAGGCTTGAAAAACCTAAAACTTCAATAACCACAGCTGAAAGATAATACAAGTGCATGGAAACAGAAAGGGGAGAGGGGTTGATATAAGGGGGGGAGGGTTTTGATGAATCGAACGACAGAGAAAAAAGAGACGATAATATTGAGAAGATGAAGGGAAAATCTGGGTTGCTTTTCTCTGCAGTCTGCACTGTTCTGTTTGGAAATCTTTCTCTTTTCTGGCTGTAGAGAGAGAGGGGGCATTAGAGTATGCGTGCGTGAGAAAATGTGCTGGTATTCCCCTGTCATGTCGGTGTAAGAAAAATATGAAAGGAGAAAGTAAATGTTCTTTTGAATTTTCTTTTTTAAGAGACAATAAAAGAAAATTGAAGGGCAGAGAGTTCTATTTCTTTATTTTGTGTTGAGGATGTAATAATATGTGAAAATGTAATGAATCGAAAAAGCTGTTTCATATCTCTTGCTGTCAGAATGGTACAAACACATATTAAAATTATCGACTTATATATGCAACATACACCTTGTAATAATTCCATTTATTTTTTAAAACAAGGGTTTAGATTTCAATATAATAATATTTGATGTATTTGAATAATATTATACTTTTTTTAAATGGGTCATATTTAATACGTAATTTATAAAATTAACCAATAAATGTATTAATTTTATTAATTTTTTATCTCATTTTTTACTAAGTAAATTTTTCTTAGTAAAAAGTATTTTTAAATTTAATTTACAGTAAATATTAATGAAGATTCACTTAGTAAAAATATGAGATGAAAATTAATAAAAAAGATGCATTTGATTGACTGGTCCTATAGATGATGTGGTGGGAATGACCCATGATATAATTTCTCATTTAAATTATAGTTTACATGAGTTTATTAACTTCAAAATTTATTATATTTATATATATAAAGTTCTTGCTATAATATTTTTTTATAAAATATATGTTCATTTTATGGTCTATCTTTGAGATTCGTGGTTTTTTAGATAATTTATGTTGTATTATCAACGTGATTGGTCTAAGTGGTAAGCATATTGGTATTGCTTAAGCAAGTTTAGAGTTCGAGGCGTTGTATATGCAAAAAATCCTCGCCGAAAGACTCACTGAAAAAAATTAAATAATATTTGAAATAAAAATTTGTGATTCTTCTTCTTAATAATATTATCTTCAATACTTGAACACAAATTATCATAATATACTGTTTATACATATTGTAAATAAAACTTAACTTTTGAAAAAAATAATGATCATTTTAATTTATTTTTTTATAAATCTTGAGATATTTTTAATAATATTTGAGTGGAGTTGAAACATGACTTTTGAAAATAAAACAAAAATATATGTTTTTTTCTGAAACAATTCACATTAGAAAACTAAACAGAGAAAAAAAATAATGTTTTCCAGTACTGTAACATTGAAGGGATTGCAAGTCAGTAGGGCTCTGTAGCTTATGAATTTTTAATAATGTGTTTTGATTGATTCATTTAACTGTTCATTCCATCAGTTTGGAAATCTCTTCGAATTCTTAGCGTCATAAACATAAAAGAATTCTAACTCGCTAAATTCTAAGGTGAGTCAGTTTAATTTAAGGTTAAAATTAGACGTTATATAAATTTTTATTAAAATAGTAGAAATTTATGTAGAAATAGATGATAATTTAAATAAAATCGAAATTTTTAATATTTAACTAGTAATTTGTATAATTTTATAAATTCTTACTAACTGAATAAATTTTTTTATAGATTTTGCCTTAAGTAAAAAATTATATAGTTATACAAATTCTTATATTATAAAATAATTTTTTTTACAAATGATAATAATTTATATAGATTATAAAAATTTATATAATTACACAAATTATTATAAAAATTTATATAAATTCTTCTCATTTTAATTACTACCTCACCCTAAAACTTTTATTTTCATCTAATTCGGACAGTACCACTAGATCCGGAACACTATAGAAACAATGGGATGTTGTGTTTTTAATACTTTTATTATTAAAAATTCCGTAAAATGTGCCAGAGAAAATCACAAACTTCGCCTTTATTCGCTATATCCACACTAAAAACACCATGATAAAAAAAGGTAAAATACACCATTCATCACTTCATTATCTTCTCATTTCTATTTTAGCTATTCAACTTTTAAACTTTTAGATTGTTCTGTTTTAGTCATTTTGGAATATTTTTATTATTAATTTCAATTTTTTAATATTATTGAATATATAAATGATTTAAAATAAATAATAAAATTATATTTGATTATTATTAAATTTAAAAATATAAAAAATACCACCACCGTTGGTCTCCAAATTGACGACAGTTTGATCCCAAATTGCATCGTTGGACTCGTTTTGGCACGTTGAGCCTAAATCTTGTGTTTGTTCCATCGGAAAATTTCTTGAAACCAATAACTCTCGTGTGGAACTTTTCGGTTTTCTCATTTTTAATATATTTTTCGTGGATTTCGGAGCATTTTCTGACAAAATGGATGTCGGGTTCGGACTTAAAAGTCCAAGACGAAGTGATCGATAAAATCTGAGATTGAACAACCACCATTGGCGTCTGACGACGACGAATGATAGATGGCAAACAATTAGATTTAATTTTATATTTTAATTTTTTATATTAAATAATAAATATTTAAAATTTTTATATTAAATAATAATAGTAATTGTCAAAAAATTCAAAAATAATTATAAAATAGGCGGAGTGACCAAAACATAAATAATCTGAATGTTCAGTTAGTAAATTAAAAAATTAATGATTAAAATAAGAATAAGGAAATAATTGAGTGATAATATGTGTATTTTACTTAAAAAAATACTGAAGGTAGACAATCCTAAAATAAAACCAGGGAATAAAGAGAAAGGGTGAGAGTAGTTGGTGAGGTAGACTGGTTGAAATTGCAGCTAGAAGACACTTCAGATATGGACAGGCTCCTTGCTTCTGTCCCTTTCCTTCATGATTTGATTTTCATGTTTTTACTTCAAACCTAATGTAATCTTGTCCAAAATTATCAATCAAACTATTACTTCATTCGCTCCATTTTATCTCAGTTACTTACTTAAAAAAAAAAACATCTATTCTAATTTCTTCTTTGTTAAGTTGTTTTTGTCGTGGTTTTAGGGCCGTCGGTCTGATATTATTCGTTTTTCTTTTTCTTTTTTTTTATATTTTCTTTTATTATATTATTTTTTCGTCGTTTTAACATGTAAATGAATGAGGAGAATACAACATGATACACCTCCTGTTTTGGGAAGATTAATTGTATGTTTTGCGCCTAGTTTTTTGTTTTAAAATGTTCTGTTGTAGTTGGAACTTGCTGCATAACAATATGAAAATTTGTTAGAGTCTTAGAGTTTAACGAAGGCATTTTGTCTTCTTTAGATGTGGACTTATGTAACTTAAACTCTTCCCGGTTAGTACTCACGTTTTTAATTATGATGCTGAATTTTATGAACATCGACAAACATTTTAAATATAGAGTTAATCATTTACTATTTGACTTTTCATATCCTTTTCGGTCTTCGGATTGTCTATTTTTTATTTTGTTTTCAAAATTATCTATAACTTTATTTTAAACTGGATTATGTTCAATAGTGAAAGGTTTACAAAAGAATCACTTTTTAAACATTAGAAATGTAAAACAAAAAATGCCTTAAAATCTAAGGATGTGAAAAATGTTAAAATACCAAACCTAACATATTAAGAAAAAAACTTTGAAATTAAATCCAGAAAACTCTCTATAACTTAAAATATGTTTATGTATATTATTTTCATCAATGAAATCCAAATACTTGGTTAAAAAAATTATCAACCACCTACCTTTTAAACTATGATTAATCTTGATCGTTTTAATTTGATCGCGGTTTTATTTTATCACTCCTATTGTGAATACTGAAGAACAGAGAATTATTTTTTAAATAATACTGGCTGAAGGTTATTTTTTAATTAAATAATAATAAGATATTGATTTAAAATTGCCGGGAGTATATGTGCATACTTTTTATATTTCTTTAAAAATTCTGGGGGTTAGGAATTTCAACGCATGAAATGATTAGATAGCCATGCATGCATCAATTCAAGCAATCCCATCCATCCATCCATCACCAGATTCTGAAACGCTACGAGATTTGGACGCGTCGTGCTCGGATTTTGAGAAACAGGCTTTACATCAAATCATCTCTATCAATCTGCAATTCCCTGCATTAAATATTTATTTCCTTTGATTCTAGTTGTCAACCAAACAAAACAAAACCCAACCCAAGGGTTTCTTAAAAATGACAAGACTTTTGTCCCCCATGATCTTCTCCCATATTGGGCGGCTGGCCACTCCCCAGCCATTGGCATTCTCGACTGTCTTCTCTTCTTCGAAATGCCAAACCAACCAACCCTTTGCAAATCCATGCAAAATCTCACTTTATTTCGTTTTTACACATTCCCAATACACTCCATTTTGGTGAAAAGAGGGAAATGAATGTCATTGGAATCTGATGCTTTCTTATAGCTTTTGACCTTGCTTCTTTTAATCTACCAGTCTCCAATGACATATTTGTGGATAATTAAATATGTTTTGTGTTTAAAAAATAAGATTTGACTTTTCGCATTTTGGCCCATTATTGAATAGAAATCCTCCTCTATTCGGTGTTCATTTTTCATGCCCGCTAAAAAATTAAATTTAGTGTTAAGGTTTAAGGATAATATTTAGGGAATTATGGATAGAGTATATTTTTTAATATTTAAAGTTTATAGTTTAAGATTTAAAATTTAGAGTTAAGACTTAAAAATTATTTTTTTAATGTTAAAACATAAAAAATATATCAAAAAATGACAGAAATTTTTTGTCCGACCATTATTGTTGTTGTTATTATGTTTGGAGATAAATCTCAACATAATGCAATTTTAAATAAACGAAAAACGCTTACATGAATTTTAATTTTATAAAATTATAATACACACAATTTGGATTTGATTTGTTTATTATAAAATAGTAAGAATATTCTTGATATGATATCATTTTGCTCTAGATTTTACATACATAAATGACTACATTTATTTTTTAATTAGATTTGTATACGTGATTTGTGTCTATGGATAGTTTTCTTACAATGTTCAGCTCTGATTTTCAGTTGTCAATGGGCTTTTAATAGTTTGATTTTTTGTGGTTCATTTGCCGATGCAGTCAGATATATTTGTATTTACATATTGTTCGAACATTTTAATTGAATTTTTAACTTTTTTTATTGTACGATCATTGTACAATGTAAAGTGACTAATTTATTATGTTGTGGTTTTTGAAAAATGTCTAAATATATGTTTACTTTGCATTTATGATTAGTAATCCTTATTGTAATTTAGATATTTTATTTTTAATAAAATTAATGGATTTTATAAAAAAATAATTAAAATTTGATATTTATCTCAATAGATTACGATCATTTTCCCATAATAAATCTAAAAATGGAACGCTTGATTGGTATATTAATAGAGAACTTTTTTCCCATAATAATATTCGTTTATGATGTTTTATTATAAATTTTTTAAGGATTTGTCTAATTTATGCATATATACATAAGTTAATGGTCATTTAAGAATTTGTATTAAATATAGATTCTATTTGAAAAAAATAATCATTCAAAATATTTTATTGAAAAAACACTCAATTAATGTATTACTAAACCATAAACTTTAACCCTAACCTTAAACCCTAAACACTAAATACAAACTTCTAATACATTAAATGAGAATCTTTTATTATAATCTTTTAAGATTTTATAACGCTGATAGAGATTTTTTAAATAAAATATTGTGTTTTATGCAAATTCTTAAATGATCTTTAACCTATATGTGCATGCATAAATTAGATAAAGCTAATTTTTAAAACCAATTCGTATTTTATGATATATCATTATTTAATTTATTTATGGGGCATATAATTATAAAGGGTTGGTAAATTATTTTTAAATTATATTCCCTGTTAAATAAATTAAAATTAGTTTATTTTATTTTAGTTTTGCATAAAAAAATCATTTAAAAGCAAACAATAAAGACAAAACAAAAAACAAAGCTCAATAATCGACAAATTAGAAAGAGGGTTGCGCTTGCGCATGACTTGAAGGTGAAGTAAGCCGCGCCGCCCTCCGCCCTCTCTATATTGGCCCACCGCTACTATCTTCCGCTAAAATGCGCCGCACACAGAGGGTGTGCACAGTACCAATAATGATCCGTACACCTTTGATCCTTTGACATGTCGACATCTAAGGTAGAATCATGTATCGTGGCAAGATATTAGGTGGTGTAGTTTTACAATCTGCTATTTGTTTACTTGTACATCCAATAATTCAGTTCTTTAATGAAATCTCATTTATGGTTGAATTAATAATTAAAATCATTAGCAGAATAATTTATAAATTATATTTTTTTTAAATTTTCAACCGGTATTAATTTATTGTATAGTTAGAAGAGATAATTTTTTTTGATGATGACCGTTAGGTTTTTTTATGAGTATGAAGACCGTATTCAATAAATTATTTAATCGTTTTTTATGGTAGTATTAAGCAAATAATCTAAATAAATTAAATATTTAGGAAAATATGACACTTTAAGAAATATTTTAAAAATTCGACAAAATTTAAAGTGTATGGTGAAGTCGTCACCTGCAGATGTCGACTTGGGAAAATACGTCATTTGCAGGGTGCGACTTCCCCTTAACTTGTAATAGTTTAATATTTTTTATCAATTCAAGACAAAATTAAGAGAAAGTCGTCACCTGCAGATGACGTCTTCCCCCAAGTCGCCATCTGCATGTGGTGATTTCACAATGCACTGTATATTTTACCATAAATTCTAAAATATTTTTTAAAATCCCCCAAAACCCAATATATTATGTGGGTTTCCGTTATTCCCCAAAATACTCCATTCTTCACAACCTTTTAATTTTTTTTGGCTTAATGCATGTTTTATTGTTAATATTTACCTTTTTTTTTAATTTTGGTGTCTAATATTTTTTTTGGGATGAATTATCCTCTAACGTTATCTATTTTGTCACAGTTACCCATTTTGTAACATGTCGTTACCCTTGTTGTTAATTTTTTTTCAGCCAATAACATCTTGTCAAGTCATCTCCTCTTTGATTAAGTCAAACCACTTAGTTTTATTTAAAGGCTAAATGTCATGTCAAATATGCCAAATTTGTTTTTTTTTTAATTTAGTCACTGAAAAGTTTATTTTTACTTAAAATTTACCCCTTTTGTTTTTAAGTTTTAGAATTTAGGTCAATATTTGTTATTATTACTAATAATATTTTATTTAAATGTTAATAATAAAAATAAATTAAATATTCTAATATTATATTAAAGATTAAGAGTTATCAAGCGATTTCGATAACCAAGGACTGAGCCTCATTGACGTTACTGTCGAAGACGATTGTCTCGTCCATCCGCCTCTCCTTGATCATATCTCAGGTTTACATTTATCATCATTTGCTCTTGAATTCTCATGTTTCATTGATTTCTCTACATTTTTTTCATCCAATTTTTTCAATAATTCTTTAAATTGGTCGATAAAGGATTTCTTTTCTTTTCTTTTCTTAATGAACATTTCAATTAGCATTTGCAGCTTTCCGGTAATTAATATTGGATTTTGCGATTTAGTAATATAATTAATCGGTTTCTCTGGATAATTATTGTACAAAACTTTTCTAATAAGACTTCACAATGATCAATAATCGTTTTTTTTCCTGAAAAATGGATTTTGTGTATTGTATAGAAATCTGATTAGGCTGTTTTGATGAATGTGGAAAGTTAGATGGAGAATTGGAGGAAGACAAGACAAGAAGAAATGTGAGACGTAAATTAATAATTTAATATTTAAATATTTAAATTATTTTTATTAAATATTAATATTCAAATAAAATATTATTAGTATTAATAACAAATATTGGACTAAATTATAAAAGTTAGAAACAAATAGGGATCGATTTTAGGAAAAATAAACTTTTCAGTGACTAAATTGAATAAAAATAAACTTGACGAAAATGACATGATATTTAGCCTTTAAATAAAATCAAGCGGGTTGACTTAGTTAAAGAAAAGATGACGTGGCACGATATAATTGGCTGTAATTTTTTTAACAGCAAGGGTAACGACATGGGGCAAAATGGGTAACGGTGCAAACGCTAGTGGATCGGATTTTTAATGAAAAAATTGAGTTCGGGTCGGGTTTTTATTGAAAGTGAACTTGGGTCAGGTCGGGTTCGGGTTTAGGGTGAAAAATATCATACCGACCCGACCCGAGACTAATTGTGTAATTTCCCCTAAATTTTAGGGATATTTGTAATAATACCCCTCTCTTTTTTTTATAATTAGGTTCTTAAAATTGAATTTTTATTAAAATTTAGTCCTTCGAATTATAGGCTTTTATGATTAAGTACCCTAATTTTTTTTTTTACAATTAGCTCTCAAAAATTTTTTTTTTCTGTAAGTTGGGTAGGGTTAGAGTCGAATTTAGTATATTTATTTTTGGGTCGGGTCGGATCAATTTTTTAAAGAATATATTCGGGTTAGGTCTTGTGCAAATTTAGGGTATTTATTTTCGGTTCGAGTTCGGGTAGGCCAAAACCCCTACCTGACCCGACCCGTGCCCATCCCTATGTAAACGTTAGGGGTAAAATATGCATTAAACCTAATTTTTTTTTAGACTTTGTCCGTAAGGTTCTGTTTAATGATTGAGTGTGTAGTCTTGTACGCTTATTCATTTTAATGAAATTTGTTTTTTACTATTGCTGATGGCAAATTTAAAGAGAATAATCCAAATGGAAAGTAATATTTAGAATATAGGCGATGTTGAGGGATAATTGAAGATATACGATATTTTTTTACAGTGCATGAGAAAGAAGCCACATGCAAGTAGCGTCATGGGTGTTTTTTTATAATTTTTTTAACTTAAAATGTTCGCGTTCATGATAAATTTGAAAAAAAAATATAAATAAAACGAGAACGCCATCTACATGTGGTGTTTTTGAAGAAAAAATATTAAAAAAATGAAAAACGACATCTACAAATAGCATCTTCTTCATATACTATAAAAATATCGTATATCCTCAGATATCCTCCAACATTTCTTATATTCTAAATACTACTTTCCTTTTGGATTATTCTCCCGAACTTTCCCTTGCTGATATTCAGAGACGAAACTATGTGGGGGTGGGGAGGGGCAATTGGCCTCCACTCCCAAAGATTTTTTTTTTACTTTTGTCCCCCTGTTTCAAATTTTTTAAAAATTAGTTTATATATAAATTTCTCATTTACTTTCAAATATTTATAGTTTGGCCTAACCTTAAATCCTAGCTCCGTCCCTACTGATATCCTAAAGGTAAATGAGTTGGTGTGTCCACGTATTCAATGACGAACATGTTATTGATAGGACAATGTATGGTGGGAGTGATCCTTAATACCTGGGACGTTTGATTTAATTTTCATATTTGATTGATTAGGTTTTTTTTTTCTCTGACCTTGGAAATGGATTGTTATTCCCAGCTTGAAACATCATAAATTCCAACTTTGCATGTGAAATTTGATTAAATAAAGTTCCATTCTCGTTTACCTTTTGGTGTCATAATATAAAAGCATAAAGTTAAAAATAACTTCCACGTTTAATTTTTTGTCACTTTAATACTTATTTTTTTAGTACAAATAATCACCTAACGTTTTATTTTCATGCAATTTTTACTCTTGTTGGATAGAAATCTTCAGCCAATTAACAATCAACTCTCTTCAATAACATGGCATAGTCACATGTACGAAAATACTGACACGAGGAAAGGTGATATCAAGAACTTGGCTACTGTTATTGATGAGGAAAGGTCAAATTAAATTCGTAAAATATACTTGACTTCGTTTAAAGCTCTTTAAATACAAACTTAATCACCATCGATCATTTTTCATAAACATAATTTACGAATCAATAAGTGAATCCTACATTGTAATTATTAATGGACTATATCTCACCCATCTCAAACCCTAAACCTTGGTGGACTAGATTCCATCATCTCTAGGCAACTTAAGCCGTTTGCAAACTATGGATTTAAGAGTCTGTTTTATGTACACGGAACAGTTAAGGCCAGGAACAAACGTATAATTTTGTGTTAGGGGGCAAAGTTATAAAATTTTAAGAGGGACGAAAATAGGTTTTCAATAAAAAATACATAAAAAATTTTAAAAATATTACTAAATCATATATGAATTTCAAATTTTTAGGGGACGACTGCGACCTCCAACCTCCTCTGAGTCCATCCCTGGTTAAGGCATCTCTATCACCTTGATGGCATGGACAAGAGGATTGTTATGCTGCAGATCTTTCCAAGCTCACAAATCTGAGAAAGTTGAAGATCAAGGGTTCTTCAATATTGGAGATTTGAAGGACGAATTGGATAAGCATCTGCCAATCATCGCAAAGCAAATATCTTCAATCCTTTGTTGGTTTCTAGTACGGACCCCTAATTTTATATTAGGGTGTGAGTTGTCAAGGAGTTATATTAGAAATTCAGGGTGCGACATTACAAAATTTTACGCTACAAACTTAGATTATCGATAGAAAGTACAAACAAATATGAAAAATAAATAAACTATATAGAAGTTTGAAATTTCCAGGAGGTAGGGGTGAACAAAACTCGACTAGACTCAAAAAATTTAAAATAAATTTTGAGTTATAAAATAAAAAATCGAATAACTATAAAGTTTTAGTAATTAATTGATCAATTTTAAAGTTCGAGTTGAGTCTCTCAATTTTGTCTGATATATTATATATATTACATGTGAAAATATAAAGAAATATATATATGTATATTGTATATGGATATAGAATTTCGTTTAAATTGAATCAAATTGTATTATAACATTATAAATAATTACAATTAAATTTGTACCGAAACTCGAAAACTCAACCCGATTAAAAAAAAATTAAATAAAGTTTAAACAGTAAAATAGAACTCGTAAACTCAAATAACTTAATTTTTTTATCCGACTCAACTGGATCGAACGCTCTACTATACCAAAAGGCACGACTTGTAACACCCTGATCCCGATCCGGATTCGAAGTACTACATTCGGGTCACCCATAATCCGACCCATCAAATTTCCATTTAAAACCATAAGTTTAGCCAATATCAAAACATTAAGATATTCATAAATTCATATAAATAAGCAAGTGCTATAAATAAGTTTACAAAACAAGAGCTCCAAGTTTAAAATACTTTATCTCAAAATAATATTTTCAATAGAGTTTACATACTCAATCACTGTAAGGTCCTATGAATACAATAGCCCAAAATTAAATATCGAGTATTGTACTCTGAAGCGACGCGGTGCTGGGAAATCCCTTCATGATGTGCTCCTCAGCCACAATCCACCTACTAACCTGCGAACGAAAACAACGATTCCGAACGCTGAGCTTACAAAGCTCAGTGGTATATTTCTACTCTACCACAATTTGCGATTATTATAGTATAAACATGCAAGATAAATATAGTTTAGAGAGCATGTATAAGGCTTCACTATCTATGGGTCATCTTCTAGCCTACACAACTAGAGTTCTTAGATCACCTATCTCAAGACATCATTAAGTCTACATGTTCCACAAGGCTTTGCCATACTCGAGGTTACATAGCCTATCGAGTTATCGAGCTCACTCAGCCCATCGAGTTAATACATTTATAACCTATCATCCATAGCATCAAACAACATACATAAATGAATTCATACATCATCTACATAATGGCCAACAAAGCCCTGCATTATTCGTGCTCATATAGCCGTCGGGTTACCCGTGTTCACACAACCGTCGGGTTAAATGAACCATATTCGTATCACCATAGCCACAGAATGTTCTAGACATACTTGAATCACATTAGCCACAAGCAGTCCTTACCTGAGGTCACTCAGCCTATCAGGTTACTTGAGCTCACTTAGCCTATCGAGTTAATTACCTTATTCAGATCACCATAGCCGCAGATAGGTTTCTAATTGCACCTAGATCACTCAGCCCATGGGTACGTTGGATGTACTCGTTCACTCAGCCTGAAGTGCACATCCCCTTAAATAAGTATCGAAGTACTCTAGTACATCATAATTCCTTTACGACAATTATAAGATAATACATGCTCCCCGAGCATTAATACACCTCACTAATTGGTATATGGCACCAAGCCAGACCATCAAGCAAATGCCCTTGGGCATAACACTAACTATCATGGTTATCTCGATTTATCCCTTACCAAGTTATTACCTGATACCCTCATCCATGAGTGTTAAATCTCGGTTTTTCAGTTTTGCAATTCATTTTACGATCTTAAAAGCCCATTGGACCATAGTCCTCGAATTATCAACCCTTCGAACTTATTTACAGCCTTTACAGGCAGATTGTCTAGTGGGTACCGATACTCACTCAAGAGTACCGATATGCCTCTCTAGGTACCGATACCCACCCTATGCGTACCGTACTCAGCTTCACAGGGCATGAGTTGACCGTTGACCCTGTATCGATACACAAAGACCTTATACTGATACTCCCTCGGTATCAATATGCCCCCAAGTGTACCGATACCATTTTTCACTACTGGAAAATCAATGGAACAGGGGGTACCGATACGACTCTAGCCTGTTTCGATACTCCTTTTAAATTTTGGATGTGTTCATCATTCAGAACACAGGGTATTGGTACGAGTTCCCCGTGTATCGATACCGAAGCCTAAAAATGGCTTTTAAGGCTCGGGAAATCACTTCTCAATCCCCCCAAAACGTAACCTTTAACCCATTAACTCTATCCTACTTCTTATGAAAGTTGTTTAGGGTGGTTTGCTACCATTTTTACACCTTACTAACATTTAATCCGAGATTTACTATTAACAAGCTTTAAGTTACCAAAACATCAAACCTAGCAATCTTAAACCACAAAATTAAGCAAGGCAATCACTTTATGATCTTCAAGAAGAGTATAAGTAAAAAATGTACTGACCTTTTTACAAGAATCTCGAATCAAGTCTTCCAACCAATAACCCTTCAACTTCTCTCTTGTCTCAAGCTTGGAAGAACCCCAAATCACCCCTTTTTGCCACACAACCAAGGAAACGAATTAAGACTTAAACCAAATTCTAGGGAAAGGTTTGGCTACAGATTAACAACATTAAAAACAAGGGAAAAGCCTCAAAAGCTTAATCCTCTTCAAAAATCCAACAATGAAGAACTCACCTTTTTGCCACAAGAGTATACTTTTCATGAAGCTTGAGAGATGGAGATTAAGAATCTGAAATCTTGAGGGAACCAAATGATGTACAAAAATGATGTACAAAGGAGTGATTTTTAAATTCTTGAAACTAAGATTGAGAATGAGTGTGTGTGGGAGAAGAAAGACGAAGAAGAAAGGGTGATATAGGATGGTCTCCTTGAACTCAACGTGAAGACAAAAGAAATTAAGGGGATAGCAACCTTTATTTCAATTTAGGGTAAAATCTCAACACTAAACCCTTCTCTTTTACTCTTGCCACAAAAGGTCACTTCACAAGCCCATATAACTCAATGCTCAATCAATTATGCCTAAACTTATCCCAGTGGGTCCAAATATTCAAACCAACGCGAAGATCCATATCATGAGTCCACGCCCCATTTGTTGACTCGGTAATTTGGGTCGTTACATGACTATCCCTCTTAACTCTTCTCTGTTCATACCTGGTTGGCTTAGAAATTTGGAGGAGCGGAAGGTGGAAGAAGAAGCCATATCCTCAACTATGGTTTGACAAGTTTGACAAGTCTTTGTCATCAACAAGTGACAATTTCTGACAGTGAATTAACTTGGTCTCAAGACACACCGTTTCATGAAACTGCCATCTTTCATTGTCTGAGTCTCTCAATCAAGACTTTGTCCAATTTGGTAGGGTTTGAACCCACCACCAAAGCAATTAGGCAAGAAATTTTTATGCGAACAATTCTTAGTACACCACTTCATGTCGGACATGGATATCCAGTTCGGTCCAGACGTTTTTTTTTCCGTCAAAGTCTCACCACATTCTAATATCGTTTTATAACTCGAACTAGTCTCTTTCTCGAAATATTTTTATTATTTGTCTCGACTTTCTCGTAATTGAAATTATATCATGCTGAAATTAAATTTGGAACCAAGTTGAGTTAGATACAGAAATGAGGGCAAACTTTCCTATCATTGTTTTCTCCGTTCATAAGATTAATTCCCATATATCAAGTTGTAGGGCAATGGAAGTTGACCAGATTAGCAAGCTAGCCTTCTCATTTATGGATGGAAGTAGATGGGAAGGAATCAACTCAAAACTTTGAATAAATGCACATAAAAGTATGGTCCAAATTCTAAATTATTCTCGGTGTGATTACGTGATAGTATATGTTCATATTTTTTCTTAACCCTTTGACAAGACGCAGACATGTGCTCGAATCTAGGTCTCTTAGCATGAACATCATCCTCTTTTCACTAGAGTCACTTGTTAAGTTCTAAAATGTTATAATTGAATCTTCAAAGTATTAATATTGAGTCCATCAAGTCATTCTATTAGCATAATGGGCATTTTAGACATAAAATTTTGATTCGAATATGGCGCAGAGTTTATTTAAAGCATATGAATCAGATTTAAGCTCTTGTATATCGAATTCATTGTATGAATAATTTGGATATAAAAGATTAAAAAATAGACAACACCATTAATATTGAAGGGCTGTTTTTTAATGTACATCATATCTAAGTTATTCATAAGACAAATATACAATTTTTAATTCAATTCATATCTTTAAATATGTTTCATGTTAAATCCGAACTAACATTCAATGTACGCACTGATGACCAGGCAGCCTAGCAAATGGATCTAACCGATGTAATATTTATACTTTGAAGAGTTTATTAGAATGTTTTGATGTTTGTAAATTAATTTAGAATTAGTATCACATTTTAGGGACACAAGATGTAATTAAACCAAGAAATGGTCTTTTGATGCTTCGAGGAATGGAGAGGCCCTTGAGCTAACATCACAAATCACATGTGCATGAACAGAGTCTTCAACAACCAAATAATCCAAATGTAAATGTGGGGAACCCTGTCGCCCTCCAAAACAACACATTTTTTCAATTTGATTTAACCCCAAGCAATGGGGATTTGGTCTTCGCTTTTATTCCCCCCAGATTCTCATAACTCTTTTAAGGTCGTAAATTTATATTTTCCTGTAAATTATTATAATTTTTTTGATAAACTTTGTCTAGTTAAAATACTTTAATATAAATCATTTTCCAATAAAAAATGTTTTTATTATAACTACATACATTCGTCGAATTTTTTAGGCAATTATGTTACTGAGTTTAGTTCGGAAAAAATACGTTTTATTATAGAACATCAGTAAATATAATAACCGCACAATAAAAAAAACATAAAGTGAAAAATTCTTGAAAGAAAAAAATATGGGTAAATGAAGAGAAATCCACTATAATATTAAAACAATACAAGTTGAATAACTATTGGCGGCTAAACAACTTTACGACCTGTTTTTAACTAAACTCTAATCCACATCAACTATTTACAGGATTACAAAGTAAACTTGTGTAGCATGTAATCTACTCAATTAAGGCCGTAAGCGAACCGTTCGGCAGAATGTTCATTTATGTTCGTTTATTTATTAAACGAAAGAATATTAATAAGATTTTTTGTTCGTTTAATTAAATGAACGAACACGAACTAAGGGCTCGTTCGTCCATTTATGTTCGTGAACGTTCGGTAATTTGTTCTTTTATGTTCGTCAGTTTATGTTTATTTATGTCCGTACATTTATGTTCGTTTATATTTATTCACATGTGTCTAGGGTTGAGCATTAGATAAAGTCGAGTCGAGTCAAAAAATGACAAGTTATTCGAGTTGACAAGTCCTGTTTTATGACTCGTTAAAAACTTCCTTCTTATCGGCTATGGGTGTTCATTGTTCGATTAAATCGGACTCACCGATCGAACCAAAACAAATTTTGTTAATCTGTTAGATAATTTTAGGCTTCATCATTAATTAAGAGTTTTTCAAATTTCAATTATCTATTAGTTCGGTTCAAAATCAATTAATTAACTGAATTAATCGAACTAACCCAAAATATTAAATATTTAACATATTATATATGTTATTTTTGTTCGTTTATGTTCATTTGTGTTTGTTTATCATTTTAACGAATGAACATGAAAGAACACGAACAAGCTATATTCCTTAACGAACGAACACGAACAAAAAATTTTGTGTTTGTTTATGTTCATGTTCGTTTATTTATTCGGTTAAAGTTAAATGAACGAACATGAACACACCCTCGCTCATGTTCGTTCGGTTCGTTTACAGGCCTATACTCAATCTAGGTTATCTAGTTTGTCAACGTCTAACAAAAGAAGTAAGTCTTGTACAGAGATAATGTGCGACAAGGTTTGTACCGCTAGAGTTTGACCCACAACCTTCACATTCACCACATATTTTCATTTTTTCTCTCAATTTTATTTCTTCACCAAACAAATTGCACCTCAAAATTCTCATACCAGAACAATATGTAATTCAGCTCACTAACTTAAACATCTTTAATATTATCTTTTTAAGGCGACCTAGTGACCCAATTCTTGCACTTAACTGCCACAATGGTATGGTCCCATAGCAAAACAAAAGAAGAAAAAAGTTCAGCTTTAGGGATACAAAAGTTTTGCAGTGTCTGATTGAAAGGAGTTAACAGTTTGTTGAAACTAATGTCGCCAAATTCATGCATTTAGTCTTATGATATCTATGTATATGTGATCCTCATCCAGAAATAAAAGGGGACAAAACTTGTTGGAAAACATATTTTGGAACATTATTTTTGGGGTACGAAAACAAAGCTTTCTGAACATGTTATGTTGGCTGTTTTTGAGCTCATATTATTTTTGTAAGGCTCTATGGAACCTTGAGTTAAAATTGCTGAGGTTTTATGGGTTTTTTTTGGTTAATAAGCGTGTTCATTAGAAAAAGAAGAAGAAGAAGATTAAGTGCATGGATTATTTGAATGTTGACTATATACTGTTTTCTTCTCTAAAGCGATATGATTAGGGTACAATCTAGAAGAATTTAAATTATAAAAATTTTAAGGTTAATTTAAAATTTGTCAATCAAACCAATAACTAGTTAATTTAGCGGGATGAGACGGTAAGTCCTTTAAGTAAGGTTAGATGTTTTGAATTATGACGTTGTAAATGGAGAAAACTAAGTTAAAATAGTCGTCCACGGACCTCTATAAAATATGATCCGAATTAATCAATTAATAGGTTGGATAGAAATGGTTAAAACCAATTTTTTATCAACCAAAATGTGATATATTAGCAAGAAAAATTAATTTAATCTTCATTAGCATTAAATTTTAGATTCGATTCCCTTTTCCCTTCCCTCAAAAATAATTATCTACTCCATCAAAATCTCTCAACTATTTGATTTTAAATTTAAATATAATACTGTTAAGATTTTTTTTTTTGCATTATCCACAAATACTGCAATGATATAATAAACAAATGTTTGACACGTATTATCATTTTATTAAAAAATATTAAATTATTAAAAACTATACCAGTTGTCATGTCAAATTATTGTTATTCATTTAATTGAGATTAACGACTGAGTGCCCGTTTTATTACAAAACGAAAACGTCAGTGATAAAAAAAAACTTACTCAAACTTCAACGACTATTATTTAGTTTACTCATCATAGAATATTCACGTTGTAATAACTAAAAAAATTCGAAGTATCCCATTTTTTTTTTTTGAAAAATTGATTTTGCGGGATTTCTTTAAAAATTTGTATTTTTAAATAAAACTAGAGTCGTCACTGGTCACTTGCATTAGGTACACTGAACACAAAAAAACTAATCAGAGATTCTCACTTTTGTGTTCGGGAGTCGATTACGTGTGGGGAAGGGTTCACACCCCCACCACGCCCAAACTTGATACCAAATCAATTACCATTTTATTAATATCGAATTTTGTAAGTTAAAATAATGATTAAATCAAAATTTGGTTATACATGTGAGTAAATTTTAAGGGTATTGTTATTCGAGAATAAAAAGAAAAATCAAACCATTATCTTTAGTACTAGCTACATTTACTCTCGAATAAAAAGACATCATATTAACAGTTTATATCTAAAATGTAACATAATAACATGGCATGATATAAATAAAGGCTTAAATATTAAACGACAATATACCAAATAAGAAATAAAGATACATTCATGAGAAAAAGTAAAACAATATATATATATATATTACGTATGACACACACATATATATATATATATATATATATATATATATATATATATATATATATATATATGCAAAAAACAAAAGGTATATAATTGAAGACATACATATATTACGCATATAAAGCTACACATATATATTAAAAGGGGACAGAATCGAAGGAATAAATAGATCAATAAAAAGAAAAAAATAAAGAGCCGAACTAAATAAAATAGAAAATATAAGGGTTATAAGGGAAATTAAACCACCAATCTTTGGACTAAATCAAAGCTATAGGATGCAATTAAAAACTTTGAAAGAAATGGAGGGACTGCGGAAAGCATTTACGAAGGGCGAAGGTTCTTAAAATGATAATTAAATCAACTTTAAAATCGGGTATAAAAGCCACTTTTGATAAGCATAAATCAAACTTTTATTTTCCCCAAAACGGATTAAACTCTCAATCCCAAACTCTCTGCCTTATTTAAAGGTGTTCTTGATGAACAGGTGGACACCACCTTAATTTCTAAAAATCGACGGCCTTTTCGCCGCGTCGGCACTCAAAAACTCTCCCCAAAACATTTGCCTTCCCCTCCTGAGACCGAAACCAAAAATAGTTTTTCAAAACAAAACCCCCAAAGCCATTTGTAAAAACAGTGACCAAAAACTCAAATTTTTTTTTTTTTGGAAAACGAAAGAGAAGACTAATGACCTCATATCATTGATGCTTTGGTGCGCCGTTCTTCATCGTAGACAGCGGCCTCAACTGAGCGACGATGATCCAAAAACCAGATCGGATAAAAACCCTAACCCTTTTCTCTTAGTTCTATTTCGAAGACAAAATATAAAGAAAATTTTTACCTCTGAAGGCTTTTTTTTGTATTGATATTAAATTTGAAAATCCCCCCACCTGGATCACTTTTACATTCAATTTTATATCTAGATCTCTCTTTCTTTTTTATTGCATTTGTTTAACTAAACAACTGTTGATGATTATAATGTCTGATTTTTCTTGATTTTGCACACATGGTGTTTAGGGGAGATGGCCGTCGATGTCGACATGGATGCCGTCGGAAGAGTGGTGGCAGTTAATGAAGACACGTCGCGGCAATCGGTGAGGTAGCCTTGGCGCATGGCGCGTAGGAATATCAACGTGCTCGAGCGGTGATTTCACGCGCGCGTGAAGAGAGATGAGAGGTCTTTCGGACTTGATCTCCAAAACAAGCTCAAGCTTCAACTCGCAAACCAGCTCGGCGTTCCTCCTAGACAGGTTGCGATTTGGTACCAAAACAAGCGAGCCCGATGGAAGACACAGAGCTTGGAACTCGACTACAACACACTACAAGTGAAACTAGAGAATGCATTGTCCGAAAAAAGAAGGCTGGAGAAAGATGTCAAGTATCTCCAAGAAGAGCTAAGGAAAGCTCAAGAGATGGTGTTTGCTATGAACAATCAAAGAGATTATCGTCATCAATATCAGCAACAACAACAACAAAACCATCAGGCTCTAAACTTTGTTTCTTGCAATTCAACAGGGTCTAGTGAAGAAGGGGGAAGCTCGAGCATCTATGAAGATGGCGAAGTGTTGAAAATTGATGAACTCTATGCTTGTTTGATTGGTGCAGATAGGTCAACTTGGAGCTAAGCTGGGTTTATGGGAAATTTGTTTTTTTTCCCTCTTTGTATTGATGGCGCAATAACAAGATTCTTGTTGTGTGTCTTAAATTTGTAAGAAAATAGTTGTAACTTTTTTAGGGTGTCGGATGAAGTTAAATGGATGAAGTTTTATATATTTTTTAGATCGTTAGATGAAGTTAAATGGTTGTCTGAGATTAACGATAGGAAATGAGAATATTCTTACAAAAAATGATAAGCAAGTAATCATTTATTTACCATCATCTAGCGAGTCAAAAAAATGCAAAAATAATTGAGTCTTGCATAATGTAAGTAGATCTTAACCTTATATATATATATATATATATATATATATATATATATATATATATATTCAATTGTACCAATTAGTATCTGGTGTAGTTTACCACTAATCTTTAGGATCCGTATTGATTATAACACTTAACTAAAAATCGATACTATTTAACACTAAATTTTAGTTTAAGCTTTAATTATACCATTGATTCATTGAAATTCTTCTACGTTATTGTATGTGGACCATTTGGATCCATCAACATCATTAAATTTAATGGCTTAATGGTATAATAAAAACATAAACTAAAATTTAATGCTAAAACAATATTAATTTTTAGTTAATAGTATAATCGATACTAAATTTACAATTTAGTGATATATGGTGTAATATAATTTAAATTTTCGAGAAGATGATAAATTTGTCCTACATATTGCAAAGTGGTTGACCCCTTTTTAACCTTTATATATTGTTTTGTTTAAATCCAACTTTAATGCTGAATGCAAGTGGCAGCTTGACAAAATCCCTTGCACATTCATGCATCGTCCTTTGGTAATCAATCATTTTCTGTCTAATTCTGAAACTGTACTTAGATTTTCTTTCCTACCAATTATTTCATACATACATACATGCATGCATGAGCATGAATATATTAAAATTTACATTTTTACTTAGTAATTGGGTGCATCTCACAATATAATTGAAGAGTATACTTTTTATTTCTTAAAGCTAAATTATTAAAGGTAAAGCATAATAACTATTAGAATATGTTGTTCGTTAATAATGAGAAAATTATATTGAATCTTTTATTATTTTGGTGTAGTTACGTGATACAATATTTTTTTTTACATTAGCCCTTTAAAAAAGGATATAAATCATCTAAATAAGCTGTTCAAACTCCGACTTCTTAAAAAGAACGAATGTTCAATTGTATTGACTTTTAAATGTAATATTTAATCTATGTATGATAGATGTAATTATTATTTTTTAAATAAACAAAAATATGTTATGTCATGAAAATAATACAAATGTTATATCTATTGATATACAAAAGCTTCAAAATCTATAGAAAACATTATCAATGTGTAAAAAATTTACAATTTAGAAACTTAAACATATAAATGTTAACACAAACATCACACACATTATTTTTCCTAGATTGAATCAGAATGAAATCTCATGCAAAACATAATCCTTCAAGTAATTCCGGTAGAAAATGGAAATTAATTATTCTTAGGCAATCAGGGTTCGAGCAGTTTGTTTGCACATTGTGTTATTAAAGAGTCAAAAATTAATGAACATATATTATCATATAATCACATCAGATATTTTAAAAAAAATATGTAAAACATAATATATATCAAGATATGATACAAACACAGTAGGAACTGAAACATTATAAGACATTATCACTACAACAAAATAGGTTTTTAGAGGTGTTTTTTTTTGAGAAAACGCCGTTATAGATTGATATATGGTGGCGTTTTTAAAGAAACGCCACTACAAACACGTACTTTAATGGCGTTTGTCTAACAAACGCCGCAATAGGATTTTTTTTGGAAGAAGGTATTATGACTGCTTTCTTTTGTATAAACTAAGAGATGATGTACATCCAAAAGGGGAAAAATCATTCTATATGGTCGTTGTTGACGAGAATGTTTCAGGCCTAACCTAACTCTAAAGCCACAACGAGTACATCAATCTACATGGCCGCTAAATCACGAATATAGTCTTCCCACATTTCAGTTGCAATTGAATCCCTCAACTGTGAACTATGTTCTGGATGTTCTGCTTCAAATGCAACTTCCAGATCACGGGTATCAACATGCATCATTGCTTGTTCCACCTCTAGTGGAGCCAATGATTCATGTATCTGTAAGGCAGTCTCCGGTTCATACATTCTAAACAGCATATCATCAGGTTTCTCCCTACGGATGTAGTTATGCAATGCACATGTTGCTACTACCAATTTCACCTGTGTTTGCAATGGGTAGGGAGGAGCCGACATCAAAATAGGGAACCTTTCCTTTAAGGCCCCGAAAATAGGATCAGTAGCATTTCACAGCAAGAAGTGTCGTTGTTTAAATAGCTCCTTGGCATCTTTCCTTTAAGGACTTTATAAAGAAGTGATTTACATGTATAGATCGCCGAGCTAAGTAATAAGGTGAGGGGCGAAGATACATAGTCAATAGCATACGTGTCTATAGACAAGCTATATAACGGCATTTGGTGAAACAAATGCCACTAAAGACAAATTATATAACTTGATCTTTTGCGACATTTTTTGTTCACAAAGCGTTTGATTTAGCAGCGTTTCTTGCTACACTCTTTCTAACGCTGTGAGAGTTTTTAGCGACTTTTAAAAAACGCTGCTAAAGACTTTTCGATGTAGTGCATATAATACATGGCACAACATACAATATAACAATCATATACAACCATGTCAAAACTTATTAAAATGGATAATTAATTTATATAAAAAATTGGATAAATTTATAATAATTTAGAGACATACATATATAATTTGAAAAAAAAAATATAAACCCAACATGAATATACTCCGCATCATTAATTTTTATATTTTATCATATTTTTTGTCCACATCTTGTACAGGTATAGATATTTAACAGTGAAAAAAGCTATTTGATTAATCTCATTAGTTGACCAAAACATAAGTTTTTTTAAAGGAACAACTAATATCAATTAATTGAGGCTAATCAAGTTGTTAATATGAAAGCAATATCTTAATTTATATTTTCATATAATATTGATAGGCGATACATGTATGGAATTATATTGCTGAAATCAACTAATTTTTGTCAAACTAAAAGACTAATTAAAATTTTATTTCTTCACATAACATTAAATTCAGCCCATAAGTTTTTACTATCTCTCTCCAAAGTCCACAACAACTAAGCTGAATATTTCACAAAAAACTTTGGAAAAGTCAATTTATGATGCTAATTATATGCCAGTCTACTGACTACAAGTTTGATTTATGTTTTATTATAATTGTTTTTAAGTTAGATAAATGAATATAAATAAGATTTTTTAAAGTAATAAATACGAATAAGATATATTAGTGGCAAAAATGAACAAACACAAATAAAAGTGACGAATTGTGTAGACTAAAAATAAGGGTTAATATAACTTACATTTTTAGTTAAGTGTTATAATCAATACGGATCCTAAAGACAATTATAATAAAACATAGTATTTTAATGGCGCTTTTAGATATGTAAGTTTTGTATTGGCGTGAAATTTGGTATCTAATATTTTTTTTTGCAGCAATTAGATATGTAAGTTGTAACCTTTTTAATGATGCAATTAGGTACCTAGTATTTTAATGGTGCTTTTAAGTACCCGACTTTTATTTTTTTGGTGCATTTAGGTACCTAACCTTTTTTTATTTACATATGTTCATACTTAAAATTTTAATGTATAAGTTTCGAATTTGTAACACATAGTATCCCTTTAACTAAACAACATTAAACTATAAGTTTGAAACAATCAGAATTGGACATCTTAATAAAAAATGTTAACTAACTAATTGCACTATTAAAAAAATTGGATACCAAACTGCATGTTAATTCAAAACTTAGGTACCAAAAGTTATATTAACCCTAAATTAAACACAATAGCGCTTTCTTTTAGGGTAAAATAATAGTTGGGTGACCAAAACAGAAACTTGAGAATGGATGTGGTACCAAATAGGTAGTTTACCCTTGCTTTTATTGGCAAAGAAAACGCAGCGTTTTGCTTTTGAGAATTATATCTTCTACTTCCCTCTCTTTTTTCCCTCCCCCTCCAAATCAGAACTCCAAAAACATCAGCGCCGGGAACCCGCAGTTCGCTCCGGCCCGACCATAACCCTAAATGGCGTCGACGTCAGCATCTCGGTCCGACGGCGTTACTGGCAGAATCAAACGCGCAGCTGCCAATCTTTACACCGACAACCAAGCGCTTGTCGCTGTAAGTTCTTTTTTTCTTTCCATTTAAGTTATTTTTTTTTTCTGTTACACAAAGCAAATTTGAAAATTAAATTTTTTCTTTTCAGGATATAAGGAAAACTTTGAATTTGATGAAGGACATCGCTGTAGACTTGGAGAAAGATAATCAATTTGACATGGTATTGTTATATTAATCTTATTCTGTTCGATACTATTTACTCTTTAAAGCATAAATTTATCTTTTCCCCCCTTTTTATATGCTGGAAATATGTAAAAGACTAATCAAGTTATTATTGTTAGTTTGTTTCTGTTATTTTTGGTTTCTTGGTGCTTGAATAACCTAATTTGACGTGTTAAAAGAAGTGGGGAAATGTGGGACTCAAATGGGTTTAAAATTTTCTTCAATACCCGTAAACTTAAAACCATTGTACCTGTTATGTAATAAGAAAGTATTGAATATTTGAAAAAAAAAGTATTAAACTTTTGCTCTAGTGAAGCCTGAGTGATGCTATAGATGATTAAAATTATTATATATAAGTATTATTTTTTTTCTCAATTTTCTCCTTTAGATTGACTAATAAGGATGATGAATAAGGTGGTGAATTACGTAACCATGTTTCCGTTATTTGCTTGGGGTTTTAGTTGTAGCATTGTCAGGGTTTCCGTGGTTCGGGACCAAGTGCTTCATTTGACTTTTAGCTATTGGACTGGTTTTATTGTTTTAGTATCAGTTGTTACTGCAGATTCTAGATTGCAGATTGCCCTGTTCTAGAAAGAGGATAAAAGTAACATTGAAGAATAAAAGGAAATATGCTAAAACAATATCCATGACTTGAAAATCAAAAGTTTGAAGATAATTAGAATCAGAATTCAAAGTTTTTTTTTTTCAGTATGATATTGAGAATTTGTTTTGTAGGTGAAGCAGCTAGAAAATGCTGTTGCTGAGCTCCTAGAAACTCATGAAAACGGTCTACATCGTTCATCAGCCATTCAATCTGTCGGAGAAGCATACCGACCAGGGCCTGAGGTGCATGCTTAATCATTCTCTTTTATGCATAAATTTTTGGTTTAGCACTGTTTTTTTTATATATATATATATGCATTTCAGAATTAATGTTATTTGTTGCTTGCATGTTTTAAACTACAGTTAACTGATTTTAAGAAGTTGCTTGACACGGAGTTTGAAAAGGTCAAGTCTAGTTCATCTTCATGTCCACAGAAGCATCCACTGATGCATCAGTTTCAGCAAGCTGTCTGGGTATGTTTTTTAAACTCATCAAGCCACTTTTAAAATTATTTAGTATCAAGCAGAATAGAGGTAGCTAGATTAGAATGTAGACCACTTTGTGAAGGAGGTGCTAATACCACGTCGAGGATCACTGAACTAAAAACTGGTGTTATTAGATGTGGTTTCGGTAATAGGTTACATTCTTTAATGAAAGCAACAGCTGAGGGACAAGTGTGAATGTGTATTTTAGCTGAATATATACATGGCACGTGAGATAATGGTCAGGGCTTCTGCTCTGTGCATTTAACATTGAAATTGGAATGCTTGGTATTTGTTTGCTGTTGATGGGAACTCTTAATCACTAAATTGATGAAGCTGCCCTGACTCACAGCTGCTATACTTGTGAATCGAGAAAACTTTACTCATTTTATCTTTCTCTCTCTTACGCTAAAATTACTGAATGCTGGATCGAATAGATATTATATGCCACTCTATATACCAATGACTATCTTTAAGCTTTTTTAGTTTTATTGGTAATATGATATAATATATATGTAACTATAGTATATCATCATTCAAGTGGGGTTCCTTACATATCCAGTGTTGTTCAATCTTCCACAGAATGTTCATCATGCTGGACAGCCAATGCCAGGTGAAGAGCAGGAGGATATTGTTATGACCAGTACAGAGAGCAATATTAAGAATCTTAAATGTCCAATTACTGGAAAGGATATTACTGAACTAGCAGAACCAGTTCGCAGGTATTGTGAAGTTTATTTGAAAACAGATCTTTCAAATGAAAATCATATTTTCTTTATGTTCTGAGTGTTGCATGTGCTCTTACTCATAGTGGAAAATTTTATTTATATGCATGGCCCTTGATTGATATAAATCTCGGTTCTTGTAAGTTTCAATTGTGAATGTGAATGGTAAGGAAGGATGGTAGTTCCAACAACATCCACTGTAAATAGGATTCTCTGTTGGCTCGGTTTAGAAAATCCTGAAAATCTATCTCATGTCGAGCAGCCTTTTAGAGTTGTCAATATGATTGAATTGTTTAGAAACTTGAGCATGCATTGCAATGCATATTTCTGTTCCCATTCTTTTGTTTCAACCTATATCCAGTTTGTTTATTCCTGTGATGCAGCGTGGACTGCAAGCACATTTATGACAAAAATGCTATCCTGAACTTCATAAAATCCAATCATGGCAACGTCAAATGCCCCGAATCAGGTATACAATACTGATTTCATATTTGAGTTCTTGATTCTTCTCTACATCACTCTCATTATTGACCGTTTCTTCTTCTATCAGCTTGCCCTAAGATGCTGCAGGCAAAAAGAGTCGTTTGCGATCCATTATTACTCTTTGAGATAGACGAGTTGCGCACACTGAGTAGACAGACTGCTAGGACTGACGTGATAGAAGATTTCACAGAAACGGAGCCTCAAGGTGAAGAGAGTCCATGATGGAAGCAGTTGACCATTCTTCGTTCCGATTGTCTCAATTTTGAACCACCGGGGCCTTTCCTAGCTGATTAGAGTCCCTGACTTATATAGCCTTAATGCATATAATTAGAAGTGTAAGTATGCAAACTATGGAAACAAGTGAGAAACATACATGAAGGAATTTGTATATTGGGGTTGATTTGAATCAAATTTTTTTCCTGGAGTGCTTGAACATCATCTTCTCGAGGGACCTTTTCCTAGACGAGTTCATAACATGGTTTTTGATGAATAAGGTTAGGGATGAATAAAACAAAGGGAGGAAAATGATGTTAAAAAGGTAGAGATAAGGTCTTGATTTTCAAAGTTATATTTGTCTGTCCATAAAAGGATATAACTTGATTTCAAAGTTCAATTAGCTACAATCAGATATTTAAATTTGATTTTTAGAGTTCAATTTGATATTAGCTTAAATGAAAAATAAGTGCTTAAAGTATACTATTTTTGAACTTTAAGTACTTAAAGTATTTTTTTTTATAAAAATAGGTGCCTAAAGTTTTAAAGTTATAAATTTAGGTGTCCGACTGTTAACTACTGTTAAAAAAATAGTTAATCAATACAAATTTGACATGTGTCATTTTTAATTTTTTTAAATTATTTTTTTAATAATTTAAATTTTATAAAAAAATCTTAAAATTCTAAAACTTTTTAAAATAGTCCCAAAATCCTAAATCCCCAAATCTTCACCGCTATCGCCGTTGCTGGCTCTACCCTTTTGGTCGTCGGACCAAGCCGACCATTTTTCATCACTCGCTGTCACCAGAAACTGGCGAACGGTGTGCCAACCGAACATTGAACGTCGAACGTGAAATAATCGTTCGATTGGCACACTGTTTGCCAGTTTTTGGCGACGACGAGTTGAGGGAAATGGCTGGATGAGTTCGACGACTGAACGAATATGGTCGGCAATGGCGGCCGACGATGACAGTTGTGAGGATTTTGAAATTTAGGATTTAAGGATTTTTAGGGATTTAGGGACTGATTTGGATATTTTTGTAAATTTTGGGATTTTAAAAGATAAATTTTAATTTTTTTTCCAAAAATAATATTCATGCCACTTGTTGCGTTTTAAATGGATAATATTTTTTAATAGTCGGGCACCTAAAATTATAACTTTTGAAACTTTAACCACATATTTTTACAAAAAAAAATACTTTAGGCACCTAAAGTTTAAAAATGGTATACTTTGAACACTTATTTTTCATTTAAGCCTTTGATATTTAAACTTTATTTTTTTCAATTAGGTACTCAAATTTGACCTTTTGATTTAATTAGTATCTTTTAAGTACTATTTTTTTAAAATAAATAAATAAATTAAGATATCAGATTGAATTAAGAAGCTAGTTACCGAATTGAACCATATAATTAACTTCAGGTACCAAAAAGTATATTTACCCAACAAAATAACCCCAAACCTCATATTAAACTACTACTGTAAAAAACCTTCCCCTTGAACAGAACCTTAGCCATTTCCGACAATGGCATACCTTACTAGGATTCCTGCCGGTCTAATCTTTGGCTTCTGCAGCCGTTCAATTTCTTCTCCGATCAAAAACCCATTCGTCAGTTCTACTCCATCTCATGTTCCTTCACCCAAATTTACCATAACAGCCCAGTTCTCCTCATCTCCTTCACCTTCGTCTGCTGAAACGAATACCCAAGTGTTTGGCAGCAGTAATCGTTGGAGGCCCATGTGTTTGTACTACACTCAAGGCAAGTGTACCCAGGTTTGCCTGCTAGCTTCTGCTACACCTACCCCTTCTTACAATCACTAAGAAAATGTTAGTCTTTATTGATTTTCATGCCTTGTTTTCACAGTTTACCTGTTGCTCACCACCTGTTTGAGTATAAGTTTAAGTGCTTGATGTTACTTTTATGTAGGTGTGTTTTTTAGCCTCTATGGATTCACAATTTGGGCAAATTTAATTTTTGACTAACAAATTAGATGACTTTAGTTTTGTATGCAATAATTATTCATTGGAAGCATATTCAATTTTTTATATATAAATTCTCTCTTGAAGTTGAATGTGGCAAATGCAGGGCACTTGTTTGAGTCGCATTTAGGTTTAAGTTATGGTTGAAATATATATGAAAAAAAAAGATTATGTATTGTAAGTTCTGATATCTAATTTAGTTGCTTTTTTTCTTTCAATTCAGATGGATGATCCTTCCCATCTGGAGAAATTTAACCATGATTGTTCCAGAGATCTTCAAGTTAACCCCACTCGCATAGAGAAAAAATGCTCCCAAGATTTGGATTTTCTCTTGGTAATTGACCTGGAAGGGAAAGTTGAGATACTTGAGTTTCCTGTACTGCTGATGGATGCCAAATCCATGCGTTTTGTCGATTTCTTCCATAGGTTTGATTCTTTGTTTTTTTTTGCTTTACTGTATGTTTGTGCAATTCATTTTTGCCTCTTTTTTTTCCTTGGTAGCATATCCAGATGCTATTTCTATAGTTGTTTGACTTAGTAGCAAATGCTTTTGGCTTGGTTTCAGATCTTGTTACCTAATATATGGGCCAAAAACATTGTTACAGGTTTGTGAGGCCAACTAAAATGAGTGAGCTAGCAATAAACAGATACATTGAAGGAAAATATGGCGAAATCGGGGTTGATAGGTAATGGGAAGGCTTAAGCTACTTCTATTCTATTGTATTGGTCTTGGTCATTTTCCTTACTAGAATAATTGGTAGGATATCTACCGTCGATGTAATTTTATGTGGCTAAAACTTGACTTAATTGTAGAGTCTGGCACGATACAGCTCAGCTATTTACGGAAGTTATTCAGCAGTTTGAAGCTTGGCTGAGTCAACATAACCTATGGGAAAAGGAGAAGGGTGGCTGCCTTACTCGTGCAGCATTTGTAACCTGGTGAGTCTTGAACTCTTCAAGAGTTTATATTTATTTGTTTTCGTCCGATGAAGAATGATTGTTTCTTTGATATTAGTGGAAATTGGGATTTGAAGACAAAGGTTCCTCAGCAATGCCAAGTTTCTGGGATCAAGCTCCCTCCTTATTTTAGGGAATGGGTCAATTTAAAGGATGTATATCTAAACTTTTATGGCCGCGAGGTAACTGCAAGCTTTAATTAAACTAAGACATTCTTTTTTCTTGCATTTCATTTATCTTCAAGCTTTGAATTGATAATACATGGCCAATACTTGTTTCTTGACATGATATCCGACATGTTCAACATGAATATTAGAGAACGAACCTTCAAATCTGTTAAAGAATTTTAAGAAAATTGAGTATGTCCTTGTTGGATGATATTCGCTTTCACTTATCTCAAGTCTTGGTGACAGGCCAGAGGAATGATGTCGATGATGAAGCAGCTTGAAATTCTGTCCTTGGGATGTCACCATCTGGGTATTGACGATTCGAAAAACATAGCAAGGGTACTGCAACGCATGCTTGCTGATGGCGCGCTTATGCAAATTACTGCAAAGAGCAATCCTGAATCTCAAAAAGTTGAATTTCTCTTTGAAAATCGCATCGAACATCCACTAAGGAGGAGATAAGCTTAAGCTAAATCTAAACCTTTTCGGCACTATACATTACATGTGAATTATTATCATTTTGCTAAATAGTTACCTGGAATCCCCCTGTTTCGACTTGCAACATTTGATTCTATGTTTCCAATCCAGTTGATGCTTGGTTAAATTCTTCCCCGGCCAAGCTTTGAGTAAGCCATGAGCTGGATTTTGAATCACTTTATTAACATGTAAGTTTCAGATGTGGTAAACAGTTCGAATTCGACGATGAATATTAAACAGCATTGATTCAGAAAGTTTAGACTGACCCCATTTTTCTTTAACTAATTTGTTAATTTCCTGTTAGATGTACAAAAATCACTCGACAATTCGTATATTCATGTTATATGCTCGTGTCGCGTTCGTTATTGTTAGTTAAGAAAGCAAGGGGCTTTGGCTTCTTATCAATAGACTTTGGATTTTTAAGTTGTCAACTTTATATATATATAAATTAATCTTTAGCTAGAAAAAATATTAAGACACGATAAAAGTTTAAGAAATTATCACAAATTAATTTTTAATATTTTTGTTTGGATTTTTTTAAAATTTTAATTAGACATATTAACAGGATGACTAATATATACACTAAAAGTAAAATGTCAACAATCTCTATGGTAAGTGGTTAAAGCTATCAATTGATATTCTCCCCTCTACATTAGGTTGTGGGGTCAGAACCCATTAGAGAAGGTAAAAATTGTTCAAAAAAGAAAAAAATAAACAAATAAATTAATACTATAGGTAAATAAAATGCTAAAATTTTGGTAAAAACCAACAATCAGTTGATCTAAGTGGGACGAAACGTTAGATCTTTAAACAAGTTTAGAGGTTCAAATTATGTCATTTTGAATAAAATTAAATTGGGTTGAGAGGGTTGGTTTTACAATGAACCTATACAATATCCGATCCAAATTAGTCAACAAAAAAATTGAATATCGATGGGTAAATAAACAAAAAATTCGGTAAAAATATAAAATATTATTAAAATTTATTAGTTAGATTATTGCAAATTTACAACTGAGCCCGAAACAACCAAACGCCCAATCCAGATTTGAATATATATATATATATATATATATATATATATATATATATATATATTTAGTTCTTACATGTTGAATCTTGGAGTTTCGTGTTTTTAGAGGCTTTGTCTGTCATCACCATTCTCTGTTCGAAGTTCAAGTTCTTGCCGCAGGTCAATCAGTTTTCTTTCTTTTTTTTTCAATATGTTCTCTCAGTGATAAATAACTCATAGATTATTGATATAATTTAATCCAAACTACTTGTCTGATTCCGTTGTCATCTTTGAAATTTGCAATTTTTCTGAGAATAAGATATGGGTCTTAATCTGTTTTGCTAAATTCAATCATAGTTACATCCCCAGTTCTTTGATATGTAGAATTCGCTAACCCACATCTCAAATGTTTATTTTTTCCCTGCTAAACCTAAACCAATGAAGAAATTCAATAAAAGCAATGGATTTTAAGTCGGAATTGTCTATTTTTTTGGCACCTAATTTGCAAGCATGCTGAAAATATGATATGGGTGTTTAACTATTAATCTGGTTTTGTAAAGTTGTAATATTTATGTAATTAGGGTTAGCATAACTCGGTTTCCGTTATTCTTGGGGATTTGCTTGATTTTCTGATCTTGATTCAGTATTGGCTTCAAAGTTCAATAGCTACTTGACAAGTTGGGGAAAAGGAATTGAAGGCTGAATATAAAATGGAAGGGGCAGCGAGGGTCCAAATTCTTTCCCAAATGGGGGTTTCGGAGGTTCCGTCGCAATATATTCAGCCCCCCGAGAACCGGCCTAAATCCGAAACCAACAGTATAATTGGTTTGAGCTGCAAAAATGTCCCTGCCATTGATCTATCTTGTGAAAAAGGGTCTGTCCTGGCTGCCATTCAAGATGCTTGTAGAGAATGGGGAGCTTTTCATGTTATCAACCATGGGGTACCTACGAAACAGATGGATGATTTGAGGAGAGTCTATCTTTCTTTCTTCAATGATTTTCCAATGGAAGAAAAGCTCAAATATGCTTGCCGGCCTAATTCTGCTGCCTCGGAGGGATACGGTAGCCGCATGCTAGTGAGCTCTGAAAACGAAACTGTTTTGGATTGGAGGGACTATTTCGATCACCATACGTTACCTCTTTCACGCCGCAATCCTTCCTCTTGGCCCCATTTTCCTCCCGAATACAGGTACACTGTTTTATATTGATTAATGTTCTTAAAGGTGTTATTAACTTGATTTATTTTTCTTCAGGGCGTTGACGGCTGATTATAGTGATGCGATGAAAGCGTTGGCTCAGAGACTGTTGGCATTGATGTCCGAGAGTTTAGGAATCAAGGCATCCTGCATGGAAGATGTGATTGGAGAATTCTATCAGAACATAACAGCCAGTTACTACCCTCCTTGCCCGCAGCCGGATTTGACGTTGGGCCTGCAATCTCATTCTGATATTGGTGCCATCACACTTCTAATACAGGACGATGTTGGTGGCCTGCAAGTGCTCAAGGATGGAGAGTGGCTCCTTGTCGATCCCCTGCCGAATGGCATCCTTGTTCTTGTGGCTGATCAAACTGAGGTACGCTTTTTAAAATTCTATCAATGTATCATACTATGAAAAATGAATGTCGAGAATCATAACCATTTGATTCCTTGGGAACTTGCCTTGCATGCAGATTATAACTAATGGAAAATACAAAACCTGTGTGCACCGAGCCGTAACAAATGCAAACAAAGCCCGTCTCTCGATCGCTACTTTTCACGACCCAGCCAAGACAGTCCGAATATCCCCTGCCTCTGATCTTGTGAGTCAAGATTCCCCACCTCGGTATTCTTCAGTTGTTTACGGAGACTACTTGTCATCATGGTACTCAAACGGCCCTGAAGGAAAACGAAATCTCGACACGCTCCTGCTCGACACTTCAAAGTAAACCGGGAATGCTTGTACTCTCTGAAACTTACCCTGTAATAAGTTCATGCTCTTTCATTTCAACAACTCGAAAATATTTAAGCTATTGTTCTGCATTGCCTGCAAATATGAAGGCATAAGAACAGTCAATGTTATTTAATTTCTGGCATTGAGATTGTATTCTGTTCCCTGAGGAATTTATGATTTGATATGGGTTCTCGTAACACTAAATCCCCGTAGATAAACATGAATTTATTGATCAACTAATTGGTTTCATTTCACATACAGCTGCAACTAAAAGATCCAAGTTAAACTTACATGAAAGTACATAGTTAATGGCCAGTGTCTATCCCTATGTCTATCCCTATATGAACTAACAGAATAACAGAACGCGAAGGCTTGTTTCAACCGACAACTTCATGCAAGCTCTGGACGAACTTATTGACATATTCATTCACCACATTAGGGTTTATTATTTGAATCCACTTATTATGATTCTCCTTCAGCAATTTACCCACTTCACTGTCTTTATCCATCACTAATTTGATAGCTTCACTCAGATTCTCCTTCGGAATCCAGCCATTTTCTTCCCTCTTGACCTCCACCGCAACCTTGAGCTCATTGGTCAGTAGCTTGGTGTTCAAGATTTGGTCACCCAAGTGTGGAGCCAACACTATTTGGCAATCACTCATCAAGGACTCCCACATTGAACCGAACCCGCAATGGTTAACGAAACATCCCACTGATGGGTGAGCCAACATCAGTGGTTGCTGCACCCATCCACCCCAAACCACTCCTCTACCTTTGACCCTCTCTTCGAACCCTTCCGGCAATGCTTCTTCGATAGTTGCAATCCCTGCCGGTGGCTTTACAGCCATTAAAAACGGCAGCCCCGTTAGTTCAAACCCTAATACGAGTTCTCTGAACTGAGTCTTTTCGAGAATAATTTGGCTCCCGAAAGCACAGAACACCACCGAGCCTGGTTCGAACCTGGCTAACCAATTACCCCATCGTTCTTCTAACGTAGACTTGGACTCTTCAGGCAAAACCGGACCTGTTAAAAGAACTCGTTTCTGGTATTGACTCCCGATGTAATCACATAAGTCCCGTTCAACTTCATGACATGTCCTCATTGCTAAAACATCAGAGTTCTTCATTGACATGGTGACTCTATCGTGAAACGTTAACCCCTCTCTGAAAGGGTTCGTCACGAACAACAAAGTCTGCAGCTCCTTGCCGCGCAACACAACGGATGATGAAGGGTAACCGGGCGGCGGTGAAGCCAGGTCTTCCACGGTTACAGGCCTATCGGTTGGTATATTCCGTGCCGGAACAAGAACGATAGCGATCGACGAGGCGGAAACCACTTTGAAACACATTGTTTTGATCCCAAGTGGCTTGGCCACCTGGGGTATCCAATGAGCAGCGTCGAAAATAATCAGCTTGGGTCTAATAGACTTGATAAGGCTCCGGAGTTGGTCAATGGTGAGGTCCATGGCGATGGCGAGGAAACGGCTCAAGGAAATGGGGATATCGGAAGCGGTCTCGGCACCGGGAGGGAGGCCGGTGACCGATGGAACAGTTACGGGATGGAAGGATATGAAATCCGGGAATAAATTCAATGGCTCCAACTGGTTAATAGCCTTTCGGGGTACTGCGAAAGTGATTCGATAACCCTTTTGAGCAAGCTTGTTGGCGAGATGAAGGAATGGTGTCATGTGACCAAATGCAAACCATGGGAACATGAGTATACGAGTGTCTGAACTGTTGGTTTCTGCCATTGTTGTTTGATTGTATTTGGCTTGGTGAAACTGCAGGCAGCTAGTGATACGGGAGTTGGTTTTGAAAAAGAGAATATAGACGGGGCATTAAATAGCGAAATTCCAGGGTAAAATTATTAACTAAACTGCGAAATCTTTTGCGGTTAAAGTTCAGGACTTTATTTACTAGAAACCAATCAATCACACACACCAGATAGGACTGTCCATATACCGTACCGAAAAGCCCGAAAAATCATACCGGTAAAAATAAAGGTTAAAAGAGACGGTTTCAATTTCGATATTTTGGTGAAATGGTTAACCGGAAAAAATGTACTGAATAAATAGTAGTAATATATATATATATATACATATATATTATTTATAATATTAGATGTAAAATTGTAAAATTTGGCCTAAAACTTCATTATTGTATTGTTGGTTTTTCTATTATAAATATGGAAGACTTTATTCCATATTTTTTAAAGTTATTATAATTAATAGTAAAAAATAGGTATATTATTTATAATACTTATGTAAAACGGTTTAAGATTAATTGAATAATCTAATCGAATAAACCAATTAACCGCTTAAATAATAACCGATTTAAACGAAATGGTTACAATTCACCAAAATGTTGAACGAAGACTTCGAATAACTAAATTGACAAATTATTTAGGTATGATTAATCGCCTTTGAACTCCCACACCCGTACATGAAATCCATAAACAAATAAATTGGAAAATTATATACATATATATTTAGGTGGATTTTAGAAAAAAAAGTTGGTATTTTTTATACAAAATGAGCATATTTTTAAAGGCGGATATATTTTTAAGGGTAAATTACATGAAACACTATTGAACTTTAACATGTGTATCAAAATTATCACTGAATTATAAAATGATATTAATATACTACTGAAGTGTATTTTAATATAGTTTCTTTGATGCCTAAAACGATTGTTTTATTAGATAAAAATTAAATAAACCTTGTGTTTAAGGAGCCTTGAGCTAAGAACCTCTTAGATAAAATGTTAAAATCAAACCACTAGGCTAACTTAAAGACTTGATATAAATCCAACGCAAATAGTATATAATTAAAACTGCAGTTGAACTTAATTTCTTTTGTCTCATGATATAATTTTATAATATTTATAATATAATTTATATTAACTTTATAAATAAATATTACTTATAATTTATATTAGAAAACTAAAATATTATTTATAATATATATAACTAAATCCTAAACCACAAATTCAAAATTCCAAACCCTAAACCCTCAACCATAAACACAAACCCCAAACCGCAAACCATATATATAACTAAATCCTAAACCATAAATTCAAAATCACAAACCATAAACCCCTAACCACATATATATATAACTAAATCATAAACCCTAAATTTAGTATTTGGAGTTTGAGGTTTAAAGTTTGAGGTTTAATAATATATTTGGTTAGAGTTTATGGTTTGAGTTTGAGATAAGGGGTTTGAGGTTTGGAGTTTAGGGTTTAGTATTATATTTGGTTAGAGTTTATGATTTGAGTTTGGGATAAGGGGTTTGAGGTTTAGTTATATATATATTATAAATAATATTTTAATTTGTAATATAAATTATAAATAATATTTATTTATAAAGTTAATATATTTATGAAATTGTAAAATGAGATAAATGAAATTAAGTTCATCTTCAGTTTTATTTATATATTATTTACCTTGGAATTATATCAAGTCTTTAAGTTGGCTTGCTAGTTTAGTTCAAACCTTTCAATTGGAGCAGGCAAAGAAGGTGTCCTTAGCAAATTAAGTCTCGACGACGATTCGCCTATCGATTTGATCTTCCCATCGGTTCTCTTTTCTCGAATGCCAAGTATCTTATGATCCGAACACGTCGTTTTAGGTGCTTGAAGCGATAATTGCCTATTCAATTCGATCTTCCCACCGTTGTTCTTCCTATCCGTCCCTATACACGGCGGCAACGACGGGGCACGGACCGAACCATTACGGCTTTCACTATACGAATAATTAGCCAAAACATCTTGTCTGAAATTCGACATAGTACAAGGATCCGAATAACATCTCCACATCCTCCTCCTCCTATCGAACAAGTTCTCAAAAAACTAGGACTCTTCTAAAAGATCGAGAGCTTCAACTGTCTCCATTTCTGCAAACTGATCATACATTCTTTTGCCTTTTAACATCATTTGATCATGTCATGTATCAGACGAATTTGATTAAGAAAAGCCATGTGGGCAAGGTAGCCATGTGGCTTTGTTGGAGTTTTATTTCCTTTGATAATAGCTGATTTCTGTTGGAGTTTGTTATCTCCCACGTTAACGGTTGAAGGTTGTTAGGCCGTTAGGCAGCCTGTTGAGAAATAACCAACTGCTCAAGTAATAGCAGGTGTGGTTATATCTTGGTAAGGCTATAAAAAGAGAAGGATATCGTTTACCTTGGCCATGTCTTTTAGTTAACTGGCCTACATCTCAAATCTCTCTAAAATCTTTCTTTTCTGTTTGGCTAGTTTGCTTTATATTCTCAACATGGTATCATTCGCCAGGTTTTTCTTATTCTTTAGGGTTTCTACATTTGTTCTGTTGCTTTCGCGTCGCTCTATTCTTTGCTCATGGCCGATCCTGTGGTTCCGTTGTCCGAAGATGATGATACATGCAGCTCTCGTGGTGGTCGAGCATTCACAAATAAACGAGTGAATGTTCTCCTCAATGAAACCAACTTTCTAGTCTGGAAGCAACAGGTTCTCTTGACAGTTAGAAGCCATCGTCTTGAGAAGTTTCTTAATGGGACTGCTACTACTCCACCAGAGAAGGTTCAGAAAACTGACAGCACGATGACAGAAAATGAGGCTTATGAGGTATTTGTTGCGCAAGACAGTGCGTTGGCGTCGTGGCTGTTGTCCACGATGAGTCCATATCTTCTTTCTCACTTCGTTGGAGCTGAGACGACGGCTCAGATCTGGACTATTGTGACTGAGTTCTTTAGCAGTCGGTCAACTACCATTGTTATGAGTCTCCATTTCAAGCTTCGTGCTATACGAAAAGGCGATGTGAGCATGCGTACGTATATCTCGAGAGTCAAGGAGATCTGTGATGCGCTGGCATCGTGTGGCAGCCAGTCTCAACAACGGAGAAGATAGCGTCCATCCTGAATGGGCTTCCAGCTGAGTATAAACCTTTTGTGGCGGTTTTCACTGCGAGTCGTGAACCGTTCACTCTCGATGGTGTCACGGCGGTTCTTGTTGATGCTGAAGCTCAACAAGATATATTTGATCAATCGCATCACATTCCGTTGATTGCTAATAATGTTCAACTGTCATCTGGATCTGGTGACAACTCAGGCGAGGGATCTGAACAACATATGGCTCGCCAACAGTTAGGGCAAACAAGTCGTGGTCGTGGTAAGAATCGGTATCAATGTCAACTCTGTGGCAAAATGGGGCATCTGGTTGATCGATGCTATCGACGATTCGATAAGACTTTTCCTGGAGTAACTGCCTCAGCTTCTAGACCTTGTGTCAGTGAAGGTGCGTCGTCTGCTAACATCTGTGTCACTGACACCATCGGTGCGTCTCCAGCGTGTAACATTGCAGGCCTTGGTCCAACAGCAGCTGGTTGTACCCAGTGTATGCAAAGTCGTGGCTCTTCACCTTCATCTTCTTCTGGGCAGAGCGATGCTTGGTATGTAGACACGGGGGCAACACATCATGTGTCACCAGATGTATCCAATACCCATCAATGTGCAGACTACTCCGGCCCAGGTAAACTTTGGTTGGTGATGGTAAGGGGTTAACCATTTCTAAAGTTGGCCACACTTCTATTACATCTGCTGCTAGGGTTTTATTATTGCGTGATCTCTTAGTTGTCCCTCAGGTCACTAAGAATCTTCTTTCGGTGTCCAAGTTTGCTAGGGGCAATCACGTCTACTTTCAGTTTCATGCAAATAAGTGTGTGGTTCGTTATGAAGCAACACATGATGAGCTGCTGTGGGGCACTGAAGACCATGGGCTCTACACGTTTAATAATGGTGGTATTGTTACACCTAACCCTCAGTTGAACTTTGTTCATGTTAAGTGTACTGAGTATGAACTTTGGCACCGTAGAAGATTAGGGCATCCTGCTCATCCTACCTTGGCAAAAGATCTAAAAAATTGTAATGTAACCTTGAATAGTGAAGAAAATAAATTTTCTTTTTGCTCTGCATGTCATATTGGGAAAAGTCATAAACTTCCTTTCGATGACTCACATACTGTGTATGCTTAACCTTTTTAACTTGTTTTTACAGACCTATAGGGTCTGGCGCATGTATCGTCGGCATGATATCGTTACTATGCATCCTTTGTAGATTCATGTACTAGACATACATGGTTGTTTTTACTCAAAGAGAGTCTCAGGCCGTAATAGCATTTAAGCATTTTTCTAAGCTTGTTCAAAACCAGTTTGGGGCTGATATAAAGGAGATTCAAAGTGATTGGGGAGGTGAATTTTGAAGCCTCTCACCTATCCTGGCTGAAGCAGGGATCCGGCATCGTGTGACTTGCCCACACACATCGGAGTAAAATGGTGTTGTCGAGAGAAAGCATCGACATATTGTAGAGCTGGCCCTAACTCTCTTAGCTCAAGCATCCCTTCCTACAAAGTTTTGGTCATATGCTGTGGTTAGTGCAGTTTATATTATAAATCGGCTACCAACTAAAGTTCTAAATGGCGTGTCTCCGTTTGAAAAGCTGCTGAGAAGGATTATAGCTTCATGAAGGTGTTTGGCAGCACCTGTTTTCCGTATTTACGATCGTTTCAGAGGCATATATTGGAGTTTCGCTCACAACCGTGTGTGTTTCTTGGTTACAGTCCGCAACATAGAGGATATCTATGTCTTACTCCTCATGGGAAGGTGATTATCTCGCGTCATGTAGTTTTTGATGAGAGTAAGTTTCTCTTTGCAACCAAGGATGCACACAAATTGGATGCATGTATGGGTGTGTCAGCTTCAGACTTTCAGTCAGCTTCTTTGAGAGTGGTTTCTAGAGGTGATCAACCCTTTTCGAGTGATACTCAGCCAAGTCCCATTGTTGATATGCCATCTGAAGCTGACGGTGGCATGGCACAAGAATCCACACAGTTAATGCATGGTAACCAATGTGATGGTGTGTCACATGGAAATCAACCTGTTGTGCACTTTCCTTCTAATACCCCTAGCAGTTCATCAGCACCTGCTGAGCGGCTGGTCAGTGAACATCAGTCTGCTGGCAGCTCCTTTCTTGGATCGAGTCCTACGATGATGCCTTGTGATGCAGCCCCGGACAATACCCTGCCGGATCCAGTGGGGTGTGAACAAGACTTAAACTCTAACCACGATGTTCAGGGCGTGTCAGACACAACATCAGCAGACATTTTGGTTGAGCAACGTGCTAGTGGAGTCACTAATTCACACGCAATGGTTACCAGAAGCAAGAATGGGGTCTTTAAACCCAAGGTCTACTCAGCGGCAGTAGATACATCAGCTGAAGAAGTTCCAAAAACCATAGAACAAGCTCTACAGTCCACTGCATGGAAGAAGGCTATTCTTGATGAGTATAATGCTCTGGTTGACAACAGCACGTGGAAGCTGGTTCCTTTACCAGCAGGGCGCAGGGTGGTTGGTTGCAAGTGGTTGTTCCGAGTGAAACGCAACCCAGATGGCTCGGTTTTAAGGTATAAGGCACGGTTGGTTGCAAAGGGGTTTTCTCAAATACCAGGTCAGGATTTTAAAGACACATTCAGTCCAGTTGTTCGATTCTCAACCCTGAATATTGTGTTGGCCTTGGCTATTTCTAATGGATGAAAACTACGACAAATCGATGTCAATAATACATTTCTGAATGGAGAGTTAGATGAAGAGGTGTTTATGCAACAGCCTCTAGGGTTTGAGAAAGTTGCAACAGATGGTTCAGCACTTGTGTGCTCTTTACAGAAGGCTCTATATGGACTTCGACAAGCTCCACGAAATTGGTATAACAAGCTGCGTGCTCACTTGGTTGAAGAAGGTTTTAGAGAATCCAAGGCTGATACGTCCTTGTTTGTTTGGAGTAGAGAATGAGTCATCATGTACTTGTTAGTATACGTTGATGACATAATAGTAACGGGACAGTCCAACTCGCATGTTGAAAGTGTAATACTCAACTTGAATAGCAAGTTTGCTCTAAAAGATCTTGGTGAGCTCAAGTTCTTCCTAGGTGTAGAAGCGGTTCGAAACAGTGAAGGAATGTTGCTGAGTCAGAAAAAATACATACTTGAGTTGCTTGAAAAAACGAAAATGCTACAAGCCAAGTCAGCCCCTACGCCAATGGTCTCAACGACAAAGCTCGGTCTTGATGATGGTAGTCCCCTTGTTTATGCTCATGAGTATCGGAGTGTTGTTGGAGCGCTGTTATACGTCTGCCACACACGTCCGGATATAGCATTCAGTGTAAACAAAGTGGCTCAGTTTATGCACAGGCCCAGCGAAGCTCATCTAAATGCTGTCAAACAAATTCTGCGTTATTTGGTGGGCACTATCGACTATGGATTATGGTTCTCAGTTGGGGACAAGGGAAGTTTGGATATTGTGGCATATGCAGATGAAGATTGGGGCAGCAGCCTGGATGATAAACGATCCACGACAGGGTATTGCGTGTATATCAATAGTTGCTTGGTGATCTGGAGCTCAAAGAAACAAAAATCTGTGTCACGATCGACCACAGAAGCTGAGTATCGAAGTATAGCAGATGCTGTTGCAGAGCTTACATGGGTGCAAGCGGTTTTGAGTAACATGGGTGTCCAGGCAAAATCTGTTCCTATAGTATGGAATGACGATACAAGTGCTATAGCCATGTCTGCAAATCCTGTGTTTCATTCACGCTCCAAGCACGTTGTGTTGGATGTTCATTTTGTTCGAGAAAAGGTTTCACAAGAACAAGTTCAAGTGAATTATGTACCTGCACAGAGCATCAAGCAGCAAATGGATTAACAAAGCCTCTCTCTAGATCTTGTTTCCAGTTGTTCCGAAATAAGATGAGTGTACAAACTGGAAGATGCTCAACATGATTGAAGAAGAGAACGGGGAGAATGTTGGAGTTTTATCTCCTTTGATAATAGCTGATTTCTGTTGGAGTTTGTTATCTCCCACGTTAACGGCTGATTGCTGTTGGTTTTCGCGTCATCCTTGAAGGTTGTTGGGCCGTTAGGCAGCCTGTTGAGAAATAACCAACTGCTCAAGTAATAGCAGTGTGGTTATATCTTGCTAAGGCTATAAAAAGAAAAGGGTATCGTTTACCCTGGCCATGTTTTTTAGTTAACTGGCCTACATCTCAAATCTCTCTAAAATCTTTCTTTTCTGTTTGGCTAGTTTGCTTTATCGTCTCAACATGCTTTAGAGATCATAGCTCAGAAACCCATATTTTATATTGGAAAAAGGATTCGGTGGGCGAATTTGATAAGCTTGGGAATTGGTGGATATAAGCTGAGAATTATATGGGGGATGCGTTATGCTGTTCATATATCGGCTATGATTTTGCTGTCATTTCGACAGCAGAGCACATTCGCCATGTGATGGGTCGTTTTGTTTGTGAATTCTGAGGAATAAAACAAAGGAAAATAATGGCTTGTTTCTTGTCTTTCATCTCATAAGACAAACTGGAAAACAACTCCTAACGTGTTGAAACTGCATATTTTTGTTGGGTTTTTTTCTTCGGTTGTTGATTTAGAAGTTCAATGAGGGATGGAGTTGTTGGTTTTTGGTGCAGAGATCTCTTTCGATCACGGACTTATTTTTGTTTGTTTTTCACACCTTTTTGGATATATATAGTTTTAGGATTATTATCTTATACAATGCCGTAGAAAAGAAATGTTCTATAAGCATGGTTATTTAGAGGTTTAAGGTTTTAGTTTAGTGTCTAGAGGTCAAGGGCTTAGGTGATAGTCTTTAGAATTTAGGGTTTAAAGTTTAGGTTTTGAGGTTAGAGTTTTAAGGTTAGAATTTTAGATTTTAGCTTGAAAATAGATATAATTGTGTTATTTTTTACACTAATAGTGTATCAAATATTCACCCATAATTTTATATAGGGTAAAGTACTTAAATGGTCACTAAACTATCTTTAAAAATACAAAATGATCACCAAACTTTCAAAAAATACATAATGGTCATTAAACTTTAGTTTTTATTACAAAATGGTCACTGGGCCGTTAACTGTCGTTAACTGAGAGACGTGACAGTTATGAAAATTTGTATAATAACATATTTAATCCTCAATATTTATACATTCAATCAATTTAGGCATCAATAATGAGGGTTAAATTAGGAATAAATTGATTAATGTGTCAATATGGAAGATTAAATGTTATATTATTCAATTTTTTGTAACTATCATGTCACTCAATTAACGACAATTAGCGACTCAGTGACCATTTTGTAACAAAAACTAAAGCTTAATGTCCATTATATAATATTTGAAAGTTTGATGACTATTTTGTATTTTTAGAGATAATTTAGTGACCATTTGTTTACTTTAACCTTTTATATATATGGGTAGGATCCTTAGTTTATTAATAACGATAGTAATAATAATAATATTTTTTGTCGGTCAAATTCACATATTATTTATTTAGATTTTTGATTTGCGGTTTTAAGTGGTCTTTTAATAGTTTAATCATCTTTTGTGCTTCGTTTGTCGATGCATTTAAATTTGTTTGCATCTATTTTTCGATTGAGTCTTTTGGATGAGTTTTTAACCTTTTCCATTTATGGTACTTGTATGATCTAAAATGAATAGTTTTTTGTGTCAATGTTATAGAAAAATGTCCAAATTGTGTATTTAGTTTACGATGTTAGTTGTAAACTCTTATCGTAATTTTAGATATTTTCTCTTTTTAATAAGACTAACGACTTCTATTAAAAAAATATTGACGTCTATCTAAAAAATCAAATGTAATTTGTCAAAAGCCTCTATATTATATTAATGTAAAACATTAAATAGAAAAATTAAATTTAAATATTAGAGATAACATTATTAGAAAGAATATTTACAAAATTCAATCATGGATAATAGAAATTACAATATTTTAAAAATCCATTAGGAGAAAATTTTAGTATTTTAAAAACTCATTAGGAGCAAACTCTCTCTCTCCTCCCCTAGATAGAAATTGTTCGAAAATTGTAGTATTTTAAAAAAGATGATTATTTAATACACTGGCGTTGGAATTTTTTCTTTTGATTCTTTATATTTTTTTATAAATTTTAAAATTATTTTGAATTTATTTTTACCTTTTAAAATTTATGTTTTTCCAAATTTTGATTTCGTCCCTGATACTGAATGTCTATAGGATTTTTTTCTAATCGTCATTAATAACACACAATCATAATATAATATTAGATGTTTGTCGTGTTTTTTCGATTATCATTCATAGTCTCATAATATAATATCGGATGTTTGGTAATGTTTTTCTCCCACGCCAGGCCTCCAGTATCCGGAGCAAGAGAAAAGAGAGGAAATAATTGAAAGAAAACACGAGAGAAAGAATGATAAGAAAGAGATAAAATGGGAAGAGAGAAAAATAATTGAAAAAATATATATTTTTATACATAAGTTGTGTAAAAAAATTTATACAACCCTTCATATTTAAGGTATAAAATTTAAAATCTAAATCCCTAGCCCTAATACACTAAAACCTAAACCTTAAACTTTAAATTCTAACCATAAACATTAAATTCTACACCTTATAACCTAAACCTCTAAACCTCTAAACCTTAAATCACAACCTATATTTCTAAACCTTAAAATTAGGGATGTAAAAACAGGTAATCAGATGGGTTTCAGGTCGGGTCCTGTTAGGTCGGGTCAAATTGGATACATGTTATTTCAGGTCGATTTAATGTTTCAACTCGATTCGGGTCGGGTGCGAGTTAGTTTTAGGTCGGGTTCATTTCGGGTCGAGATCATTTTAGGCCGGGTTCATTTCAGGTCAGGTCAAAATGGTTCGGGTCCGAATCAGTTAATTGAAGGGTTAATTCGGGCTCGGGTTCATTTCAGGTCGGGTTCACTTTAGGTCGGGTTAATTCGGGTTTCAAATTCGTATTAAGTTTGAGTTTGATACAAATAATCGATAGACTTTGGGTAGGGTCATTTCAAGTGAATTATTTAATGCCTTTCACAAACACGAATCACATTAAAAATAAATATTAGGCACTATAATGAACAAAAATAACATCATATTTGAAATATTGGAGTAAATGACAAAAATTAAAAATTAATAAGGGTCAATTTTGGTGAAAAATAAAATTTTAGGGACTAACATGAACAAAAATATCATCATATTAAAAACATTGGACTAAATTACAAAAAAAATGAATAGGGTCAATTTGGAATAAAAATAAAGTTTTAGGGACTAACATGAACAAAAATATCATCATATTGAAAACATTGGACAAAATAAAAAATGAATAGGGGTCAATTTGGAGTAAAATTTAAATTTTAGCTACTAGAATAAACAAAAATATTATTAGACTAAATTGCCAAAAGTATAGATAAATATGGGGCAATTTTGACTAAAAATTAAATTGTAGGGATTAGAATAAACAAAAATATTATTAGACTAAATTATCAAAAATAGAAATATATATAGGTCAATTTCAGCTAAAAATAAAGTTTTGGGGACTATAATGAACAAAATTATCATCATATTAAAAACATTAGACTATATTAGAAAAATTTAAAATAAATAGGGGTCAATTCGAATCTCTCAACCCCAAATCTCAACCCCTAAATCTTACAATCACTAATAATTAAAGTGTAAACCGAATCCCTAAACTAATCTCATAACTCCTACCAAACACTTAACTTGATACATTTACCCCTAAACCTCAAACCACTAAATCTTACAATCACTAATAATTAAAGTGCAAGCCTAATCCTCGAATCTCCTAATCCCTAAACTAATCTTATAACCCCAAACACTCAACTTAAAACATATGTTATACCCATAAACCCCAAACCTCAACCCCTAAATCTTACAATCACTAATAATTAAAGTACACGCATAATCTCCTAATCCCTAAACTAATCTTATAACCCTAAACACTCAACTTGGCACATTTACCCTTAAACCCCGAACCTCAACACCTAAATCTTACAATCACTAATAATTAAAGTGCAAGCATAATCTCCTAATCCTTAAACTAATCTCATAACTCTAAACACTCAACTTGACACATTTGCACCTAAACCCCAAACCTCAACCCCTAAATCTTATGATCACTAATATTAAAGTACAAAACTAATCCCCTAATCTCTAAACTAATCCCACAGCCCCAAACACTAATAATTATAATGTAATACATTATAATTGTCGACGCCATTTTTCATCCTTGCCGAAATAAATTGGGCCTTCAAAAGCCCGTCAAACGTTTTAATTATTAAACAATTTTATGACGGAGGATCTAATGAAAAAAGAACTAAACCTAAAGGTCTAAGGAAACTAAATTCAATTTGGGACTAAAATGAATCAAAATAAAACTAAAGAATAAAAAAGGGTTTAAGTGTAAAGCTCCTAAACTAGTAATGGCCTAATTCACTAATAACCCATTAAAAATGGGCGGGCAATATTTCCTCCATTTGTTACAGCAATTGGCAATTGCTTTTTAAATAGGGTGGGCTGCGGGTATATCAACTTGAAAAATGGGCTGGCATGTTTTTAATTTTTAGGAACTAGAATAAAATACAAAAAATGAATAGTGGTTAATTTAGAGTAAAAATTAAATTTTAGGGACTAGAATAAATTGGACTTAATTTTCAAAAATATAAATAAATATAGGGCAATTTTGACTAAAAATTAAATTGTAGGGACTATAATAAACACAAGTATTATTAGACTAAATTACCAAAAATAGAAATTCCCCTAATTCCCACCAAAATTTTGGGTGGCTTATTCTTCTAATTCCCTCCAAAATTTTGGGTGGCTTTTATCCCTCCAAAATTTTTAGACTAAAAGTAAATTAATCTCAAACCTAAAAAATATGTGACTTATTTCCCTCCAAAATTTTGTCTTTTTCCCTCTTTTTTACCAATTGTCTTTTTCTACCAATTGTTTTAGTTTAATTCAATTGAGTCCCAACTTAGATTAATTTAATTGAAATTCCACATTTAGTTTTAGAATTCTTTTAATTATGTCCGTGATTTATGCTTCTAGATTTTAGTTTAGCTCAATTAGATTCTAAGTTTAATAAGTTAATTCAATTCAAACATTATTATTATTATTATAAACTTTGATTAAATATAATTATACACAGAATTTTGATATGGATGTAAACGTATAATTGTACACATGATAACATCAACATAAAAGTTAAAACTTTTATTTAGTTCAAACTTGACAAATAATTTATATTGAATGAGTTACTAAGCATATTGAATTATTACTAAGCATTGAATTATTTAATAAAATTTCAAACGTAGTAGTGTCAAATGAATATCTAAATCCAATCTTTCATTTTTTTGATATTTTTAATTGATTAATTATGCATATATAACAAAAAGATTATTTAACACTTAAAATTGATTTAAAAAATTAATTGTTTATATTTACCAACTTAATAGTTTACATTTATCAACACTTTAAATTCATCAAATCGTCAAATCATAGGCTTCCTCAATTACATGTTAGGTAAATCAAGCCAGGTCAATATTAGTTCAGGTCAACAACAGGTCGGGTTCAAAACAAGTTGGGTCAATTAACAGGTCGGGTTCAAAACAGGTCAGGTAAAATTAGATCTCGGGTCAATTCAGTCGGGTAATATCGGTTATCTGCCAGGTTAGTCTCGGGTTCGGGTTCATTTCAGTCGGGTGCAGGTCGGGTTTCGGGTCTACAATAACAGGTTCAATTCAGGTCCGGGTCATTCTCGGTCGAATGCAGGTCGGGTTCGGTTACTACAGTAACAGGTTCAACTAGGGTTCAGGTCAACAACAGTCGGTTACAGATCGGTTTCGGATCATCGCATCCTCGGGTCAAACCAAATTCTGACTCGAGCAGATTTCAATCGGATTTTTAGGTCGGGTCAGCTCTTTACATCCCTACTTAAAATTAAAAAGTTTGTACACAAACTTGTGTATCAAAATATTTAAAAAAAGTAGTTGCCTTTCAATGCCCAGCACTTGTCTCCCATTCCCAACGATCATGTTAAAATAGTTGACCACCTTTTTATGTAAATTTCGTGAATTTATACTTTTGCCCCAATACTTCATAAACTTTTTACTCTAATCCTCATTAAAGATTTTGGTTCAATATACAAATCTTAACTATGGAATTTGGGTCGTTACATAAACTTTTTCGTTATCGTTATCATTATCAAACTAAAGCCTACCAACATGTAGTAGGGTGCTTCTTACACTAACATCAGATTATGGCATACCATACTAAATGACCATAAAGTGATTTACCAGACGAGAATGTTTTTTTTTTTTATTCTAGCTTGGAAAATCATTCCAATGTTCTTAATCATTTAGGCCAAGGAATTGGGTTAACAAATAATGACAACACTCTCTCCTTTGAGTCACCATCTTCATTAGTATGACCATCGCCGTTTTGGTACATCAAGTGTGCCACTCTTGCAAGGTCCATAGCAATGTCGATAAACGTCCGAGAGAAAGGAGATTTAGCCATCTGCTCTTCGTTTATCTTTTTCCAAGCAGCCTCGATCAACTTCTTTACGTGCTCACGAGCTTCTTCTTCCGATGTTCCGTTCTGGTACATGTAACATTGGATTGATTTTGGAACATCACCCCTTTTTAACTCGTCCTGATACAAAGAAAGAAAGAAAACCAATCAATGAATGGCAATCTTGAGTGGCAATCTATGTATATCGGTTAATATCTACTATATTGCTAACCGATGATGTCCCAAGATCGCCAGTTAATCGAACAATCATCGACGACTGATAAATTATATTGTGGTAACATTCCTCAATATGTTGCAATCCCTCCTGTGTTACATGATCATTTACCAAATAGGCATGGCCTAACAACACAGAACCCGATATCGAAGTCCAAGCATTGTCGATATACTCTTGTAGGGTCGGTGTGTATCCGATGTAATACCATTTCGCCTCCAACAAATATGCTTTACAAAGATTCGTCCACTGAACACATTTAGAGCGTTTGAACTCTTAGTTTCAGAGATTAGAAATCAAAACGAAAGGAAAAGTTTAGGGATCGGTCTGATACCACTTTCTTGAGGAAGGGAAGGACATCGACTCCTTGTTCCTTGAGAATGTAGAAAGCCATTTCGTTAACGGAGTTGTAAAGGGCATGGTAGCATATCTTCATATAGGTTGGAAGCCTCTGTATCGCATTTATATCCCATCTGAAAATTACAACTTGAACAGTAATAAGAGGTCAACAGAGAAATAAACATGGTAGTAGGTAGAGCTGCAAACCTCTCGACGGCATCAGTGAAGAGCTCCAACTCGTCTAAGTAGCCGTAAACATCATAAACATCGTCGATGACGGTTATTAGCGCGTTCACCTTGGTTTGATCTGTTCGACTTTTTCCTGACTGAGGAGTAATGATCATTCCCACACTCCATAAGAAGTTCACCGTCAGCCTATCTCTAGCAAAGTTCAACTTTTCGCAAAGACCGAGATCCTTCCACCACCTAATTAGAAGTAGATAACCATAATCAATTAGTTCAATACTATATATCCATATGGATTATGGAGTAGATTTCGAACTGGTATGCTAGTAAGCATATACTTACGCTGAAGCATATCTTAGATCGTCCTGGTGAATTGCTTGGACTGTGTTGTAATCCAATACAGCAAGTTCTAAAAGAATGGGGTTTTTGTCCTTGCTTTTGTCGTACGCATCTATGAACCATCTGGCTTCCAACCTCGACATCCTCCAATGTAAAGGGAGCTCCAAGGCATGCTCCACCAGCATCCAAAGATATGGATCGTTGTTCTGCTTCAGACATTCTTTGAGAAGCTTCTCTGCTGACTCTCTTGCATTTTCCAGCATTGTTTCACCTTCTACTAAGAGGTATGAAGCCTCGTACAGGTTGAGCAGTCCCTTGAAATCCTGGGAAAAGCTTGCTTTTATGTTCCCAACCTCATCCATGAAGCTGGTGAAAACATCTATACATGAAAAGATATATATTAATTAATAATGATATTATTGTAACAAATTAAGAAACCCGACGTCGAATGTATTTTTTTTTTACCTTGATTCACCTTATATCCATGTTGTCTCAGCAGTCGAAATCCGAGTGCTGTGGCATGTAAATTGTGTTTCTCCCCTGGAACACTGCTGCAATCTGCGCTTATATTCTTCAAAGTAGTGTTGATTTCATATTGAAAGTGACGGGACAAGCCAAGTCTTTGTATAGTATGGATAAGCTCAAGCTTCTCCAAAGGATCCACCACTCTACAAAGCATCTTACTCACTTCTCCCTGTAGTTTGCTAGCTCGTTCCTCGTAGGATCCGCCTCGTCGAAAATCGCTTCGAAGAGACTGAACATAATCATCATCCCAAATAGTTGGTTGGAAATTAGCCGACCGTCTAACGACGTGGACCTCACCGGAATTTTCGGTGGTAGCTTTACATTGCAAGGCTGAAGAAACATTTAACCTATGGTTATGGAAGCTTGAGAAGCGTTTGCACTGTGTGTGCCCAAGGAAAGTGCAGATGGGGACTGAACTAACCAAGGAAAAAGCCATTTCTGAAGCCAAAGCCTACTGATATGAACGAATGCATATGTGTATATATATATATATATACACACACTCAAGTGCAATCTAATTAATATTAAAATATTCACAAAATGAGAAATATATAATAATCCTTATTATATTAACATTTTCCATAATAGAATGCGAAACTTGTTGTTGTATAACTTATATTACTTGAAGTGAGGACAAACTGACACGTTTGACGTAAAATTGGCTTTTTACTATCTCTAATCTTATCTTTAGCAAAGCTCTGATTAGCCCTCTTATCATCTATAACATGACGTTCATGAGCAAAATTCCCCTGCAATCATAGATATTCCCAGCAAAACGCATCCATTTATGGAAATAGTTATCTATATGAACACGCAAGAAGATGATAAGGATTCAAAACTTCAAAAGACCCACGTCAACTTGACAGTGTCTTCCTGCATGCAAAGTTCAAAGGATTCATTATCAGCTCTCATGGATGCCACAATCTTCAATGGATGAGAAGAAATTATGGGTAATCGATTAATAATAGTTTCTTTTATGGTACATAGTACAAAGGGTTGCTATACTGTCAGCTTTATTTTCCATAAAATAGAAATTATTGTCCACTTCTCTAATGAAGAAAAGATGGAACTTACACGACATCTCGCCATAGCTACCTCATATTACACAACATCTCGCCATAGCTACCTCATATCATTCAATATTATTATCTCATTGAATGGGATTAATATGTTAAATAAAAAAGTTTAATTTTGATACACTTGCTGTGTAAAATTTATTTTATATAAGTCTGCATATTTATATTATAAATTCAAATCTTAAATTACTAAACATAAACCCTAAAAACTAAACTCTAAACCATAAACCATAAACCTTAAGCCCTAAATTCTAAATACTAACATTAAATTCTAAACACTACAACCCAAATCCCTAAACTTTAAACCCTAAACTAAACTCCTAACCCCTGAAACTAAAAGGCACGTGTAGACTAAAATTTACACAGCATGTGTATTGAAGTTTTTCTCATATAAAAAATATCACAATAGTATAAAATAGTATGTAAAATACTTTGATACACAAACTTGTGTAAGTTTATACAAGACTTTCAATTTTAGGGTTTATAGTTTTAGTTTAGGGTTTAGAGGTTTATGTTGTATGGTGTAAAATTTAAGATTTTTGATTAAAATCTAGAGTTTAGGGTTTAGGATTTAGGGCGTTAGGGTTAGGAATTTAGGTTTTAGATTTTATAGTTTAAATGTGAAGGTTTTTTTTACATAGCCCGTGTATCAAAATTGTTGAGAGCTCGAATGATCAACCGAAATAGCCAAGAGGGGGTAAATTGGATTTTTACTTTGGTGGATGAAATGCTAAGCAATAAAAAATGGGACAAATGATTTATAGTGGTTCGACTTTCCAACCTAAGCCTACCTTTACTACCTTAACTATCCACACTAAGGATTTTCTACAAATTCACTAATTTGTCTTTCCTTTTTCCGGGCTCAATAGATAGCCCTTACAACCCTCAAAGCTTATACCCCAAAGCTTTGAGAAACTCTCTTACAAAGAGAAAACAAATAAGCAAACAATAAAAATCATTACAAGGCAAATGTGTTTGCAATTTAAGCACTCACTTAATCCTAACACTTGAGCAAATATAACAATTAAGCTCACAAGTGTGTTCTACAAAGAAGTATGACAAAATTGAGCACTAAAATACTTTCTCTAACATTGAATGTTGGTAGTTGATTTTTGGTTATTCCATGGATGCTTGGAGAGGTCTTTTAATCCCTCTAATGGCTTCATGATCGTTACTAGCCGTTGAGGGTTGATTAGAGTTGTTGGAAACTTTAGTTCAAAAATTAAATGCACTTTTGGATTTGTTAGTATCGATACAAGCCTCAAAGAATAAAGAGCTGTTGGAAATTTTTACACTGTATCGGTACACGATACAAGTGTATCGGTACACCCCCTTGAGTATCAGTATGAGTGAAGTCGTATCGATACTCAATTTTGCTACTGGAAAATCTGACTGTTTGAGAGTATAAAAGGGTGTATCAGTACACAGCTTAGTTGTACCAGTACAGCTGACTGAGTATTGCTACCGAAAAAAGGTATCAGTACTCAAAGCCTATTTTTGACACTTGGGCTATTTGAAAGCATTTAAACATGTCAAAAACCTTTGAAAATTTTTCAAACATATTTTTCGAGTTAATGGACTTTTGAATTTTTTTTTTGCAAATTTATTTTTAAGTCCAAAAACATTTTTCATTTAAATTATATCAGAATCAAATGTTTCAACAATTCTAACTTAAATATTATTTGATTAAATAATAAAAATTAGAATTGAATAAGGTTAATTTCAAATTAAATATTTTAGGAATTAAATTAAATGATAAAATTTAAAAAAATTAACATATCATCTGCCTAAAGTCAATTGTATTTCTTTAGTTAAAAGTGTCCCACACTATAATTTACAGAAAATTTTCCTCCAACAAACAGTTATGTCATTTGAAGAGGACAAACCGACACGTTTCAATGGTCTACCGCTGCGAATAGATTATTTTTTCTTTTTAATGTTTTTATGTATTCTCCCACTAAAAAAAATTAAGTTTAAAGTTAAGGTTTGAGGGCAGGATTTATGAAATTATAAATATGGTCTATTTTTTAGGGTTTATGATTTAAAATTTAAAATTTAAGGTTAGAGTTTGAAATTTAATTTTTTAGTGTTGGTTTATAGAAAAGGGGCAGATGATTTTTGTCCCTACCACTGCATCAACATGGTCGTTAAAATGGACAAAAATCTTCTGCCCCTTTTCGGTGCCCTTTTATGCCTCAATACTAAAAAATCAAAATCTAAACCCTGAACCTGAGTTCTAAATCATAAATTTTAAATCTTAAATCTTAAACCCTAAAAATATACTCTACCCTAAATTTCTTAAACTCTAATTTTAAACTCTAACTTTAAACCTTAACCTAAATTTTTAATGTGGAGACATAAATATAAGCATAGTAAAAGGACATAAAATTTTTATTCCGTTGAAATTGCTTTACGTGGTTATGACGTGTCACATGATTTTTCATCTACCAAATTTGACATAAAATTAGCTTTTTTACTATCTCTAGATTAGTTTTTTTAATTGGCTGAGATGATTATAATATAATTTTTATTAATTTTAATTTTTAATAATATATATACCTTATAAACAAACTATTCAAATTTATTTATTTTATTATCCAAAAAGCAAAACCTGCTACAAAATTACAAATACAACTCCAGTGTAAACATCACAATCAAAATAATAGACCCCTATACATGTATACCCAACTATGACCACAGTTGTAGGTTAATCGAATCTATCAAATTAATATTTTTCCCGGCCAATCAAATATACCTAAAAGATAATTTTTTTTCAATAAAAAAACTTGCTGAATTCTTAATTAACTCTTTTACTAAATCATCAAATAAGTGTTCAAATCATACATTTTTTTTATAGGTGTCTAATGTATTTTTTACTTAAATAGGTGTCTAATGTTTCATTATATAACCCTTTCAAAGTTTTTTCGTCAATAATTGTTAAATTTTTTTGTCATTTAGTCATTGCATAACACATGACCTATTTATTAATTTTCATTTAATTTTTGTTTTAAAAAAATCAACAACCAATAATATTTTTATACCCCAATTCTGTAAAATTTCCCCTTTACCACTATCGAACACCACGCCCCCGCAGCCGCAGCCGCAGTGAGATATCCTCTCGCCGCATGAGTCTCAATGCCCATCTTTTCGTTCGTTCATTCTGATTGAAAATTTCACGTTCGATGTTCATGGTTTGTTTGGCCATTTGTTCATCAATTTCTAACTATATGAAATTGTGGTTATTGGATGTGGGGGTCGATGAAGGAAAGTATGGCTGCTGGTGGTTGAATCGACGGTCTGACATGAGTAATTTAGAGATTGGAGTTTTTTGAGAAATTAAAGATTTTAGGGTTTTTAGTAAAATTAAAGATTTTATGAATTTTTTAAAATAAAATTAAAAAAAAACACAAAAATAGGTCACGTGTCACATTTTAATTGGATAACAAAAATTCTTAATATCTATTACGAAAAAATCTTAAAATGATTATGTAATAGATCGTTACACACCTATTTTAGTAAAAAAAATACATCTATCAGAAAAAAAATAATTCCATCAAATAGTTTAGCCAAAATTTTTAAGGTTTAGAAGAAATCGGTGAGCGTACAATGTCTTCTATTTTAAGATTTTTTTATTAAATAGTGAGGTATTATATTTTCACGTCATAATTTGAACTTATAAAAAATAGAGTAAGATGAACATCCTTAACCACTAGATCAAATTCCCTAAATTCTAATCCAAACCCATGCATTCTCATGTGGCATTCTATTTTAGTTTTTTTTATTGAGATGGTACCATTTCTTAAATTATTTAGATAAATAGTATTAATTCGTTTTATTTACATAAAAGATAGTTTTTTTTTACAGAGTGGCTTATTACACTATTACATAAGATAAAAGTGTGTATAACAAGACGCGTCAAAGCTAGAATTGGTGTATTACGTAGGCTTTTACAGAAATGACATTTTCGTATACGAAGAATTACATACATTAGCCGCATATTCACAACTAATTTAATGAATAATCAAAATTTCAGATAGTGAGTTAAAAAATTGCAATATCGTGAAAACATAATTCGTTTATGATCGAATATTATGAGGATCATATACGTATTTCGTATCATCAAAACTAACTAATTCGATTTTGTATAAATTAGGGGAAACGAATTCTACGTCTCTTGTACCTTGAATATTGACTTTTTACTCAAATAATACTATTATTTTAATTATTTGGTGAAATAGCACCCTCTTAAATTATTTACGAAATTAGCACTCACTTCGGCATACGTAGGGATGAGCATTTTACCCGACCCGTTCGGTTCGGTTTTTTAATAAAAAATCGGTTTTGGGTCAGGTCGGGTTTTTATTAAGGGTGGGTCGGGTTTAGGTTTAGGGTAGAAAATATCCGATCCGAAACGACCAGACCCGGGACTAATTGTGTATTTTTTTTTTGAATTTTTTAGAGATATTTATAATAATGCCTCCTCTTTATACATTTTTTATAATTAAATACTTAAAATTGAAATTTTTATTTATAATTTAGTCCTTAAAATTATTTTTTTTGCAATTAAGTTCCCTAAAATTATTTTTTTATAATTAGGTCCCTAAAATTATTTTTCTATAGGCTAGGTCGGGTCCAGTTTGAGTTTAGAGTATTTATTTTAGGGTCAGACCGGGTTGTTTAAGGAACGTGATCGGGTCGGGTTCGAGTTTGGGTTTAGGATATTTAATTTCGGGTCGGGGTCGGGTGGGTCAAAAACCCGGCCCGACCCGTGCCCATCCTTAGGCATATGTAGGAAAAAAGACAGACGTCAGTCGTCATCTATGGTCCCATCCAATAATATCTTTTCTTGACATTTTTTCATGGTGAATCTTCACCTCTTTCTTACATGTAACCAAGGACTGTATGGTTACTTGAAAGTTACACTGAAATGACTGAATATTATTGGATGGACTATAGATGACGTAGTGAGCCGAATATAATTTTTTGCCCTACTGACCACGTTTTTGCATACGTGTCCGTACGATTGTCATAGTTTATAATATTAATCCAAAAAAACTCTCCCTATTCATCTCATTACCATCCCTATATAGATGAGTGGATTCTTGAAATTATATACTTTTTTCATTAATTAATAGAATATGATAAAGTTTAAAAAAAATGTTTGGCATTTGCAGATTTGGAAATCTTTCAGAAGATGGATTTTGGTGTAAAATGGCGTAAATGGATCTCTTTGTACATCTCGACGGCTAAGATATCGATCTTGATTAATGGTGTGCCTCCTTGTATATTCTTAATTAAGAGAGGATTGAGGCAAGGCTGCCCTCTTTCACCTCTATTGTTTAATATTATCGGGGAGGCTTTAAGTGCATTGATCAATAAAGCTGTGAGTGAAGGTCTCCTGAGGGGATTGAGGTACGAAAAAGTGATTTCTCTATCTCACATCTGCAGTTCGCAGATGACTTAATAATCATGAGTCATGACCAAGGCAAGGAAGAAGAATATTATAAACACCAAAAGAATCCTCAGAATATTCGAGGTGGCCTCAGGGCTTAGTTTAAATTTAAAGAAAAGTAATCTCTATGGCTTGAATGTCGAGGAGGGCCAGGTGCGTGACTGGGCTGATTTCATTGGGTGTAGCATTGGTTCCTTCCCTTCGACTTATTTAGGCTTATCCATGAGACCTCTTAGAAATTCTGCTACAATTTGGAAGCCTATTTTAGATAAATTTTTGTCGAAATTTGAGGGTTAAAAAGGTATGTTTCTATCATTGGCCGGAAGGATTTGCTTGGTAAAATCAGTGTTATGTAGCCTTCCTATTTATTTTTTGGGAATATTCTAAATGCCTATGGCCGTAGCAGAAACCATTAATAAAAGCATTGCTAAGTTTATTTGGGGCAGTAATGTTCATTAACCTATCCTTTGGACTAAATAGAGTAATCTGATTAGGCCCAAGGAGTTTGAAGGCTTGGGTTTTTTCGATATGAAGATAAAAAACCGTGCACTTCTTAATAAATGGGTGTAGAGGTTTAGCAAAGAACCTGAAAGTCTGTGGCGTAAAGTTATTAATGCCAAATGTCTATCCAGTCAATAATTTACTACCGTGTGTCCCTTCGAATAGAAACAGTTCACGGGCACAGCCACTCTTAAACTCAGATAATATATTCTCTAAAAGCATTTGTTTTGCTTTTGGGGATGGCAAATCGATCAAGTTCTGGGAGGATAACTGGACCCAAAATTCCAGTACTCAAAGATGCATTTCCTAGAATCTATAATATGTCTGTTAAGAAAATAAGGATGGTGTGTGAATTTGGTGTTAAAGTCTCTGATAAGTTAAGGAGGTACTTATTTGTGTAGGAAGAGAAATTATGAGAAAATTTTTAAAATATACTGGCTCGTGCGTCAATAACAAGTCTACAAATTGACTGCCTGAAATAAAAAAGGGAACCAGTGTGGGATATACATGGTTAAAGACTATTGCTGAAAAATTTTGGAAGCTCGTTCTTGGAGAGTTATCCAAGCGAGGGATATCGGAATTAGGAGAATGCTTGTGTGCCTTTTGTGGCAAGGTCCCAGAATCGGTGACACACTTATTATGCCACTGTGAGTTTACATGAAAAACATAGCAGAAGTGGTGTGGGATCTGGAATATTCATGTAGTTATGCCAGAATTCTTACATTCTTATTATTGTGAGAGAATCAACCTATTAAAACATCGCTTAAACCTGTTTGGAGCATTGTTTTTTTCGATCTAGTCTGGTCTATATGGTTATACAAGAATGAGATAGTATTCAACAAAAAAGAAGCTAATGATGACTGTTTGATTCATATTGCAGTTACAAAAATAGGGTACTGGTGTAAGAGTAAATGGCCTAACTTTCTATTCTTCATTTCGGATTTCACTCGCCACCCTAATCTATGTGGGGTACCCTACTCTAATCCCGCGTGGCCACCCACTGGTTTATGGGTTACTCCCCCTATTGGCTCGTATAAATCTAATGTTGATGCATCGGTGAAAGGTGATTATGGTGTTGGTGGCATTCTCCGAGATTATAATGGAAAATATTTGATTAGATTCTTCAAGTGCATAGGCATGACAGATCCAACTGGGGCTGAATTGGTTGCGATATTGAAGCCTTGTCTAGTGTTCGATGCATCTAAATGGTGCAAAGATTCGACTATGATCATAAAACCTGATTGTTCGATGGCAGTACAATGGATAAAACATAGGGCCCTTTCCCAAGTATTTTTGCAGAGGTAATCAATAAACGCAGGGCACCTGAAAGGGGCATTGTTACCTTATGGCAATAAACAGAAATGACAGGGCACCTGAAAGGGGAGTAATGGGAGACTATAATCCATCCCTGTAATGCTATGTTCTTTACTATTTTTTAAGTATTCATGTTTGAAGTGTATCCGAACATCGGTACGATCATCTTCGAAAATATTTATTAAAAAATGATGCATCCGAATTCGAGTAACATAGATCCATGCAACAGATGCCTGATGGTGAGAAAAATCTTACCCTAGAACCTCAAAATTAGCCTAGAAAACCTTAACTCCTTTCCTCTTTCCTGATGCCCCCACCTCAATGATGAAGAAAAAGATGCAGAATTTACTTCACCAATCACATTGATTTTCCATTGCTCCACTTTTCATTCATGAATCCCACATTATTTTTCTCTCAATTAGAAAATAGTCTAATTCATCCTTCATGGTTTATCATTTTTCAATTTCATCCTCCTATGTTTTTTACAGGCTCCGCTGTTTGAAGATCCAAATCCAATACCAATAAAGACGTCAAACATAAATGATGATTTTAAACTAACTCTTTATATTCTGACTAGCTTTGTTGAAGTGCTATGTAACCCGTGGAATTTCTTTCAAGCATGTTCACAAACTTATGAGTCGAATTTCGTTCAAGCATATGCAAATGGTAGCTGCAGCATATTCGTTTTTAATGTCTTTTAAATTTTGTCTTGATTAAGTAGGGAGTAAAAATCTTAGGATTCGAACTCACATAAGGTGGTGTAATATGAACATTCTTGACCACTCGGTCAATCAACGAATCTCAATGTCTTTTAAATTTTAAAACTAAACAATGTTTCTATTCTCTAAATATGTAATTTTACATTTTATTTAAATTTAAAGGTAAAATATATTACACGTCACTTAATTATAAATTTGAGAATAGCTATGTCACTTTTTTTCTTCTAAAAATAATAATTTAGCCACTCACTTAAAATTTTACGACAAATACGTGATTTTAACGTTAAAATTGAAACATGATATGGCATACTAAAAGTTTAGTCCTCAAAACTTATACAATTTATTAATTTGATCTTAATTAAAAATAATTCAATAAATTTAACATTAATATTTAAAATTTTAGACATTGCTCCCTCCTAACATACCCTCCAACCACTTGTTGCACTCCATGCTATTGTTCCTTAGCACATAATCAACATATGTGATGGCTCGACGGACAATCACTTCACTACTAGTCAGTTTACAAACTAATGAAACAAACTCATCATGACCTTAGAGTTGCATTCTAGTTGATACAATCACTTCACTAATAAAATCTTTTAAATATGAATGATTAAATTCATTGAATTATTTTGTATTAGAACCAATTAATAAAATGTATAATTTTTGGGACTAATTTTTTATTATTTCAGTCGTTCGTTTCGATTTTATGGGCATAGTAACATGTTTGTCATAAACTTTTAATTAAGTAATTAAATAATTATTTTAAAAAAAATTGATATATTTATTATCGAACTTATAACCAAGTGACCTATAATAAATTTTACTCTAAATATAAATTAAAAATATTTAAAATTAAAATTTATATTATTATATTAATTCATGTTAAAAAAAATTAAAAAATAAATATACATTTTCATATAACCTGCACACAGCAAAAACAAATCACTACCATATGGGTAGACATCACACTTTATCAAGTGTCCCTTGAAGACCCATGCTCACTAGTCCAATTATTAAAGTTTGAAAGAACTAGACTACCCAATGAACTTTCTTTAAACTCCAACACGGTACAAATGGTTTTTTAGTAATAATGTTGTTGAAATTTTTATTTTATAATTTATGGTGTTTTTATTTTTATTTTACGATCTAGAGTGATTGTTACAGTAAAGTTGAAAGTCGGTGTGTCTTTATATCGATTTTTAAAAGTTGCCTGAAAAACACATTGATCTCAGCTCATTTTTCTGCCGCAACGTCAGTTGTATGCATGCATGGAAAGGGAAATCGTCTTCCCAACAACTTCAGGCAAAAATTCAAAACAAAAAATGCTAAATTTGTCAAGATTTCCTCGTGCCTTCCCCTATATATTCTTCAAACAACCTCATTTCGTGAAATAAAAACTTAGCCGCCCCATTTCATAAAATAAAAATCCCTTCAACATTGTCCCAAAATATTTCCCTACAAATGATTTTCTTTTCTTTTTTTCATCTTTCAATTAATGAATATGTTTTTGTTATAATTTATAAATAGCGAGTATATTAATAAAATATAGTTTGAAATTTAAAAAATAATATTATAGGGGAATTCTTGCCTTATGGCTATAAACTGTATTGTGAGGGGAAGAGTAATGCTAGAGGATAATCCATCCCTGTAAATGTAATGGTATGATTTTTATACTTTCTCAAGTCTTAATGTTTGAAGTGTATCCGAACATTGGTACGATTTTTCAATGATCTTCTAAATACATGAAAATATTTTTTAAAGAGAAAAACTTCAATACACAGTCTGTATAAAAGTTTATACAGATCTTTTAGTTTTAGGGGTTATAGGTTTAATTTAGGGTTTAGAGTTTAGGGGTTTGAGTTGTAGAGTTTAGAATTTAAGGTTATTATTTATAACTTAGGGTTTGATTTTTTAGGATTTAGATTTAATTTTAATTTATAATAGAAATAGACAAGTTTGTATAAAATTTATTTTACATAACTCCTATAACGCCGGAATTAGTCGAACAAGTACTCGAGAAAGAACGCCCCGAAGCTCTTTGAAAGACCATAATTTTGTCAAAGATCTCCCCTCCAACCTTTGAAAACATCCTCAACCCAACCAAAGACATCTGTTTTTCATTGTCTCACCCATCAAACAAATCCAACGGCTCAAAATTTCTCTTTGATGAACCCTTTGCCAGTCTATTGCTTTCCTTTTCAGACATCATTATCAGCTCGTCACAAATTCATCCACAGCAAAAAGATTTAAATCAAAACACACCATTTTTTTTTCGCTGTGATCCAAAGTAAAAAAACAAGGAGAGCCAATTTAACTGTTGTGCAGAACTACAGACTTTACAGTTTTGCTGCATCTAGAGCAGGGGAGGAAAACAAAGAAATGTAACCCCAAACACTATTTTTTTTACTGATTTACTCGGGGTATATTTACGGTGTGGCATAATCGCAGTACTATGATACGACGTCGACTGAAAATGTTATAAAACACAAAGTATGAAATTAAAAATATTATATTTTTTGATAATTTTTTAAGTTGGTGTCTCGTGATAGTATCGACACTTAGAGATAAATTTTGATACTTACAAAAACTTAAAATATTATCAGAAATGATAAGTATTGATACTCGAAATTAAATTTCAATACTTAACTACTAATCTGAAATGTTATAAAAAAATATAACATTTTCAATTTTATGTTTCGTATCTTATAATATTTTCGATTGGTGCTACATCATAACTTAAGTTAGACTCGCCTGTTATTTACTCGTAAAACTTCAAAGTTTACAACAATCCTATAACTTTTTTACTGCATTCCACTAAGCCCGGTTAATAAAAAACCAACTCGAGCTGTCCGAACTCCGAGTGCAACCGGTTCGAGCTTCCTATTCTCCCAAAAGCTTGCACCGATAAACCTCCTCGGCTCCGACTTACAGCGCGTGAGGATAAACGACTTGTACCCTTTACCCCCAACAAGCTTCTTATCGATCCTAGTCCCACTGCTAATACCTGCAGCTGTCGCCTTAGCCACTGGTGGAGCAGCCGGGAAAGAGCAAGAAGACCTAGAGGGTGTAATCACTTATACATATTAGTATAATTATTAGTATATTAGCGTTGCATGTATACATTCTATTATGTTATGCTATATGTTTATTATGTGCATGAGTGTTATTAATATATGTAAAGTGTGTAGTGTGTGCATGTATGTTATAAACTATGTATGTATACGTATTAATAAGTAATACGGTGTATGTGTGTCACGCATGTATCTATATTTAGTACGAGCGTATTTGTTTTACGGATAATGTGTGTAGATGTTATGTTAATTATGTGTATGATTATATATGTATGCTAGTATGTTATATTAATTAATGTTTGCATAGGTACATATGTATGTATTATCATATGTATATTATTATTATTAATTGTTGTTATAACTAATATTAATGTTATTATTATTGGGCTAATATAAGATGAAATCCAAAAACATATTAAACCCTAAATGTATAAATTGCCAGTCCAAGTCCATTACAGGTCTGAAATTATTATTACAAGGCCCGGTTGGCCCAAACCCAAAACCCTATTTCACTCTAATTATTTTTGTGCAGATAACTATGGGCCGTTGGATCAAGATCTGATCCAACGGCCACGATCAAGCAGGGATAAAATATCTAGCCAGCCGCGTGCACTACACGTCTGGACGGTTCGAGTGCCACGCGCGCGTGCGGTCCACGCGCGGACTCTTCGGTATCCCACGCGTGCGTGAGTCCCACGCGTTATAACTCCTCGACTGCTGAGCCCCACGTGTCACGATCTGGAGCCGTTTCACCGATCGAGGTTTCATCTGGGCGTTCATCCTTCAAGCCAGCCCGACCGTTAGATCAGATCTGATCCAACGGCCGAAAACGCCTCTGGCCGATGACAACTCCCTCACACTGCCACTATGCCGATCTCCAACCACCGCGTTCAGACATATCAGAACACAAAAAAAGAAAGATTATGTCAGTATCAGTCCAGATCTGAAAATAGATATTATATTACTTGTTACCAAACCAAAGAGACAGACATATATGTATGAAACAAGCAATTGTAAAAAAGAAGAAGTTGTAATCGAAAAGAAAAAATACAAAAAAAACAACCAGTCTTCAGTGGTAATACTCTTCTCTTTTCTTACTTTGTTGCATGCATACAAAAATATACGTAGTAATAACAAAAGAGGGGGTTTAGAGTTATTACCTTTGTTCGTCTGTGGATCTTCCCTCACCAGTGACAAGCCTCTTCGGCTTTCCGAAGCCGAACATGGTGAACTGAAGGGAGTGGGAGGCCCCTTTTGGTTTCGTTTTGGGTTGAAATAAAAAAGAGGTTTTTTTCGTTTCGTTTTTCTTAGATCTAGGACAAATATGGGCTTTTTCTCCAAATCCAAGTTCGGATTCGTGTTGAGGGTAAGGCAAAGTTCATTTTGGTGTGTTTTTTGAGCTCGCCGGCGCCGGCCGGCGGTTGAAAAGACGGCGGTCGGCCGCCGGTTTCTGGGTTCATCAGAGGATGGTTGAGAGAAAATGAGAAGTTTGGCTTGTTATAAAAACTGAAAAATGAATGAAATGGGAAAAGTTTAAGTCCGGCCAAAAAAAGAGGGTTTTATAGGTGTTATTATTTTGTGAAATGGGTAAATTCGGAAATAAATCCTCCCGCGTTTTTGATATTTTCATTCTGTCTCGCCGAATGGTATATTTACAATTCCAGTCCCCCTTATATTTCAAAATCTTGCAATCCAGTCCCTAAATTACATCGAATCAGTTTTTAAATGGTAAAATTACCCCTTTAGCCATCCCGCGTTTTTGGATTTTTCACTTCGGGTCTGCCCCTTGGTCCAATTACAGTTTCAGTCCTTTCAAGTTCGGTCCTGCTTGCATTTTCGTCCCTAAATTGCATATTATTATCCTTTAATTTCTGCTACTGGTGTTTATTTCTTTTCATTTCAGTCCTGTTTCCATGTAAATATCCATGTTCGTATTATAATCGTGCATGTTGATGTAACCTTTTGTCTTATTATATATCCCTCGTATATGCCTTGTATTTTTATGTTTATATGTATATGTGTGTTAAGTTTATGATGATTATGTATCTTTATGTATTTGTTCGGTTATTCGTATCACGCATATTATGTTCTAGTTGGCTCGTACACAACATGTTTTGTATCTTAGTATGTATTGTATGTTCTCTTGGCTTTTAGGTTACGTGTTAGTATATTTTCTTTTTATGTATAATATATTGTTCTATATATGTTGAAATGTGTTTTATTTCTAATATGTATGTCTTCTTGAACTATGTATTTTTGTCCACACATGTATTTATTCATCCTTGTTATTGTGACATGTTAAATTTGTTTTTATCTACTATTAAGATTGATATGTTTATATGTATGTTTTAATTACGTATTTTATTTATGATAGATTAGTATTCTATTATGTTAATATTTATTTGCATTGTATTTAAATTATTTGCCATGTTTTATATTTTGCTCACTAAGTTTGTATGATGAGATATATAAATTGTCAATGCGGTGCCCTTTTATCCGAGCGTAAACGGGGAGTGGTTGGGCGTTTACTCTCGGATAACGGGGCCCTTAAAATTTATTCGCAACTATACCCGAATTTTAAATTAATGGTCACTTTAATCCGGAAAATTTAATATTAATAAAGCAGTAATTATTAAAGTACCAATTTTGGGCAGTGTGGGGTGCTAATCCTTCCCCATCCGTAACCGACTCCCGAACTCAAAGTTTTTTGAATCTCTGGTTTTATGGTGTCCGGCCTACCTAAGTGGCCGGTGACGACTCCAATTTTTAAATAAAATGCGGTTTTTTAAAACCCCATGGAACAAACATTTTATATCCGAAAAATCATAAACACTTCGAAAATCCATTTTTTTAGCGAAAAAGACATCGCTACAGAGGGGGTAACAAAATAGGAGCAGGATTACGGTCCATGCTGATCCTTGCTTTGGATTGATCTCCACCGTCCGTTTGTTTGACTTCTGATTGCTGCTGCTGATTCTTTTTCTTATCTGGTAAAAAAAATGTTTATACTTATTTATTTTACTTAATAAACAAAAATTATACGAATAAATTTTCAAATATTTTATTCATTTACACTCGAGGTAGAACAATCGGAGGATGTACGGAGAAAAAGAGGAGATATGGGTGCACATGGGAGGGAGAGATGGGGTGAAAACACAAAGTAATTATCATTTGATGGAAATTTTCAGATATACAAAAATCAAAATTTATATGAATTACTATTAGTAAAAATGAAAGGAAGAGGTGTGCACGTGGCCTGATTTGGGATGCAGACAGGATGAAACTGATGAATGCATGCCATTCAACTAAACCAGACTCTTCGGTTTATGATTATTTTACTTTTTACAAATATTTTTACCCACTCGCCTTCCTCTTGTTTGTGCATCACTTACTTTAACCCCAACCCCTCCGTTTTTTTACATAATGCTTTTACTTGCATCAATAATGAATATAAACATAACAAGTGGATTGAATTTCTTCGATCTTAATTAAATTATGGACTAGTGTTAAATCGTTATTGTTTATTATGTAATCATTACATGATTCATAATTTTATGAGTTTGAATTTCTGTTGTTAACATAAAAGCATCTATTTTCATGTCTTCGGATACAACTCATAGGGTTTTACCCGTTCTTTGTACATAAATTCTTGTGATGCTTTTACAAAATTTCAGTAATTTTTCCACTTCCAAGATAAATTCTCTCATTTGTACCTCATAAAAAGAATTAGCAGGTTGATGGATCATTACACTGTTTAATATATGCATATTGTATATGAAAAAAATTATATGCATATCGTATAAGGTTATATAATGTTATAAAAAGTTGTTTAAATTAAAATCAATTAGTATCATAACATTATACACATTTATAATTAAATTTGAATATAAACTCAAATGACTTAAATTTTAAATAAAATTTGATTTATAAAATAGAACTCGCCAACTCTACTAATTCAAATTTTTTACTCGATTCGATTGGATCTTTACCTTTAACCTTAAACATAATAAAACCATTTAACTATTATATATATATATATGTATATATAATGGGTAAAACTTTGATACACATACTGTGTAAAAATAATTTTACACAAACATGTGTATTTACACTATAAAAGCTCAAATCCTAAATTTATAACCCTAACCCTAAAAAACTAAACCCTAAACCTTAAACCCTATACACTAAATTCTAAACACTAAACTTAAATTCTAAACCCTACAACCTAAACCTTAAACCCTAAACTAAAACCCTAACCCCTAAAACTAAAAGGCACATGAAAACTAAAGTTTACACGGCCTGTGTATCAAAGTTTTTTTCATATATAATAGGGGTATGGTTAACCTTATACCATAACGGATAAAGTTGGTAGTAAAAGATGATAACCATAGTAAAACTTGTTCATGTTCCATTTTCAAGCGTGCCCTGTTCCACATGAATAAAAGCAACAAGTTTATTTATCACATAAATCAAAGACCAAAATTCTTTTAAAAAGAACTCATGGTAGTATACGTATAGTGATTGGGAGGCGCGTGGACAAAAAATCAAAGGAAAAAGAACCCGTGGATATGACATCGAGAATCGCACTTAAACAGCGCGTGAGTTTTAAAAAATTAAACATAACTTCTAAAACCTGTGTGGGAAGGACCACCCTCCCTTTTTTTAGCCAACTCCCACTTGCCACGTCAGCACCTTTGGCCTATTAGGCTGCCCGCATGTTATCTTTATCACTGCTATCTAATTTAATTAACTAATTCAATCAGATACTACATATAATTATTTTGCTAACGGCTCTTTAATCTAATTTGTTTTATTTCTAACGCTAAAATTATGTTCAAAGAGGGAAAATTATGAAACGGTGTATTGGGTTTGAGTGTTTGGGGTTTTGACCAAATCAATCACACAGAGACAAAAGAAAGATAGTGGGAGCTTAAAGGTTAATGACTCATTTTGATGTAGACTAAAGGCAGAAAACTAACTGAACAGTAAGGAAAGCAGAAATAGAATCGAAGGGAAATGGAGGTAATTTGTATTTCCAGAAAAGAGGCAGAGACAAACAGAATTCAATATCCAAATCATCATACCCTAGACCAAGGGTTGACAACCCTTACTTAACATAACTAAAACGACAACGTTTTTAAGGAAATAACCATAACATTATTTAAAACAAAACGCAACGTTTCCCACAAAGTAAAAGGCTCGTATCACATTTTTAATAAAAAAAATTAGGGTTAAAGCATATGATTTGGCATCCTAAATCAATCCCTAATTCAAGGTTAAGAAGACAATTGTAATGTCTCTAAATATATTGGGTCATAATAGATATTTGAGGATTTTGATCCAAAAGCAAATGAGATTTGGATACTTACTGATGCATTTTATGGGTTAGGAATTAGGAGCCACAGCCTGGCTTGTTAGGCTTACAGGAGGTTGGACTGGACCCATGATTTATGACCACTAGGTTTGATGTCTGAACCATGGCTCGGCCGTCCTAACCCCTAACCCTAGTGATCAACATAAAGCAACTTTAGATGGCTCACCAAAGCACCAAACTTTGAATTTTCATTTTACGACTCAAATTGTTCGACTATAAAACTTAAGTAAAAATGAATAATAAAAAGAAGGTTATGCTCGAGTATTTACAGATTCCGACTTTATATATACAACAACTTCAGCATATATCCTAACAAATTTATGTTGAAAAGGAACATTTAGAAAATTTCCTCCAAGTTATTTGTGATTTTTTAGGACTTCAGTCGAGTTCCAGCACTATTTTACCAAGGATTACTTTCTTGTCTTTAGCTTCATGAGCCTCTCTTACTTGAGTTATCGGAAATGTTTTCTCGACCGGTATTTTCAGCTTCCCGGCTTCTAACAATCTGCGTATCTCATGCAAACCTTCCGAGTCTGCTCTCATGTATATCCATGAATATTCTGCAAAATCAAAAGATTCGGCGGCAGATCATTTATGTATTGGGATATTATGAATCCATACTTCGGAAATGCAGCATTTCATGGCATGGATTTATTGAAATCTTTGAACTATTAAGCACACAATATCAAAATATTGAAGAAGGAAATCCCGGAATAACGGTCTTTCACCAGTATTCATTGTTATTTAAATGGCGAAATGCATGAAAGATGTATATAAGACAACACACGTTCAAATGTCCTTTGCGGACTGTAGAGCGATGTTTCTGTTATGGGGCGACACAGACATTATAGAATGGCAAAATCAACAAAATTTTATGTATGCTAATAGAATTTAACTCGAGAAACATTTTTCTTTTTCTTTTTAAAATATTTTTTATCGAGAGTAAGAAGACAAATCCACTATGTACCTATTCCATGAGAAGATTTGTATTGAATCCTTTTCTTGAATAACACAGCTGTAGCCACAGGAAGCCCAATCGGTAGTCCATACCTGTCGCTCAGTGCTGCTGCCTCTCCCTACAACGATGGAGTAATGGATAACTAAACATTTGATAATTTACATTGCAGAAATCATAAGACTCCCTACGGAAGTTCCCTGATAGCATAGCCGGTATAAGCTCTTAAAGGGTTTGGGTCAGGCTAGGATAAATGGTCAGGCAAAGTTCAAGGATTTGAAGAGCCGTAACTCTCTCTATGTACCCATAAAATTGAACAAGAAAGCTATTTGAAGAAAAGAGTACCCTTCTAAGAGCAACAAGTATTACGTTGTTCCACCTCTTACCTGAAGTGTCATATAGTGCCCGCCTCTATTCAAGAGACTGGTGCCTAATCTTTCTGTCTCAGGCACACCAATGGTGTCCAAGACACCATCAAATTTTCCCTTGATTATTGATTCAATATCCTGAAAATAAGCATCTCATTAAACTCGAATCAGTAATCAATATGGGGCAGAGCCAATTAGGAAGCATTCCAAGAAGCTATCAATGAAAAAATAAAGAAATTGAAATTATCACTTCACCACCTCGGAAGTATAATCGACAGCCTGCTCGGCACCTGCTGCCATTAGCCGATCTATACTTTGACTTCCACAAGTAGTTGTAACATGGCATCCTGCAGCAACTGCAATCTGAATGGCAGAAAAACCCACCGCTCCTCCGCCACCTATTACTAACAGCCTTTGCCTGTTGAATGAGAATTCGATCATGGGAGGAAAAATTGCAACAGTTACCCAGAAAATTTTAGTCTAAAATTCAGTTGGCCGTTTGTATTGTTGTACCCTCTACCAAAAATGACACATACGCATGTATAGAGATTCATCTATTGGACAAAAATCAAAAGATCAACAACAAAAAAAGGTTAAAGGCCATAGATAATGAGCATCAGGATAATTATAAGAAAACCCGGATGTATTATAATTTATGATCCAGGAGAGTAATGCTTGCGGAACTATAAATTTCAGATTGCTATTTGCCATTATAGTAAAAGCAAGGTTTTAAATCGCAGACCAAAACCGAAATCACGGCCGTTATTCGGTGTAACGCCGCCGTCCGAAATCGATATTGTTGAAAATAACGGTGTGCAACGGATTCACGTCGATAACGGTCCGTTGCAGCCGCAATTTAACGGGAAAACGGTCGATAGCGGCAATAACGGGCCGCTATTCCCGTTTTCAGAACAATCGCGGATGGTTCGTTGAATGCTTTTTCAAATCGAATCTCGTTAACGACCGACGGGAGGAAAAACGGTTGGTAGGGGTTTGCTCAGGACGGGACGAGAAGTTGAATGGTGGGTGTGGTGCATTTCACGAATGGCAAATGGTTGGTGTCCGGAAATGAAAAACGGGAGGAGAAAATGTTGCAGAAAAGAAGCAGAAAATCGGGAGAGAAATGTGAGGAAGATGAAACATTAAAAGGGTAAATCTCGGGAAGGAGAGTTCAAGTTGTAATAGATTTTTGGAGAGGCTTAAAAGTTCTACTCCGCTTACAATTTAATCCTTTAAGGCAGATTTACAGTTTAATTAGGATGTTTTGTTTTATTCCAATTAAGTCCTCAAATCCATAATGAAACTTCTAATTGAAACTCTAAGTCTTATTTCCTTTCAATTAAATCCTTTCATAAGTGTTAGAAAACCCTCTAAAAATCATTAAAAGTAACTTATAATTATAATTTTTATGTTTTATAATAAGTTGTGCGAATTTAAAAAAAATTCACGACCGCAACACCCGCTATGACCACAATAGTCTCTGTTATATCCGCAACTGCAATAACCGCGACGCGACCGAAAACGAGATTTAAATCCCTGAGTAAAAGCCCTTTTGTACCCTCTGACCTTCAACGACAAAAACTATGTACCTCAAAAATGATCCTAGATTTCCATTAACATGCACAAAAAATTTTATGGATCGTAAGACACTGTCAACGAAGCCGAAATATTTGGCAACAATATGTGAAGATTCGGGAAATGCATGAATAACATAGCTGAGAAGGATGAGCATTCTAGAGACAGAAACATACCCTTCAGTTATCCTTGCAGTACTTATTAAGGCACGCCATGCTGTCAATGCAGCAAAAGGAATGGCACTTGCTTCCTAAAACACCCAAAAATAATTCTCAAATTCATGTAATGTCAAACGACTATTATAAAGTATAAGGATGAAAGCAAACAAAATTCTATGAATCATGAAATCCGATATTGTAAAAATAGTCCAGAGAAGCACAATTTAGACCAACCAATGGTAAAGTGCTTGTCAAAACAGTAAAAAAAAAAACAGATAGCAGAGAATGTACAAGCAGAATATATTTCACAGAAACAAAATGATTTAAAAGGTTACCACATGAGTAACTGAAGTTGGTTTCGGAGACAGCTCGTCCTCAGAAAGAATTGCATAGTCAGTATATGTACCCCTCACAGCAGTTGGATGCAGAGCACCAAATACTTCCTGTCCAACAGTCAGTGACTTCACTGAGGCACCAACAGCTGCAACTTCACCACTAACATCACGTCCCAAAATGAGAGGCAGAAGCGGCTCAAATATGGAACGACCATAGCCCGATCGCATCTGCGGAAACAGAGATTCGGAAAATTAAAGCAACATAATCTTAGGTGCATGACTTGAAATGTAATATTGGGTCACTTTGTTTATATATATTTCAATCTTTTTGCAACTTTTGAAATTACTACACCAAATTTATACAGTTTCAACATCCCCCAACTCAAACATGCATTAAGAAATTATATAAGAAAATCACTTTAAATTTGTTCACATTTTCATGGCAACGAAGTAATCAACTCTAGATGAATTAAGCAAATTAAATAAAATTCAAACAAATTAAACAACGAATTCAATTAAAATTCCCCCTCAACATGCATCAAGGAGATTGACTCATAGCTACTAAAACAACGAAAATAAAACAAACAAGGAACTAATTTCCGTCTTATTAATTTTCTCTCGCTTTCCTATACACCAAACAATCCAATCCAATGAACAATTAAAAAAACGATTACATTAAACAAGAAAAGTTCAACCCACTTACTCTTGTATCAAGGGGATTGATAGAAACAGCTCGGGCTCGAACGAGAACTTCATTGGGCTTGAGATCTGGAACAGGCACATCGGGTCGGAGCTCCAACACCTCAGGTCCACCGAACCGAGGCAGCAACACCGCCTTGCAACTGCTGACGTAGCACCGAATCGAACCCACTTTCATTGATAACTCCGAAATGGGTCTGGGTTTTAGGCTTTGAAGTTTGAAAACGGCCATTTTTTCTGCTCAAATTTTCTGGGTTTCAGCTGCTTTCTTCTGTTAAATGAAAGGAGAGACGTGGAAGTGTTTTGTTCACGCAGAGAAAGTAGTTGCTAGTAAAAGGCCTAAGGGGGCGTGGAAGAAGGAGATGAATGAACATTTGCATAAACAATTTTCAATTTCTTATTTATTACAAAAATAAAATAAAATAAATCAAAAGTTCCAACCTTATCTATTAAATCAAGACTTAGGATTTGCAAATTGAAAAAAAAAATATAAATAAGATAATATATCATTTGATAATAAATGCATAATTAAATAATAATTTATATTATTATTAAGGGTTAACTACATAAATAATATCCACCTATTCTCGTGTTCCTATTTTAGCACACCACCTTTTTTTTTGTAAAATGGTACATAATATTACGTTTTGTTTATATTTTAATACATCGCTGTTAAAAAATTAACGGCATGCTTACAAGAAGAGAGAAAGTTACACATGGCAGACTACCACATCATTTTTTCCCTCCTGGTACGCATGTCACGTCGACTAAAATCATAAAAATCGCACGTAAAAATGCTAACTAGGAGTGAAAAAATAACGTGACAGTCTACCACGTGATTTTCTCTCATTGTCAACATGTCACGTGTGTTTTTCTCTCATAGTCAACATGATGTTACTTTTTTAACGGCAGGTACAAAAATAGTGTAAACAAAGTTTAGTTAAATAATATTTTTAATTTAATTTTCAGAATTTTATTTTGATACAGTTCAATTAATTAATTAATTGAAATATATAACAACATTATTTACCAAATATGTTTTATGTTCAAAACAAAGGATAACCAAAATGTCAGTCGACCCTAACTACTGTTTCAAGGACCAAATTAAAACTTTCATTAACTAGTGGTAATTACATGATAATATCCCAAAGAAAAAACGAAGGTTAGAATTTCAGTGGGAAGCTTTAGCCCCCCATTGTAAAATCAGTCTCTGAACCTACTCTTTTCCTTCCTGCATGTTTTGAGAAGGGCCACCGGTAACAATGGTAGTGGTGAATGTAGCATTTTTAGATTCAGGATTAGCACTTTGTGCAACTATGGAGGAAAGATTAGCATGGGAAACTACTACTGGAGCTGTCCTCGATACATCGGGATTCTGCTGCTTCTGCATTATGTCTGTTGCTGTGGCGGCTGTTGAAGGATCCGTGCTAGTTTTATGCTGATCTCTGTTAGTTGAGGCATGCAGTTTCTGCAACCTGTAATCGGTTTCGGGCCGACGGCAAACCTTCCTCAGAGGTATAATTTCCTAAGGGTGGAATATGCAAGACTCAAACAACGCAAAACAGTTCGAGTGTGGCGTGTGTGTGTTAAAACAATATTTGGGTGATTAACTGATACCTCAGATTGATCATGATTGTATCGCACCAAAAATCTACAACGACAACCTCTTACATCATGCCTCCGCCTTTGCGCGTCAAGGACACGAGCATCAAAGTAAAGGGCCTGATCTTTACCTTCCTGAAAATTTTCAAAGCATTCAGAAAAATGACTTCTAAGAAAAAGTTTGCCTGAAAGAAATATATATCCCCTCGAGATTACTTGAATGCAATCATCGATTGGTGTAAGTGGAAATCTACCTGAAAACAAAGTACAAGGTCCCCAGGAAGAACTGCAGCACACTCGGATGCTTCACATGGGAGGGACCGTTGCCTGACATACTTTCGAACATTAACCCACTCATCCTCCTCAGGTCCAAAGCCAGCAAACCGAACCTGTACTTCCTGCAAAAGACAGCAAGACATTTTTGGAATCCTCTTTCTTGGATGCCAAATATTGGTTTTCTTGAGTTGTTCAATCCACTGAAAATTTATGGAATAGAACCATCAGAACATTTAATTTAAAAGTGAGATGTAAAAAGGCATAATGATGACAAATTTCAAAGTATCTAACGTCATGAGAAAAAAAGAAAGAAAGATTGGATTGAGTAAACATGAGAAATAAGAAAAGAATAATTAGACTAGGCAATCAATGTAACTCGACAACTCGTGCAATATTAATAAGCACTAGCAGTGGCATATGCAGTGACAATGGCTTCAAAACATACCGGATCACCTGTTTCCATATATCTTTGGGCCAAAAATGGTTGCAACATCATACCTGAAAAATGGAGATTAAGAGAATTTAGTTGATCGCAAATAATTTATTTATCAGATATATAAGATGAAAGAAGCTTCTACCTCCAAACTTCGCAATCTAAATTGCAAACTTACCATGCACCGTCCCTTGAAGATTTGGCTTCAAACTCCATGTACGATTCTGACATATGCCTCGCTGCACCAGGAACTGGCAAAGAAAATGAGGACTGTTAGTCTAAAGTGAGATGACACAAAGAGGATATTTACACTGCACCGCACGGCAGCCTCGAAGTGAAGTAGAACTCTAGTATCTTTAAACACTGATTAATCACTTGCATGCTATAGTGGGGTTGTCAAGGTTTTTGTCCCCTTGTACATCATAGAACCGTTGGAAACTTTTGCAAAGTAGTTTACTCTCCGATGAGAAAATGCTCTTATGTTTTTAAATGATGCATCAGGACAACTATAGGTTCAAAATATATGAAACGAGTTTAATTTTCTTCCAGTATGTGCTTTCCATGAACATAAGTTTCTCAAGTATAGAGTAGTAACATCAGTCCCCCAAAAGAAATTATCAACAGATAATTAAAGAAAAAAGCACAGCTAAAATCAGAATGCATAGAATTCTCCCTTAATGTATCATAAAAATCTAACCTCCTGATTGGTGATAAACAGTTTAAGGAATCACTAAAACTAACACCTATGACAGACAGACAAATACTAGCAATCCTATACATTACATTTGAAAACATAAGAACACAGCTAAAAAATGTGTACCCATGTTCTTCGATATTTCACACGAATAACTATGGACTGTGAAGCATGCGATTAGCAATCGAAATTTAGGAAAAAAACAAAGGAGGCCTTCAAGACTTTGAAGCACTACCTGTAGCAGCAGGCATTGGAGCAGTCATAGGGGAGGCAAGGGAGCAACAACAGGTTGAGGCACATTTCTCAGAGGATTTGAAACATCCCGAGGCATAGATGAAACACTTAACTTCCCAGGAACCTTACTTGATTTTGCTCTGATTGCATAGCGCCTGTTTTGGAACCAATTCCATATCTACACAACACTTTCCAGAGTGAAGGACTCTAAATATTTCCTCATTACATGAAAAATGAAGTCAAGTTCTTACTTGCTTAAATTGCACAACAATCCTCCCTTTCCGTTCTGCTGATTCACTACAACCAAATAAAATTTCCTTACAGTTTCAATCGCTTATAAGGAGAAAAGAATTATACATCAGGCTACATAATGCACCAAAGGAGATTAATGCACACCTGAACTTGTCCGCCAGACTTACAAGGATCTCCCGAGCCGGCATTTGATTATGATGCCCTTGAAGAATATTCTCCATCTCCGCAACCTGGATGTAGAGATTAGTTTACGAACTCATCACTTAGTCCAAAATTAAAATTCAATTATAACCATTACATTAAAAGTATTTTTTTTTTTTACCTAAGGAAGTTAGTCCAAAATCAAGGATGCAACACCAGTCGGTCCGAATTAGTCAAAGTAAAGCCTGAAAATGTCTATTTATATTTGGTCTTACTGTAAGAGAATAAAAGAAAGTTGAAGCTAGCAGATAAATAAGTTTACGAATCAATCATACGCCAGTTCTTTTCCTATTGTTTATATCTGATCTTATCATTTGTATATTGAAACATTTATCCCATAAAATAGGGATGCATTCAATTTTCTAAACTCAATTCTACTTCGAATTTAACTTTGGATCATCTCAAATTTACTCGCTCCTTCTTTATGTTTGTTATCGAGGACGATCTATTTGTGTTAATATTGGTTCATGGGAGTTCAATAATTAGAGTAGTCTTCTTTCTCACTTCGAATAAGAGAAAATTCGAACCTTTAACAAAATGATTGATGTCAATGTCATTTAATCATTAAAACAATAAAACTATCGATAAATAAATGAATATTATAAAATATTATAGCAATAACTATATATATATACGTAAGATAAACTAAACGATATAAGAAGTTGAAGATGAGTTTGGTTAAAAATTATTCTTTTGACATATTAAATGTTATTTCAGTCTATTCATTGACCAACAATCCATTGTCGTCCAGTGGTTAGGATATCTGGCTTTCACCCAGGAGACCCGGGTTCAATTCCCGGCAATGGAAATCTTTTTTGAAGTTTCTCATCCTAGTTCTCATATCTCTGCTTCAAATTGATGGAGTAATACTTCCCTTCAGAACAGAAATAAATATTGTCCCATAACATCAGTTTGGTTACATTTGGTGTTGCACCAAGAGAACAAAAGGAAGATGAAGATCGTAGATAACCAGGTTTGGGAATCAACCATGATAAGGTTATCACACCAGTTTTTCTCTATTGTTTATACCTCATCTTACCATTTGTACAACGAAGCATTTGTACCATAAAAATAGGGTCTCCAAGCTAATAAATACATTCAATCTTCTAAATCCAAATTGTACTTTATACCTAGCTTACAATTATCTCGAATTACTCGCTCATGTTTGTTATCGAAGATGATCTGTTTGAGTTCATGGTGGGTTCAAGGATTAGAGGGGTTCTTCTTACTCACTTTGAAAGAGACAAACTTCGAATTCTTGACAAAAAAAAACATCAATATCACTTAATCATTAGAACAACGAGATTATCAACAAGAATGCTATAATAAACATTATGACAATATATATATAAGAAAAACTAAAAGGTATAATATGTTGAAGTTGGGTTTAGTTCAGAACTATTCTAGTGACTTATTCAAATGTATTTTAGTTTGTCGGTTCTATTTTAGGGGTTATAAATTTAATTTAGTCTGTATGATTTAAAAATTAGAGTTTAGGGGTTAAATTTTAGAGTTAAGAACTTGAGTTTTATATTTTTAAGAAGCATATTTGTGATTTTTAAAGAGTAAATGTGTAAATTTAAGTTTTAATTAATGTTTGTATTTTAATTTGTTGGTTTAAGTTTAGTTAGTGATTATATTATCATGTATGTATACATCTCAGATCCAACATGTGTGATAGATAAAAAAGTTGAAAATCGATGTGGGACAAAGTTGAGCAAAGAATTGTGTATAAAATATCTTTCTTATCATGTGACATGTATGATTAAAAAGGGGAAACAAATTAAAGAATCGATGGCCACTTAATCTTTGCTCAGAATGGCTTAGCTTTCAATCTTAAAATAATAATTAAGCAATTAATTTAGGAGTTGAAATTAAATATAGTACTAAATGAGCTACAGACTTGTGGTCCAATCAGCTTCACTCTAATTAATAAATCCATCATTAGACACGGGATTAAGTTACTACGGTCATAATTAAATATTACAATTCCCTGTCAGACTAATAACTATAGTAGCAATTCTAATACTAACTCATATTACGTCTTCTTAAGTAAACTCTTGAATCCGAGTTTTATAGATGAAAAAACGCAATGTTACGAGAGTTTTGGTTCATTTTTAAATCTAATTCGTTTCAACTTTAAATATAATTAAGACTTATATGATTATCAGATACTAAAAATCTTCGTAAAAATATGAAAATTTGTTAGCATACTCTTTTTAGTCCATAATTTAGTTTTTGTTTTGTTGTTTTAAATATGAAAAAGAAAGAAAACAAATAATGTTGGATTATATCTAATTGCTATTTGCTTGGCCAAGGCGTGCCTACAAAGTGTGGGATATCCTCTCCAATCATTTTTCTTTCGTTCTTTTTTCAATATAATTGTTGTTTATTAACTTATTAATTTTAATCGAATACTGTAAAAAATTATTATTTTTTATGCTGTTTGGGTAGGAAATTCATTGGACCCACATGCCAAAATGTGCTGAAATTTATGAGAATTAAGAGGGATTAGTAGGGTTTGGCCCCCTTTTGTTAATGGCATAATTGCATGTTTAGCCCTTTCAAAACTTCATTAACTTAATTTAAATAATGAAATATTGCATTTTGATCCTCTTAAAAACTTTATCATTCAATTTTAGATGTTTTAATTTTTTTAATTCCCCCTATTTTTTTTTATTTATCTCAACATTGTAACAAAATTTTTGACTCTGCCCTACCTTTAGCTACTACTATTTTTTAATAGAAAAAATTTATATGCTATTTTTAAATCACATTATTACTCTAATAACATCAAGTAATTATGTTATTAAATTGAACCTACCAATAACTTTTAACATGATAAAAGGATTGAATCCACAATTAAAATAATAGTTATTTTGACTCTATTCCTTTTTAATCAATTTAACTCCAACATTTTATTTGGGTCAAAATGACCCCTCTGCGGATGAAAATTATTAATTAACTAACAATAAATTATTTGACAGAATGAATATCAGCAAATTTTTTTTTATATCTTATATAATTTTATAAATTATTTTTTGACCGATGCGATATTCTTTCAAGTCAATATTTTTGTCTATTGAGTATTGTCATATATATTTGTCACATCATTTTAAGTCATTTATTGTTAGTTAACTAACAGTTTTTATCCGCAAATGGGCTATTTTAACCCAAAATGAAACGTTAGAGGCTAAATTAGTTCAAAAAATATATACCAAAATAACTATTCAGTCAAACGTTAGAGATATTTTTTGACTTTATGTTTTCTTTTAATGTAAATAAATCTATCATTATTACATTCATGTCATAAAAATAAACATCAACTATTAATTGTTTAGTAAAATAAGACATTAAATTCTTAAATAAAAGTAAAAGTTTTTTTAAATAAGATTAACTATTCGAATACTAACATTATAGAAAATAACTTAAATTAAAAAATCGTTTTATAATAGTATTTACGGTATCAAATATAAATTAATCAAGAAAGAAACACGTGATTAAAAAGAAGTTAATTATTACATGTATTTTACTTTGGCGGTTAAAAATAACTAAAAAGAAGAAAAGAAAAAACAAACTGTGTTTATAAAAAGTAGAAATCTGTCTTCGTCTCTCTTTATATTTGTTCTAAATTGATATAAAGTTTCTCAGTTTTCTCGATCACCCGTTGTTTGTTTCCCCCCAAATTTTGCTTCAAATCGGTTAGTATCTCTGTTTTTTTTTTGACAGATTTGTTTATTTGTACGGAAAGCATTGAATTCTTAGGGTTCCACATTGCCTAAATTTTGTTTCAAGCTGTTTTGATTAACGAAAACGCTTACAGTTTTCTATGTTGCTTTGACATTAATTCTAGGTTGCTTTGACATAAGCAGGTGGTTCTCTGTTGATGATTATAAGGTACGACAAAGTCAAAACTCGCTTCTTCCTTTGTTTTTCTTTTACGTTTTGAATTTGCATGCCGTTTGCTGAATCTGGGTTGGTAATTGTTTTCTTAATATTGGGTATTCAACAATTTGACAAGTTTTTGGAAATGAATGTATGCATTTTTTGAAAATTTCTCTTTCCTTTTTTGGTTTCTTAGAAGTTCTAATCAGAGGAGAAGCTTGCCAGGATGTTTTTTTGGATTCTATTTAGGATTGAGGATAATTGTGAACAAAAGCTTTGAGTCTATTTTTGTTTCTTTTAGAAATTTTTATCAATAATTAGGATTTTCTTTAAGGAGCAACATCAATATATTTTTACAGGAGAGTAAAATATCCCCCCAGCTTCATATAGACTATTCTGTTGGTTGAAAGTTTTTTTATGATTGGTTATTATTTTGAGCCTATTTTGATAACTATTTTTTTTCTATTTGTCATTCGGGGAAAATTTAAGGTTAGATCATGGTGATGAGTTATTTCTTCTTTTTTGTTTTTGTTTCGTTGGTGATTTGATGAAAGAGATTTATGATTAGTATGCGTGGGAAAATCGCATTTAGAACTTTGGGAGCTGGGAAAATGTCAAAAAACACTTGTTTTAAGAGAATGCTTGTTTCCATGGAATTTAATACTTTTGAATCTCTTGTCATTGGTGTGAAAATAGTTTTTATTTGCTTTGGCAATCTTTTTCTAGATCATGTTAAAATGATGGACTACATAGTAACTAAAAGTGGATTTGTTGATATTCTTTATATGTTTTGTTATTGTTCGTTGGTTGAATGGAATGCTTTATGTTTCGGTTAAGTAGGAGCATATATTACAAAATCCAAATAAATACCAAATATATATCGATGAGAAAGCTTTATTTGCAAGTAATGCTTTGCATGCATGTGTTCCATTTCTGCTCTCATGTTGGATAAAAGGAAATCCTTCTCTCATCTTCAGATTTAGGTTGAATATGGGCTAAAGTTTCATTTTCTCATGTTCCTCTTTGATTATTCAAAAGTTATAGGTTTATTGGTATTTTCATTTTTATGTTCTGTTTTTTATGTGTTTAGAGACGGAAAAATTAAAGTCGGCCGGATATCTTTTCTTTTTATATTAGTTGAATAATTATATGGTTTATCATTTGGAACCAAGCTGAGTTTTTCTCTTAATTCTTTTCATTCTGAAGCTGCAACAATTTGCAACAACAGTTTATTGGAACAGCATGGGCCAAAGAAATATGTTATGTCCTATTGATTTAGAAATGGATCAACAAGGTCAGGGATATCTGCATCCTGAACCCTGCATCTTTTTGAGCGGAGTTACGAACTACCCATCATCTGATATCCAGATGGCCATGACAGCTCCAGGGAACACAACTAACGTTGATAGGCATCCCTTACCTGAGCATTATGACAATGGTATGTTCTTTGGGCTTCCCCAGTACCCTGGTGTTCAGCATCATCATCATTCCCCGAATCTTGATCTTGGTATTGGAAGTGCATCCAACTATTATGTTCCTTATGCGGCTACTCCATCCGGTATTCCCATAAATCATGGAATCACAGACCAGATGCCTTCTTCCAGCAACTATGGTCCCATTGGAGTGTCTGCAGACGAAAATGCAAGAAATTGCCACTTCATGGATAATGTTAGAGGCTTGTATAAGAGAAAGAATTCTGAAGGAATCCCCGGAAATTTTCAGCATTTTAATGCCTCATCAAGCTCGAGTCCCTCAATTACACCATTAAACATTAGGAATCCTGATGGGGTTGGAACGGTGGATGCTGCATCCTTCACTATGTCTCGCTATAGGGGAAATGTCCCTCCACAAATTAGAGAAGTTGGATCTCAAAGGAGCGCGAGGAACAGATTGGTGGCAACTGCAGTGGATCCTGTTTTGATGCAAAATGCCAACCTTTATTTTCAGGGAAATTACTTGTGTCAGCCTTTTCAGCCAACTATAACAGATGGAGATGGCTCATCTTGGGCTCAGGCTCCTGGTGTTCCTTATATGCATGGTGCTTTCTCTATCCAAATATATACTCCTTTTTATTTAAAGCAGTGTTGATGTAAATTAAGTCCTGTAGGAATATGTTTTCACCTTAAAACTGATTACCTTCAGCTTGTTTTTTTACAGGTAGCAATGTTGGTGGACCTATGGAGACTAGGCATAGAAGTTCCACAAACTTCTCACATTCTCCCCTTGAACTTCGGAACCCGAACTTCCATCATCCTTCACCGCCTATTGAAGGAGTGAGAGGCCACAGCATTAATGTCCACCCACAAGTAGCAGCAGTTCCTTATTGCTTTCCAGCGAGTTATGCCTCACAGAGCACCATGATTCCCTCGCAGGATGGTTTGGAGGTGGGGCGTAGACATTTCGGACCAGTTCCACCTACTGGCTTCAGGATATATCATCCTCGCCGGGAAAGTGGTGCTTTACCTGAGACATCTCTGAGACACTGTAATCTTCCTCACTTGAGAGTTCTCCCACCTGATGTAAGTACTGTTTTTCACTTCTGCAATGTTATGTCACTTTTTTGGTTATTTTTCATTTATATATATATATATATATATGCTGATATATTTTATTTGACTTGCTGCAGGGAGTTGCTGTACTCGAGTTCCCAGAATTTTATGAAGAAGTTGGGAATCTTATTGATCATCACAGAGATATGCGCTTGGATATAGAGGACATGTCTTACGAGGTATGATGAAGCCCATTAAATGTTGTCTTGCATGTTATGGCTTTATTTTTACTGATCATTTCCTCGAACTTCCAAATGACCACAGGAGTTGCTCGCTCTGGGAGAGCGGATCGGCAATGTTAACACTGGTTTATCAGATGAAACCATCCGACATAAATTGAAAACAAGACGGTATTCGACATTTGCAACACATATTAACCTTGAAGAAGTGGCAACTGTTGACCAGGAACCTGAATTTTGTACAATTTGCCAGGTAATTAAGAGATCTGACAGCTCAGCTCACCCCAGCTTGAAGCACATATCTTTTTCTTTGTTCTAGTTTGCAGCACAGATTTTTCATCACGGCATCACCATTCACTCTTAACATACGCAATATCCTTGTAATTTGTAGGAGGATTATAAGAACCAAGAGAAAATCGGAACTCTTGATTGCGGACACGAGTATCATGCAAGTTGCTTAAGAAAGTGGCTGCTCGTGAAGAACGTATGCCCCATATGCAAATCAGAGGCATTGGCCACATAATCCAAGGATGTACAAAGCATGGGGGTGACTTTATCCAACAAAAAGTAATAAACTACATAAAACAGTTGATGGTCTGTTTACCATAAAATCGATATTTGTCGAGTATTTTGTACATGAACTTGCGGATATCTAATAGAATCATTTATTTGTTGGCTCTGTAATTATCAACAATTGTACAGACTTCCATTATGCTGTCTCTCATGCAGTCATATAAACTTTTAGCTATAAGTGTTCATTACATCTTTTACCTGAGTACTGTGTTTCCTGATCTATATAAGTAAGAACATGCACGAACAGTGGATTCTACATTGAAGAACATGACACCTTAAAACTGGTACACCGAGCTTGGATTTTATTCATCTTGTTTTGCAACTTTACACTTTTTTGACAAGATCTTGCAGAGATTGGATGAAATTGTTGATATATTCTTCTTGAAGATCTCTGTTGGAAAGTGTCTGCTTAAGCTTGGCACGGTTTGCCCTCAACATATTGGCTGTTACATTGTCCTTGTCCATCACCAACTTGATGGCTTGACTCAACAACTCCTTTGAGACCTGCTTGTTTTTACCTCTCTCGACTTCAACACCAACCTTGAGTTCATTCGCCATGAGCCTCGTGTTCAGAATTTGATCCAAATTCTCAGGAATCAACACGATCTGGCAGTCGGTAAGCAGAAACTCCCACATTGTTCCGTAGCCACAGTGGTTCATGAAACACCCGATGTTAGGGTGGTGCAACAGCAGCTCCTGTGGAACCCAACCGCCATAAACCAGTCCCCTTCCTTTAACCCTCTCTTGGAACCCCTCAGGCAGTGCTTCTTCAACAGTGGAGCATCCTTGGGGTGTCTTTAAAGCTACCAAAAATGGTAGCCCACATGACTCGAACCCCAGAACCAACTCCTGGAATTCATCTTTCTGCAACTCACTCTGGCTTCCGAATGAGCAAAACACCACAGAGCCAGGCTCGAACTGGCTTAGCCAATTAACCCATTTTCCCTCGAGTTGTTGGGTGTTTGTTTCGGGCAAGCAAGGCCCTGACAGCAAAACAGGCTTCCCAAATACTTCAGCACCGTGGTCAAGAAATGGTCCCTCGATTTCACGGCAAGTCCTGAAGGCAATGGCATCACTTTCTACCCTACTCTTCCTTATCCGTTGTTGAAACGACAGTCCACTCCCGAAATCCTCAGCCATAAACAACACTAAAGGAGCCTCTTCAGCTTTGAGTTTCACAGTGGAAGAAGGGTAACCAGGAGGCATTTCCATCACCTCTTCTACATTCGTTTCCTTGGTTACTTCCTTGGTGTTTAGCCACTGCGCCATCGAGGAAACCACCACATAGAATACCGGACAGATCCCGAGCTGGCGAGCCAAGTGAGGGATCCAAAACCAGAAATCATAAAAAACCATATCTGGTTTTAGAACCTCGAGGATATCTTCAACCTGATCCCTGGTTTGGTCAACGGCAAAAGCAAGGTACTTTTGTTGGTTCATAGGAACAACAGATGTGGTTTCAGCACCCGGAGGGAGACCATCGACTTGAGGAATAACGAGAGGAATGAATTGAATCAAGTCGGGGTATTGGTTCATGTTTTCAAGCTTTGATTGCACTCCTTTAGGCAAAAGAAATGAAATCTTATGGCCTTTCTGAGCCAGCTTGTTTGAGAGATGAAGGAGGGGGATGAAGTGGCCATAGGCAACCCATGGAAACATGGCAACGTGAAGCTTTGAGCTGTCGGATTTGCTCATCTTTTTCGCTGACACAAAGGTGGTCTGAGAGGCTAAACACTGACCTAATTTATAAACCCTAAAGTCCACAGTCTCCTAACAAACGCCAGCTTTAGTCTGCAAACAAATTAATTTGCATATATTTTTCAAGCATTATCTTGAAGAGGAACAAAAATCCTCCACGTGTTCTAGAAAATTGACGTGTGCTAGAAAATTTTATTTTTTCTGCTTTAACAACTAATATATAATTTATTAGTTGATTTTATAAGACAAATAGAATTTTTTTACGTCTTTTCGGGATTATGTCGGTTAGAATTAATTAAATTAAGTTTTGATCCTAATTTTTCTAATTTTATTATTTTTTAAGACCATTATATTTTAAAATGAGTGAAATTAAATTTTAACTTTTTTAATTTTTATGATTTAATTATTTTTAAAACCCTATTTATTCAAAGTCAACTAATTTATTCATCTTATACTTCAATCCTGACATTGGTTGTGGGCAGGTTATTTCTTTTTTTCTTATTGAAAAGATCTTGCAGAGCTCGGATGAAATTGCTGATGTATTCTTCTTGAAGATCTCTGCCGGAAAGTGTTTGCCCTCAACATATTGGCTGTTTCATTCTCCTTGTTCATCACCAACTTGATTGCTTCACTCAATGAATCCTTTGATACCTGCCTGTTCTTTCCTCTCTCCACTTCAACACCAATCTTGAGTTCTTTCGCCATCAGCCTCGGGTTCAGAATTTGATCTGCAATTTCAGGAATCAACAATATCGGGCAGTCGCTAAGCAGAAACTCCCACATCGTTCCATAGCCACAGTGGTTCACGAAACACCCGATGTTGGGGTGGTGCAACAGCAGCTCCTGTGGAACCCAACCACCATAAACCAGCCCCCTTCCTTCAACCCTTCTTGGAAACCCTCAGGCAGCGCTTCTTCAACAGTGGAGCATCCTTGGGGTGGCTTTAAAGCTACCAAAAATGGCAGTCCACATGACTCGAACCCGAGGACCAACTCCTGGAACTCATCTTTCCGCAACACAATCTGGCTTCTGAATGAGCAGAAGCTGCAGAACACCACGGAGCCTAGTGTCAAGGCCTTAGCCTTTAGTTCACTCGGTCTCTAAGCCGTGCGGCACTTGAAAAGGACTCTTCCCGATCAAATCAGCATTTTCTCTCGATAGATATGCTCAAAATAAGCAAGCAACACATTAGTCTCGCGCCACAAAATCATTCTTCAAATCATGGTCGAAACCGTGGGGTATAGCGAATGCACACAGTCGACCCCAGCTTTCCCGTAGAAAAAAAACGATTTTTATTTTATTAAAAAGAGAAAGCATCGGGTTACATTAGAAAAACTCACCCACACCATCGACTTGGGCGGTAGGGGCCGCCTCAATGGTGTGTAGGATACATACCTTTACCAGCGGATCAACCCAAATGTACCGACTGTCCACCCCCTACATATATACGAAAAAAACATTATAGAAATGACTCGAGTAAACATTCTATTGTTTGAAATGAGGACACTTTTTCCTAACCAAAGAAATAATGAAAACAAAGACTCTTCTTCCTAAAACATTGATGTGCTTGAAAATGGGGCATGGCCCCAGGACTCGGTTGTGACGCCATACGAAGGGATGGCCACAACATCCTCCCCAACCTAACTTGTCGACGCCCTTGTCGATTGGGCTGCAAGGAACTCCTCGATTTTTTGCTTGAACGCCTTTAGGTCATGATCTCTCTCCCAACTTGTCTCTTCGGCTCCGAGACCTTCCCACTTGACCAGGTACTCACGAACAAGCTTCTTCTTGGACACCGTAACAAACCTATCAGCAAGGATCTCCTCAACTCGACGTTCTGATGGGGGTTTGGTATAGATGGGGCCCCAATCACTCTGTCCTCGGCTGACATCTGAGGGGTTCGCATGAAAAGGCTTCAAGTTGCTCACATGGAACACATGGTGAACTTTCATCCACGAGGGCGGCTTGATCTTGTATGAGTTATTCCCAACTTTGGCCACAATCGGTACTGGTCCTTCAAACTTTCGCACCAACCGTCGATCTCTATTCCGTAAGAACCGCAACTGTTATGCCATTAGCTTGACAAGCACTAGATCGCCAACTTTGAATTGCTGGTCCCTTTGGCCACGATCCGCCCACTTCTTCATATGTTTTGCAGCTTTCACTAGATAAGCCCGAGCAATCTCTGTATTTTGGCGCCACTCCTTGGAAAAATTAAAAGCTCGGGGACACTTTCCTTTGTATGACTCTAGAGTGGTGTGTGGAAGCTGCGGCTGCTGGCCTGTTACAATTTCAAAGGGGCTTTTATTAGTAGTAGAACTCTTTTTGTGAATTAAAACAAAGTTGTGCCACATCCAACAATGAAGGCCAATTTTTCTGGTTGCCTGGATAAAATGCCTTAAGTACTCTTCTAACAACCCATTAAAGCGCTCAGTCTGTCCATCCGTCTAGGGATGATAACTTGATGACAAATTCAGTTTAGATCCCAACATCTTGAATAACTCTCTCTAGAAATTTCCAGTGAACCGACCATCCCTGTCACTAACAATATCCTGTGGGACACCCCAATACTTCACCACATGTTTAAAGATTAACCGAGTTGTCTCCTCTGCCGAACAATATTTTGGGGGCAGGGATAAATGTAGCATATTTTGAGAACCGATCCACCACCACAATAACAGCTCCAAGATCCCCCACCCGAGGCAAGCTCACTATGAAGTCGAGTGAAATGCTCTCCCAAGGCCGTGCTGGCACTGACAATGGCTCCAACAATCCCGCAATTTTTTGTCGATCCACCTTATCTTGTTGGAAAATAAGGCAAGTCTTGGTATAGTCCATAATATCCTATCGCATGTGCGGCCAATAATATCCTTGTTCCAGCAGGGCCAGAGTACGCCGCCAACCCTGGCGACCTTCCCAAGGAGTGTCATGACATTCACGCAGTAGTTTCTGTCTAAGTTCTCCCGCTCTCGGGACATACATACGCGGACCTTTCGTCATCAAGATCCCATTCTCTACCCAAAATGTCTTCGATTGGCCACTTTCCACCATCCTCAGTATTGCCATCATCTGCGGATCATTTCTCATATTCTCCATTATGAGTTCCCGAATGTCATTCGTCACCCTACTAGCTGACATAGGAGCAATCAATCTAAGGGTCGCCAGATCGTCCCTTCGACTCAACGCATCAGCTACCTGATTCTTCTTCCCAGCTTTATGCTCAAAACTAAAATCAAACTCCGCTAGGCGCTCTTGCCATCTCTTGCTTGCCTTGCCGATAGTTTTGGTTGCGTTAGGATATGACTAGCAATTGTGTTGTCTGATTTAACAATAAAGTTCGAGCCCAACAAATAATGCCTCCAAGCCATAAGACAATGGATCACAGCTAGAAGTTCTTTTTCCTGAGTTGCATATCTCGTCTCGGCACCACTCAACTTTCGACTCTCAAAGGCCACAGGGTGACCACCCTGCATGAGTACTCCCCATATGGCAAAGTCAGATGTATCAGTTTCAACTTCTATGGGTTTCTCAATATCAGGTAATACTAGGACAGGGTCATTCATCACAACAATTTTTAGTCCCTCAAAAGCATCTTGACACTCTTTGGACCAGACCCACTTATCACCTTTCTTTAACAAATCGGTAAGTGTTGCTGTTCTCCAAGAGTAACCTTTGACAAATCGTCTATAATAGTTAGCTAATCCCAAGAATGATCTGAGCTCACTGACACTCTTTGGAGTCAGCCATTCTTGGATCGCCTTCACTTTTTCCCCATTCATTCGAATATGTCCCTGCCCAACGAGGTGTCCCATGAACTTGATTTGAGTTTGGGCAAAATCACATTTCTCCATTTTAACAAAAAACTGATTATCTCTGAGCCTCTGCAACACTAATTGCAAATGGTTTTCATGATATGTCAAAGAGGAACTATATACCATTATATCGTCCAAGTATATCACCACAAACTTGTCAAGAAAATCATGGAACACCTGGTTCATCAAGGTGCAAAAGGTTGCAGGCGCATTGGTTAGCCCAAATGGCACCACAAGAAACTCAAATGCCCCATACCGAGTAACACAAGTTGTCTTCGGTTCATCTCTCTCGGCCACTCTTACCTGATGATACCCCGATCGAAGATCCAGCTTTGTAAAATATTTTATACCACATAGCTGGTCGAACAAGTCCGCAATTAAGGGGATGTGATACTTGTTCCGAACAGCAACCTTATTCAAGGATCTATAGTCCACACACAATCTCAAACTCTCATCATGTTTCTTTTGAAACAACACTAGCGCCCCAAATGGCGCTTTAGACGGTCGAATAAACCCAGCTTTTAGCAGTTCATCTAGTTGTTTCCTCATTTCAGCTAATTCAGGAGGGGACATGCGTTACGGACATCTCGAAAGAGGTTTGGCACCGGGGACCAGTTCAATCCCATGATCCACGGCCTTCGAGAAGGGATCCCTTCTGGCAACTAGTTTGGCATGACATCTTTATAGTCCTCCAACACTCTCAGAATCCCACTTGGTACACCTTCAAGGGTTGACTCTCTATGTAGAATATGTAACACGACAAAAGAAGGTTCCCCCTTCTTCACCATTTTCTTAAATTGCATTACTGACATCTTTCCACTTCTTGGTAGAATGGTAGCAGGCACCACCCCCGGACAATCCCCTAGAAACAAAAGGCAGCTCGCAGCAGGGACAGGGATGGCCTGGGCTTTTGTCATGAAATCCAGCCCTAACACAACAACAAAATCGTCCATAGGGGAAACAGTGAGATCCACGCTTTCCTCCTAGGACCCAAACTTGGCCTTCACCCTTTTAGCACTTCCACGAATTACGGCGGCAGTAGAATTAACTACTTTCACCTGTCCCACATCTCTAGTAATTGTTAAACCGCATTTCTTGACTTCCTCAGGTGAGATAAAGGTATATGTTGCTCTCGTGTCAACTAGAGCCCTGATCGTCTTCCCATTTATCACCAAGTCCACGTACATCAAGCCCTTTTCCAGTTCCTTCTTTAAGTTGTCCAATTGATATTGTAATGCATTCAAAAAACGAATGGACCCAATAATGGCCAAATCGGTCTCACTATTCTCTGTAGGTGGGTTAGGGGGCGTGTCCTCAGGCAGTGAAAATTCCAAAGCACTCAGCCACACGATGAGTCCCCTTACACATGAAGCATGCTAGAGGTAGCCTATTTTGTCCATTCCTCGGCGTAAAGCCACCACTCCCCCTATTCTGCACCGGTTCCTTGTTTGAGAGTCCTCTCCTAGCTCCCTAAGTTATCGGCTTCTCTCATCTAGTCGTCTTACTCCCATTACCCGCATGGTTATTGCTCCCACTAGTTGGGGCCTTGCGTTTGTTTGAGCCATCACCGTAATCGTTAAGCCGATCGACAATGACTATATCCTGCACCTTCTGTCTTTGAATCTCAGTTCTAGCTCATGGCTTTAAGCCCTCAAGGAAAGCAAACATCTTGTCTTTCTCAGACATGTCCTTGATTCCAGCATCAACGCAGCAAACTCTCTTACATAATCAGGAATAGTCCCAGTATGGGTCAAATCCCTCAACTTCTTCTGAGCATTATACTCCACAATATCTGGAAAGAAGGTAGCCATTAATTCTCGTTTCAGCTCGTCCCAACTTCTAATGAAACACACGCCATTTGTGAACTTAGACCTCCACCACAACTTGACATCCCCTGTCAAGTACATAGAAGCCATCGAGGCCTTGTCTTCCTATATAGTGGTGCGAGTAGCCCAAAAATATTGTTCAATATCAAACAGAAAATTTTCAAGCTCTTTGGCATCCCTATTCCCCTCATACTGTTGAGGCTCAAGGACCCTATTCCTCTGGCCCATATCCACGATCACCGAATTTCCCACAGCCACTTCAATCAAATTAATTTGAGAGCTCCCCTATCTCATACTTCAGAGTACTCATTGGCTCATTTGTCTCATCAGTGAGGTGTTTCACCATGTGAGCCAACTCCTAATAGGAAACTTCAATCGCTCTAACTCGTTCACTGGTCACCACGTGAGCCCTCAAGGCCGCCACCGCGGCTTCTAGCTCTTCAAAACTATCGGGGTCTATGGTCTTACCCCCTTGTGCAGGCACTCTCACGCCATGTTGAGCCGAAGTACCTGCGCCCGCTGGCACCTCAGTTCTCGGGATGACTTTCTACCCCTGCTGCTTACGAGTAGTCACCATCCCTGGTCGACTCCAACCACACTAATTCTTGTACAGGAAAAATAATAAGCACCACAATGCCTATTAGTAACTCAACACCACTGTGCTTCAAGAGGGAATAAGCACAACTGTGTTTTCCCAATAAAAAAAACTAGGCACCGCTATGCGCTAGCAACAAGGAAGCACCGCTGTGCTTGAACAAAAATTGAGCACCACTGTGCCACAATTATTAAAGAGCACATATGTGCTATTGATTACGCACCTCTGTGCTTTTCACCACAATGAATAGGCAACACCACGCCTGAAATTGATTGCAACAACCTTGCTCTGATACCGCGTGTCACGGCCTTAGTCTTTAGTTCACTCGGTCGCTAAGCCGTGCGACACTTGAAAAGAACTCTTCCCGATCAAGTAAGCCTTTTCTCTCGATAGATCTACTCAAAATAAGCAAGCAACACATTAGTTCCACGCCACAAAACCATTCTTCAAACCATGGTTGAAACCGTGGGGCATAGCGAATGCACACAGTCGACCCCCAGCTTCTCCGTAGGAAAGGAAAACGATTTTTATTTTATTAAAAAGAGAAAGCATCGGGTTACATTAGAAAAACTTACCCACACCATCGACTCGGGTGGTAGGGGCCGCCTCGATGGTGTGTAGGATACATACCTTTACCAGTGGATCAGTCCAAACTCTGCCGACTATCCATCCCCTACATATATGCAAAAAAAACATTATAGAAATGACCCGAGTAAACATTCTATTGTTTGAAATGAGGACACTTTTTCCTAACCAAAGAAATAATTGAAAACAAAGACTCTTCTTCCTAAAATATGGATGTGCTTGAAAATGGGGCATGGTGAAAGTGACTCAGTTATGGCCCTAGAACTCGGTTGTGACACCATGCGAGGGGATGGCCACAACACCTAGCTCAAACTGGCTAAAAAAATTGGCCCATTTGTCATCGAGTTGTTGTGTTTTTGTTTCAGTCAAGCAAGGCCCTGATAACAAAACCTGTTTCCCAAATCCTTTGCCAACGTAGTCGAGAAATGGTCTCTCGATTTCACGGCAACTCTTGAAGGCAATTGCGTCGCTTTCCATCAAACCTACCCTTGTCCGTTCTTGAAACGACAATCGACTCCCGAAATCCTCAGCGCAGAACAATAGCATATGAGCCTATTCAGCTTTGAATCTGACAGTGGAAGAAGGGTAGCCGAGAGGCAGTTCAATCGCCTCTTCTACAGTCGTCTATTTGGTTATTTTCTTAGGGTTTAACCATATCCCGATCGTCGCCGAGGAAGCCACAACATAGATTATGGGACTGATCCCGAGTTGGTGAGCCAAGTGAAGGGTCCAAAACCCGAAATCATAAAAAACAATATCAGGTTTTAGAACCTTGAAGATGGATTCAACTTGATCTCTGGTTTGGTCGACGGCAAAAGCAAGGTACTTTCGCTGTGGTTTCAGCACCTGGAGGGAGGCCATCGACTTGAGGAATAACGAGAGGAATGAATTGAATCAGGTTGGGGAATTGCTTCATTTTTTCAAGCTTTGGTTGAGCTCCTTTAGGCAAAAGGAATGAAATCTTATGGCCTTTCTGAGCCAGCTTGTTTGAGAGATGAAGGAAGGGGATGAAGTGACCATAGGCAACCCAGGGAAACATGGCGATGTGAAGCTTTGAGCAGTCGGATTCGCTCATCTTTTTTTTGTTGGCACAAAGGTGATATGAGAGACTAAAGAACGACCTAATTTATAAAGCAATAGAACATGCTAACTCCTACATTTAGAAAAATCATCCTCCGTTTATTAAACTTATTTTTTAAAATTATCTAATTTAAATTGTGCTTATGAAAAATTAAACAACACATTTTTTGTATATTTTTTCTTCTTCTTAAAATTATGTAAAAAATTAACAAAAGAACGATTTAAGGACGGAAAGAGTATTATTATTTTTCTTTTTAGATAATGATTGTTTTATTTACCCTATCTTAATTTGTTAAAGTACAATAGAATTTCAATAAAAAATCCTTCTTGATTCTTAAAAGAAAATTAATATTTTTCCTCTAAAAATCCTGCTATTCTCTCTTTCCATATCCAACAAATGCAAACATTCATACAATCTTAAGCAAAATAGAAATAAAAGTTCGGTCACAACCCATTAAAACTTTTGATTTAATGCAAGGTAGGGACAACACGTTGCAGAATACATGCACAATCGGTTAGGAAATAAAAGGGACAGCACTCGCTGCCATATAAGGGGTTTTTTAGTTATTGGACTTTAATATTTAGGGTCTGAATTCGAACAGATTTAATTTATTTTATAAATTTATAATATATTATATTATATTATTTATAATATATTTTATATCGTTTAAGAATTTAACTTATAGTGTATAATTCTACAATACAAACATTAAAAATAGGTTAAGTTGTTAATGTATAGTAAAAAGAGAAAAACTTCAATACACAGTCTGTATAAACTTTAGTTTACACAGACCTTTTAGTTTTAAGGGTTAAGGGTTTAGTTTAGAGTTTGGGTTGTAGGGTTTAGAATTTAAGGTTAGTGTTTAGAATTTATGGTTTAGGTTTAATTTTGATTTATAGTAAAAATAGTCAGGCTTGTATAAAATTTATTTTACATAGTCTGTGTAACAAATTTAAACCCTAACAAAAAAAAAGATAGCGAATCCGACTGCACAAAGCTTCACATCGCCTTGTTTCCCTGGGTTGCCTATGGTCACTTCATCCCCTTCCTTCATCTCTCAAATAAGCTGGCTCAGAAAGGCCATAAGATTTCATTCCTTTTGCCTAAAGGAGCTCAACCAAAGCTTGAAAAAATGAAGCAATTCCCCAACCTGATTCAATTCATTCATCTCGTTATTCCTCAAGTCGATGGCCTCCCAGCAGGTGCTGAAACCACATCTGTTGTTCCTCTGAACCAACAACCAGAGATGAGTTGAAGATATCCTCAAGGTTCTAAAACCTGATATGGTTTTGGATCCCTCACTTGGCTCGCCAACTCTGGATCAGTCCCATATTCTATGCTGTTGCTTCCTCGGAAGCCGGTTTTGTTATCAGGGATTCAGGGCCTTGCTTGACCGAAACAAAAACACAACAACTCGATGACAAATGGGAGAACTGGCTAAGCCAGTTCGAGCCAGGCTCCGTGGTGTTCTGCTCATTCGGAAGCCAGATTGTGTTGCAGAACGATGAGTTCCGGGAGTTGTACCATTTTTGGTAGCTTTAAAACCACCCCAAGGATACTCCACTGTTGAAGAAGCACTGCCTGAGGGGTTTCAAGAGAGGGTTGAAGTGGAAATGATGTGAAGATAAAGTCTGAAAACATTTATCTGAATGGTGTGGCCATTTTGCAATTATTGATATTTGGTGTCCTGATTATGTAGCACAACATAAGTCATTGCTTTGGTAGGTAAACAAGTCTTGAGTGGTGTTAACTGTTAGATCCCACTTAACTGTACTGCTCATGAATTATGCATAGATGTTTTTTGTTTATGAATGCCCATTATTCTTTCACCTTTTCTTTTCACTTATTTATCAATGAGGCTTTTCTTTTCATTAGAAAAAAATAATACACCATTCTTTTTATTAAAAAATTAAGATAAACTACACTCAAGGTAATTTAACTATAAGCTTAGTAATAATAAACATGCTATTTAATTAATATAGTATTACAAACATATCACTCAATTAATATTTTGTTATAAATAAGGGATTTCGTCTACAAATAAGTCGCTTTTATTTGATATAATAATATTTTTAGTCTCAAAACTTATACATTTTTTCTAATTCGAAATAACTTAATAAATTTAATCTTTCATATTTTAAAATATCATAATGGGTCTCTACAGTATCCGATCCAGATTAGTCGACCAATAGATTGAATACATGTGGTTAATAAAATTCATCAATTTAGTTTTTTTCGTGATACAGTCAAAGTAAGAGAGCGCATCAGATTAAATCAATAGTTCGATAACTGCATTCTACCATAGAAGCAGCAACAAGTTACTCTTAAATTGATTATACCAGAAAAATAACAAGAAAATAATATTTTTGAGATAAAAACAAGTAATTTAAGATAAGAATGAAGATTAAAATGATGAAAGTTTTAAATATTTAAATTTATTGAATTGTTTCAAATTAGGATCAAATTGATAGAGTATATAAATTTTGAGACTAAAAATGTTATTATACCACGCTATTAGAAGAAAAGTAACATGCTTATAACAATATGTTAAATCAACAATCTGTTTGAAAATATTATTTTAATTAAGTGACATGTTTGTAAGCGAAGTGACAAATTCGTAACTTAAAAAAAAAAGGTTTACTCATGTTCGATTCAAAACACAACTTTTATAAAAAAAATGTATTCCTTAATCTATCAAAACGGATTTCATAAGAAAACAGATGAATTCTATTAAGTCTGATAAAATACAACATCAGAACTATGAAATGAAACATTACATAAGGAACTAAGATACCCTAAAGAACCATGAAAAAGGAACTGAAATGAAATCAAGGAAATTTAGGTAAAGCTGTTCTTTTGACTTCAACCTCAAAACTGGGGGAAGCGAAAGGATGATAGAGAATGAGATGAAAATTTGAGGAAACTCGAAATCATATAGCAATTAATCAGAACAGCAGCCAAGTTTCTTCATGGCTGAAACATCATCTTTGGTTCCGACGTTGACAGTTTGTCCCTTAGGCAATGCTGCAGGATCATCCCCTACTTCAAGCGCTTTTCGACTCATGACATGGTAGATTTGACTCAGCACTTCGGTGAACGCATTCTCTACGTTCAGGGACTCGAGGGCAGATGTCTCCATAAAGTAGGTATTTTCTTTCTCGGCAAAGGCTTTGGCGTCCTCTGTGGAGACAGCACGCAGGTGTCGTAGGTCTGCCTTGTTACCGACAAGCATAATCACTATATTGGAGTCTGTGTGATTTCGTAGTTCCTTCAACCATCTCTCAACATTCTCAAATGTGATGTGTCGAGTGACGTCGTAGACAAGCAACGCACCAACGGCTCCCCGATAGTATGCACTTGTAATCGCTCGATATCTGGAAAAATATATAACAAGAAAATAACTCTAAAAAAACTCATGGAACACATCCATTTATAGGATAAGTCGGTGCCAAGCATTGACAACTCAAGCATCTGTAGACAATCATTTACTATTTTTTACAGACACCTAAAGTTTTTACATTCAAAAATTTCACTTGATATTGTGGAACCTCACTCTGGTATATATTCCCCAGAGAAACACCACCGAGAAAACTATCCATGCAGCGACCACAAATCATCCAAGAACGGAACACGAGCCTCCTTTTAACAGAGAGGCTAAACACAGAACTCATTACAGACAAATCCATCTAAAATGAATGAAGGAAAGCAATTCGATCAATAGGTTGGATTACAAATGACATCATCTTCAAAAACCCTATATTCTAAAGATGGTTACTAATATAGTTGATGATTCGACTAGGACTATGAAGAACGGTAGGTTTAGTTCCACCTTTCCATCAATAAATCAAGCTGTAACATTTATCGAATTAGACCGAAATGGATACTCCATGTAGCTCATCATCTATTAGTAGCCAACTATGGAATTTTGCGTATATAACCTAACACAAGCGAACTAATCAAGAAAAATAGTCTTTCAAATATGCTTCAAAGTTAGACCAAATAACCAAAATCCAAGTCCACCACATGCTTTAAGATAAAAGGAAAAACTCTGAATGCAGTTTGCTTCTACATTTTCTTAGCAACCAAACAGCCCAGACAAAGAAAAAGGAAATCCGAAAACTTCCCCAAACCAAAAGCACCCCCACCCCCCGATCACTAATAAATCCCCCCCCCCCCAAAAAAAAAAAAAACAAAACAAAACAAAAAAACAGAGAAGCAGCAAAAATGAGAAGATAAGAACTAGATATAATTTTCCTACATTTCCTCAACTACTAAGCAGCTCTAAAAATAGCAAATACTACACATCAACTAACAAAGTAATCATCTTTATGAAATTATAAATAAAAGTATTATAGAATGAAGAAAACGAGTTTTAAAAGATCTACCTTTCTTGTCCAGCAGTGTCCCAAATCTGTGCCTTAACGACCTTATCGTCGACCCGAATGCTTCGGGTTGCAAATTCCACTCCTATTGTGGATTTTGACTCGAGGTTAAACTCGTTCCTCGCAAATCTCGACAACAAATTCGATTTCCCGACACCCGAATCTCCGATCAATACTAGCTTGAACAAATAATCGTAGTCGTCATCTGCTCTGTACGCTGCCATTCCGGGTCACCGGGTCGGTTTTTGATAAAAAGGAATGGAATTTATGAAGATAAGTGACGGAGATCGGTGGAGTCGGAGAGAGAGATTTTGAAATTGTAATAAGACAGGGAGAATGATGTGGGCTTAGATTGAGGGGAGAAATGTCGGCACGGGTCGGGTCAGGAAATTGGATACGTTGATGGGGCTTTATTAACGAAATCACTAATTTATTCATTTGTCGAAGGTCTACTATTTGAGAACCGTACGTCTCTCCAACTGATGAACTTTCCACGTCAATGTCTCTTGATCTCAATCTCTTGCATCATTTTTCGTTCATTATCTTTCAAAGATTTTCTCGTTCAAATTCAATTCCGACCCGGTAAACATGGAGAAGACGGCGGCGGATGCCATCAAACGCGACGGTTTGGGGAAATTTCCTGATAATTTAGAGTACCAATCAGGATTCAGCAACGATTTCTCATCGGAGGCGATCGCCGGAGCTCTGCCACGTGGCCAGAATAGTCCTCTTATTTGCCCTTTCGGACTCTATGCTGAGCAGATCTCCGGAACTTCCTTTACTTCTCCTCGCAAGCTTAATCAACGCAGGTAATATTATTTAAAAAAAAAATCAGATTTTTATGCAATTTGTTTACTCATGCAAGTAGAATAACTTTTTTTCTAAAAAGAATTAATCTTTACGCATGGGTTTAATCATCAAATTGATTTTTTTTTTGAATTTTTTGTGTGAATAGTTGGTTATATAGAATCAAACCATCGGTGACTCACGAGCCATTTTGGCCGCGTGAACCGAGTCATAAGAAGCTTGTGAGTGAATTTGACCGGTCCAACACGGTTGCAAACCCGACTCAGCTCCGGTGGAATCCTGTTGATATTCCTGATTCGCCGACCGATTTTATTGATGGTTTATACACTATATGTGGAGCTGGCAGCTCATTCCTTCGACATGGATATGCTATTCACATGTAATTGGTATTTTAGTTGGCATTTTCACTTTTTACATGAATATGATCACAACTGCGAATTATAGTACCCATTTTTCTCAATGATCAAAACTATGTATGTTACTAAATTTTTACCTGTTATCGAAGAACTATGTTAAATTTCGATGGGACGACACCGCCCTTTTATCTTGGAGTAGTAAACCTTGCCTGACATTGCTGTTGATTTCGATATAAGATAGGAAAATGATGCTGAAAAGAAGAGATTATAATTGTTACTACTAGCACAGATCGCTGGCAAATGTTGTGGAGAAAATTAGAAACCGAGATGCTTACTAATACGTTGGATGTATGACTTGAAACTTACTTAAATGTCAATTAGACTGCAGCAATATGATCTTAGTAGACTTGATATCAGAGGAATTTCAGTTCTTGATACTTTAAAACTTGCAATTTGGCACACTTCTCAAGCTCTGAGCTGAGTGGACTAGGATGATTCTCTGAATTGCAACTTTTTCATTAGGGAAATGGAAGTGAAGTGAGTCGGGTTTTGTTTGCAGTTCATATTTTGGCTTGTTGATACATTCACCGAAATGCTAATGTGAGTGTTTTAGATGAGTCTTGCAATCGTAACTCTCTGTGCATCTGTGATGTATTCAAAAGGAACTTTTTTTGCATTGATCCTTTGCTAGGAGACTTCGGTCATGCTCTATTGTTTAGCTTAAACGTGAACCTTAAGGGGGCAATAAAATTTTCCTCACATGTAGGTACACTGCCAACAAATCAATGGACAATTATGCCTTCTGCAATGCGGATGGTGATTTTTTGGTAGTTCCACAGCAAGGAAGTAAGTTAAAATCCTTTTACCGTCGAATTCGTGACCGCTTAAGAATTGCATTTCTGATGCAAAGGAATATTCTTATGAACTGCATTTCTGATTACAGGGCTATGGATCACTACTGAATGTGGAAGATTGCAGGTATCTCCTGGTGAAATTGTTGTCTTACCTCAAGGCTTCCGCTTTGTTGTAGATTTGCCTGATGGACCGTCACGTGGTTATGTTGCTGAGGTCTTCGGTACCCATTTTCAGCTTCCTGATCTTGGTCCGATAGGTACCTAATCTCTTGTTCAGATGTGGCCTGTGAGTCAATGAAGCATGATATTTTATTGTTAGCATAGTATTAAAAAAATAAACCACTTTTTCTATCATGTTGGATAGATATGCCCTTATGATACGATTTCATCTCGTGTAGGTGCTAATGGTCTTGCTGCTTCAAGAGACTTCCTCGCTCCAACAGCCTGGTTTGAGGAGGTTCCTCGCCCGGGGTTTACTATTGTACAAAAGTTTGGTGGAGAACTTTTCAATGCAAGACAAGATTTTTCTCCTTTCAACATAGTTGCCTGGCATGGTAATTATGTCCCGTATAAGGTGGGTGTAATCAATCTTCAAACTAAAATGGCTAATCTATAAGATTTTGAATATGATACATTTAGTGATCTGATTTTATATAAAATTTTGCATTCAGTATGATCTTAGCAAGTTCTGCCCTTACAATACTGTTTTAGTCGATCATGGTGATCCATCAATAAATACAGGTATGATGATAGAAAATATATGGACTCTGTTTTCAAATGGTACTTCTCCTAATATTTATTTAAGCAATATCTTGCAGTTCTGACAGCACCAACTGATAAACCGGGTGTGGCATTGCTTGATTTTGTCATTTTCCCTCCCCGATGGTTGGTTGCCGAACATACATTCCGACCTCCATATTATCATCGCAATTGCATGAGTGAATTTATGGGCCTAATACATGGTGGATATGAGGTGAATCCTACAATATTTTGACTGTCATCATTTTAGCTGGTACAGTTTGAGTATACTTCTAGTAGAACAGTTGATTATATGGTCGTTCCATAGTGATATTTTCATGCTGGTAGATGGCAAGGTGTTTTCTTTCTAATGTTTTGGTTTCTTTTTCATATCCACCATGTATATTGTAATTCATTCTCAACAATGATGAAGACTTTAAGACAGCCTTATTTATTCTTCTGATTTAGAGTTTCGGATTGGTTTCAGGCAAAAGCTGATGGCTTTCTGCCTGGTGGTGCTAGTCTTCACAGCTGCATGACTCCTCACGGTCCTGACACCAAAACATATGAGGTAACCATCTTGAGCAGAACATCGAAGTTGTAAGTCGATTACCTTTATGCCTTTTTGTTCATTGGGTAGTCCGATTGACTAGAACAAAATGAGTCCATTCCTTCCTGTTAGTTGGTTGGTTGACAATTCGAAACTGTCCCCACTAGGATCACTCGTCTGTTTTGAGTTTTGACAACTCTTTCGGCTTGCAGGCCACTATTGCACGTGGAAATGAGGCAGGACCTCACAAGATCACTGATACAATGGCCTTTATGTTCGAATCATGTTTAATGCCTAGAACTTGTCCATGGGCCCTCGATTCCCCCTTCAGGGATCGTGATTATTACCAGTGTTGGATAGGGCTGAAATCCCATTTTTCACACGAAAAAAAGGAAGTCAAAACCAATGATTCACATAATGGACTCGATGAGACCGGGTCCGAGTGCCAAAGCCACCACGTTTGAGTTGATTTTCGAACATTAATCTCAACATCAAGCATTTAGAGAGTCGGACACTATGTTCTTTAACAGAATAAGCAATAAAGTACGTAATCTCGCAGGGTTGGGAAAGGTGGGAGAGTGATTTTATTGTTACTTAGCTCTTATGAATGTGCTATGGATTCGTGTCTAATCTCGATAATGACATGAATATACGAATGTACAAATTGTGTTTGGTATCATATGAAGAATATATGTATATATCATGTTATTCGGACTCTTCGTATTTCATATAATATTCATGTCAAGCCATCTTTTGTCAAATAGTTTGTATTATCTCTCAAGTATATGAAATTTTTTTTAGTCATTTTGATAATATGACGCTATAAGATTTTGTCAGATGGACCAACTTCAAAATATTGTCACTAAATGATCAAAAATTTAAGTCAAGAATTAATGTAGACAAAATTATCTGGGGATCAAGTTGAAAAAATTATGAAATTCAGAAGAAAAAAATATTTTATTGTATCTTTAGAAAGTTGATTTCAAAATCAACCCTACTAGTCCGGAGCCAGACCCCTAAGACCCAAGTGGACCAAAAGTTGGTCAATGGCCAGGCCCCCAAGATTCATTATGACTCACACCAACCAACCACCATGGAACGGTTGACTCAGCTCCATTAAATATTTTTAACTGCTCTTCGATCCCAACTTTACTCTTACATTGTTTGATTCAGTTCATAATATCATTAGTCTTAATCGATTTGTTCTTAGACTCGGAATTTGTCCGGTGGGGGCTATATATGTCTCTCTATATACATGATTTCTTTTTCACAAACAAATATAATTAGAAATGGTCATTTGATTCAGTTTTTATCTGACCTGGCATTATAGAGTTGAATTTTTCAATTCAAACTTGGGTATTGTTTTGAGGATTAAGTTCGATCGAGTCAGATTCGAGTTTAGGCTAAAAAAATATAATGATAGAATGATTTGTTTTGGGGACCGAATTATTTTAAATGCATAAATTTTAGGACTAAAATTGTTATTATACCAAATCGTTGTTTCAATTTTAATAAAATAATGACTTATTTGTTACAAAATTTTGAGTGGCTTGTTTGTTCATAAACATATAATTGAGTTATTGAATTTTTAGTTTAAAAAAATGGTGCGTTTGTTCTTAAATTTATAATTAAGTGATTGAATTATTACTTTTAGAAGACTAATTACATTTATTTCTAAATGTATAATTAAACGACCTCTAGTGTGTTTTACCTTAAAGTAAAAAATAATTTTAAAAATAAAGACGGAATGAAGCAAAACAAATTAAAATTTTGTTATCATTAAACTATGATTTTACAAAATAAAAAAATATATATATGAACTTGGCATGTATTATTTACAATTTTTTAATAGTTTTATTATGATTACAATATAGTATTTGTTTATAAATATTCTTAATTCTTTAATAATGCACATATATTTTAGAGACAAAACAATTTGAATTCGAATCTCCTAAGATGAATATTATCCGTTTTTTTACTTAAACTATTTGTTGGGTTCGTATTATTTACAAATTGTCATAACTTTTTTTATTATATATGGAATAAAATCACAAGAGCAAAGGTGCAAAAGTGGCCACCACCTTTCTTTTGTATTTTTAATTTATTGTAACTTGTTTACGCGTCCCCTTTCTTGGCCTGCTTTTTATTATCCCAAAAGAAGTAGCCCCTCAGTTTTTACTTGCTGTATTTACGTTATTTCTTTATAAATTTGGCAAATTACATTTTGTATCATTAGACTTCAGGTATTGTATAATTTATACTACAGAATTTTTAATTGTTTCAATTATAGTACTAAACTTTTATTTTGCTTCAATCATGTCAATGGATCGTTAAAATCTAAACGCCGTGATCGACGTATTAGTACGCCGAACCTTTTGATCGGAGAAACATTCTTTTAAGAAGACGAACAAACATACCTTAAAACTAGACTTATCAGACGGTCGATGAAGAAGATCAGAGTATTAGTACGTTGAACCTTTTAATGGCTTTTTGTCAATTTTGAGTGAGTTTCGTGGAAAATCAATCCAACGAGAATAAAAAAGAGTGATATACGAATGTTTTTAGATCTTGTCGCGAATGATGCCGGTGATGGATGACCGGAAGTGACGACCAAAATGTTAAGTGGCAAAAATAGAATCGGTTTAGAGTTTAGTAGTAAAATCGATACACTATTTAAATCTAGTGCCTAAAATGACATCATTTTGGCCATATCATTACAATGACATAAATAACTATTTAAGTCATCGCGTCGTTTGAATTTTAACGATTCAATGACATAATTGAAACTCGTAATCAGTGTCCGATGGACACTAACAAGTGTAGTCGATAGGTTTTCCCCCTCCTTCCACATGCAACGATGCTTTCTTCTTCTACAAATCAATTACAAACGTCCTTATCTCTCTCCCTCTTCTGTGCGGCACTTGAAGAATTTTTGGGACCCAAAATTATATCCCAAAATAATAATAATAATAATTTAAAAAATAAATCATTTGCTGTTATTTTGTGTATGAAGTCATGGTTTGCACATGCAAATCCTTATCTTTTTTCTTTCAAGGAATATTGATTTTCATTTATACTTCATGAATCATGATTGGTTTCCATACCACTGTGTGCAATATTTAATTTCCCCCCAAAAAATATTTAATTCCACATAATATTTCAACTGTATTAAGAAAAATAAAACTTGGTATTTAAATTTTCTAGTTGTAATAATGTCAAAAGGCATGCATTTAACTTACCATCTTACAACCACTATTAATCATTTGATTCAAGCAAGCTGGTCCAATACTTTTACTTATCTTAATTACAAATTAATAAACAATAAACTAATCCGACATTTCATATTCAAATCTCAACATCTGTAATTCATTCCGTATTCCAAACCGGACTCCTTTATATACGTAAAAGAATAGAAGTAATCATAGACAAACTTTTACTTGCCAGAGGGGTTACTGAATATGCCTAATTATTTTACACTAATCATGATTAGGGCTTGTTTTTAATTTTAAAAAAATCCCAACATAAATGCCAACATGAGATGATGGAAGGTACCAAGAAGCTTGGGGGAAATTAAAAAAAAATAAACAATAAGGGTCACATTAGAGTCCATGTGAGTCTGATTTGGGGACAAAGCAAAGCAAAGGGAAAGGGGTGGGGGCTCCTACAAACAGTTCACATGGGAGAAGAAGAAAGGACAAGATTCTTACATTATTATATAGTATGCATACTTCATAATACATTATTATTTTTCTTTCACAACTCATCCCCTACCCCAAATTCCCTACATCTTCCCACTACATACATTATTATTTTTCTATATATGTATATATAGTATGCATACTTCATAATACACTTATATCGTCGATCGGGTACTAATAGAGTCGAAAATTTGTGTTGGAGTGAAGAGAAAATTTTAAAAGTTTAGGTAATCGAGACTAAAAGAAATTGTGTTAAAGGGGTTTAAATTGAATAATTAATTTTTATGATAGGTCAAAAATAAAATGTTTCCTTAATCAAGGGATTAAAAGGGCTTAATTGAATTATCAATTTTTAAGAGGGATTAATGATATGTTTTTTTTTTCATTTGTCATTTTTATATATTTATTTTAAGGATTAGAATGAATATTGAATAATTTAGGGGGAAGACTACAATTTACTCAATTTATTTTAATGATACCCTTTCCGTTTTTACTTTTCAACTAGGACTATATTTATTTGCTACACTGCTATAATTTAATTAATACATACCATAGATACACAAAAAGGAGAGATACAAAATTAATAGATACCGTATAGACATATATAAATGGTGTTAGATCCCTTCCATTATTATTTTTTTCATAAATTTACTTCTATATAAATAATTAACAAAAGGGTTAATTACATCAAGCTCCCCCAAACTACCATCAAAATTCTAAATTAGTCTTTAAACTTCAAGACATTCTTATTGAGTCCTTAAAGTCTCAATATTGTATCCATTTGGTTCGTCGGTTAGCCTACCTGTCAATTTAGACATTAAATGGCCCTTGGAATCTAACGTGGAGTATATTTAAATGTGTGTATCAAATTGCTAAACACGAGATACCTTCCTCAAGAACAACTTAGATATGGTGTGTGAAAAAGATGTGTCAATAAATTTTATGAAGGGGTATTTCATTTTTTAAAACACAACAATGCAAGAGGTAAACAAGTGTTTACAATTTAATTCGTGTGTTTTAAATATACTTCTATATCCAAACTGACATTTAGTAACATTCAAGGTAATGGCTAGAGTGAAGGAAAGACTTCATTGAGAAAATATTGATATGTATGGACTCAATTAGAATGTTTTGAAGTTTGATGATCAATTTCAAATCTATATCATAATTTGAGGACTCTTGGTTGAATTAACCCAAAATATAATGCAAGGAAGTTAAAATAGGGGACAAATTCTATTATCAGTCCATGCTTTGTGCCCAAGTTACAATTTAGTCCCTACGCACAAATTTGGTCAATTTCAGTTCACATACTTTCCAAATTTTCAAATTTTAGTCTTAACCCAAAACTACATGGATAATATGACAAAACTATAGAGATTAAAAACGATCAAATTTAAGAACATGAAGTAAATTTAAAATTTACGCATGATACATGAACTAATAATAGAATTTAACAAACAGGTTTAATACTTAACTAATAACTAATGTCTGGATCAATCAATTCAAAATTTAAAAAGTAAAAAAGACTACATAGATTAAATCTACAACTTATTCAAAGGGTAGGGACTAATAGTAGAATTTGACATAAAAATAGATGTAGAAGTGATATATGTGTAGAATCAATGAAAATGAATATCAAGAAGTTAGTGGATGTTTAGGGCTCATCAAATAAATATATTTTTTTTTATAGGGAAGAGAGGAATATATAATACACAAATGCATATTACCTTATGTTGGAAAAGGTTAATAGATAATGCTCCTATAAATATACAATATAGTTTTTTTTTTGTTTGAAGGATATAAATATACAATATAGTTGCTGCCAATGAAAGGGGTCACATCGGCACGTGGTGGTGCGGATTCCACCGGTTAATTAAACTCACACTGCGACTTTTCCATCGGAGAAAAGCCCCCAGCTGTTGCTAGCTGTCCCTAATCTCCCCCCATGTGACCCACCTCCCTAAGATATAAACTAATAAAACTACCCTTATCCCCCCATTGCTGAGAACTCTTCATATCATTGGCTTACACAACACACATTCATATGATCTTATGATACTTGTCTTTGGTTCTGTTCGAATTTCGTGATTTTTCTGTATCTTGGTCGGTTGTATTTGTTAGTTTGGTTAGTTTTTATTGATTAAGATTGGCTTTGGTTTTCGTGTTGTTTTGCTTTGTGTTTGGAGTTTGGGGTTTGTGACATTAGCTTTAGAATGGCACAATTACCTCCAAAGATGCCCAACATGACCCAAAATTGGCCTTCATTCCCACACCAAAGATTGCCGGCTATGGCAAACTTCATTCCCAACACCATGAATGACGCCAACCACCGGCCTTCATGGGTGGATGAGTTCCTCGACTTCTCGTCAGCACGCCGCGGGGCTCACCGTCGGTCCATCAGCGACTCAATCTTCTTCCTCGAGCAACCATTGATGATGGAAGAATGTAGGGACTCCACCACCAATAATAACAATAACAATGCCATGATGACGGATGCCAATGTTTTCAACCGCCTCGACGACGAGCAGCTCATGTCTATGTTCTCCAACGACGTCGCCGTCGCCATGGCTGCTGCCCCGACCGTATCCTCGTCGAACCCTTCGACGCCCACGTCGGATCAAAACAGCAACAATGATGAGAAACAGGCGCTGTCCCTGGATCTGCAAGACCCCAAGAATGAACCGGGAGAGGTGGAGAGCTCATGCAAACCCGAACCACAAGCTAATCACCCACCGTCCAACTCCAACGGCGACTCTATCGTTGATCCGAAGAGGGTTAAGAGGTAAAAAAAAGAGAAGCAAAAAACAACCAAACCCCATTATTTTTCCACCATTTTAAGACCTTCCATTGATTTGCACAATGAACAGAATTCTGGCAAACCGGCAATCAGCACGAAGATCAAGAGTGAGAAAGCTGCAATATATTTCAGAGCTTGAAAGGAGCGTCACAACATTACAGGTGCAAATCAGACCAAGATATCATCCATATTTGTATTTTTTTCTTTAAAAAATAAATTTTGATTTTTTCTTGATTTAATATACAAAAATGAAGACTGAAGTATTAGCATTATCACCAAGGGTTGCTTTCTTGGATCATCAAAGACTGATTCTCAATGTTGACAATAGTGCTTTGAAGCAAAGAATTGCAGCTTTGGCTCAAGACAAGATTTTCAAAGATGGTAAGTCTGGTTTCTTGATTATATAATTAATTAATATTATTAGCTAAAGAATTCGAGATTAATTCGGTTGTTCATATGGAGATAGACGTACAGGAGCTGCCAGAAAAATATATATATAATTTTAAGTAATAGTCTTGTTAATAGAAAATAGTCCTTTTCATGAAAAGATATTTTTTTCCAGTGCAATTATTTGGATTAATTCCATAAAAGTCTATTTTATTTTCATATACATGCAAATGTCCTATTTTTATATCAATTTGTATTAAAATTTCAGCTCATCAAGAAGCATTGAAGAAGGAAATTGAGAGACTGAGACAAGTCTACCAGCAACAACAAAGCCTCAAGAAAATGAACAACAACAATTATAACAGCAATAACAACCACCACGCACCGTCGCAGCCGCCTCCTCCGCCGCCGGAGAATGAAGAACAGATTATGAGTTGATCAAAGAAATGACAGTCAGAAGATCTGGTGCAAAAATAAAATAAAAAATGGACAAAAATGCAATAAAGCTATCTAACAATGGGGGTTGGGGGCCTACTTTTCTTTTTCATGTTCTGTGTTTCCCAATTGCTGTTATTTTTTTCTTTTAGTGTAGGGGTCCCTTTAAGACAAAAAAGAAATTGAAGGGCTAAAAGAAGGGGCACGTGGAATGCTAAGATAGGAGGGTGACAATTTAATTCTTTTTTATTTTTTAAAAATTGATTAATTAATGTTGTTGTGTGGGTTCTGTTTGGGGAATTGGTTTTTTTCCTCTAATTTATTATGATGAAAAAATGGTAATAATTTAACTTTTTTGTAATTAGTTTGGGGGCAAAACATGGTGGGGATTTTAAGGTGGGGGGGGGGGGGGGTTGTGTTGGGAGGATGAAATTGGAAAGAGTTAGTATTGTCAGAGACAATGGTGGATATGTCTGATTGTGTGTAAAAAAATGAATTGTTGATTTCTTTTTTTATTATTATTGTAATCTTTTTTTCTTGTTTTTTTTTAGCTTTTTATCATTATTTTATGTTTATTGATTGTTTAGAGATATCAAAAGGATAAGGGTAAACTGTGAATTTCATCACTTAACTTTTTTCTCACTTATATTTTGGCCACCTAAGTTTAAAAATTTTAATTTAATCACTAAACTTTCGATTTATTTTTATTTTGGTCACTTTACCTTTAAAATACTTATGGCGTTATGACTGGACATATATCCTTTAAAAATTATAAAATATCCCCAAAAATTTCTTTATTATTTGTGAAAAAAACTTTGGGTTCAGATTCCATTTGATTTCTCTACGATGGAGCATCTTCTTCCAAATCCCAACAGTGGAGAGGTGGAGAAGGAAAAAGCAAACAATATATTTTGATTCTGTACTGATCGAACAATGGATATTGTAGATCATAGTAGTTTATGTTTTGCGCGTTTTAGGTTTTGGGTTGAGTTTTACGAGTCTTAAAGTGATTTTGGGGAAAGCTAAAACGGTAAAGTGGTAGAAGACGATTATGTGAGTTTATTGGTGTCTTAAGTGGTCGGAGAAGACATCATAGAATGGTTATTCCAGCGTTGGGGTAACACAAGAGTGGAGCCGTAAAACTTTCATCTTTAGGAGAAGAAGATAAAATAAAAAAAAGAAATAAAAATGGAGGATAATGATGTGGATGACATGTGATTGTCATGTCACCGGTTCATTTTTTATTTAATGCTCGAGTGACCAAATAGGAATAAATTGAAAGTTCAGTGATTAAATTAAAAAATTAATTTAAGTGACCAAAATAAGAGTAAAAAAATTAAGTGATGAAAATTGTAATTTACCCAAAGGATAAACTACAATCCAAAAGGGTCATTGTCTTTTGTTTTGTTTTAAACCAAACCAACTTATGATTGCCTTAATAAGTCACTTAATAAGCTACTTACACTAAACTATGTTTGGATAGATTTGTATAATGCTTAGAGGACTTAAACTATTATTACAGTATTTGATCAAAGTTATTCATTAAGATGGATAGTTTTTGTTTATAATCATCTTGTCCAATAATCCTATATTTTATGAAATCAATCATTATAATTATTATATAAATCTTGAAAGAGTCTCATCTATAAGAACCATTCCGTCATATAACCGATCTCGAATATAAAGACACGTTTAAACTTGTTGCCCATATAAGATTCTTCATGTTTAAAGGTTTTGTGGAATTTATTAAAGGTATAACGTTAAAAGTAGCATCTAATGTTTGACCTTTTGGTTAATGTAGTCTCTATTTTTTTTGCTGCAAACAATCAACTAACGTTTCATTTTCGTTTAAAATTCACTCTCGACGGATGAAAACCGTTGGTCAACTAACGATCAATGCCCTTTGTTGATGTGGTAATGCCACGTGGCACTTTGCTGATGTGGCATCACAATTTTTTAAAATTAAAAAATAATTATTTTATATTTTTAAAATTAATTATTTTTATATTTTAACTAATCAAATGATGCCACGTCAGCAAAGTGCCATGTGGCATCATCTTATTGTTTAAAATATATATAAAAAAAATAATTTTTTTAATATTTTTAACCAATCAAATAATACCACATCAGCAAAGTGCCACGTGGCATCATATGATTGGTTAAAATACAAAATAATTAATTTTTTTAAAATTAAAAAGTTTTATTCTTTTTTTAAAAAATATGCCACATCAGCAAAGTGCCATGTGGCATCTCTGTATACATGTCACGTCACTGAAGGGGTTGACCATTAGTTGACTGACGGTTTCCATCCGTCGATGGTGAATTTTGAACAAAAATGAAATGTTAGGTGGTTGTTTGCACACACACAAAAAATAGGGGCTAAAGTGACCAAAAGGTCAAACGTTTGGGCCTACTTTTGACTTTATGCCTTTATAAAAATAGGGTTTTTATTTTTCAAAAATTAAATGTTTGTTGATTTATTGTGCATGTAGTATAGTGATTTTTAAATAAAAATAAGTCGTGATTCAAAATCAATAGAATACAACACCATTTTATTTTTCTCATGTATTTAATCACTAACCTAAAATTATTTTTTCCTTGCAAGTAATTAATACAAATAATTTTGAATTCTCCTTTTTTTGGGACCTTATGTGATCGCCCCTATCATACATGTCCAGAACCACCCTATAGTGACTCCGCATGAATTATCTCCAACTTTCAACATTACATATTGTTTCAATAGATTTTATTAAAACTTTAAATTCTTACTTTAAATCAGGTTAGAATTAAATGAATATGTATTGTATTGAAATCTCAAAAGGAATTGTATGTTTAAACTGAAGTAATTTACATTCAAGATTATTGAATTTAATTTTAATTTTTATATAAATTATAAATCTTTAATTTAATAAAATTACATCATTCAATTTTTATTATTAATAAAATTCGCTTAATAATTTTAAAAAAATTAGAATTGACATTTTTATTTAATATATGTTTACATATCACTTTCAAATAAGGTTTAGTTAATACTTTTATGTTATTATGAAGCTTATTATTTTGAATAATTCAAACTAAAGCCTTGTTATTTTGTAGCTTACGTGTACAATATGGTCTAATTTCAGCCCATTGTTGTGATATCTCATGTCAATGGGAATAGGGCCCAAAAACTGTGAGGGCTAAGACCATTATTAAAAAACACACGAACTATCGCAATGTTATCAAGCTCCAATATTACATTGCGAGCCCCATCTCTCATGCTTTACATAAACTGTCTAATGTACCTTATAAGCTTAAATTATGCATTTTTATTTTTTAACATATAGTTTTTTTGTTTGAGCAATGTATCCACCATCGATAATAGTGAATAATCTTTTCGTCGCAAGTGTTATTACTAAAAGGTTAAACGGTCTGTCATAAGATATAATATGTTATTTTCATGGTTAGGGATCGAATTTCTGACCTCATAGTTAAGGAATAAGCTAAGCAACCACCGTATCACATCTCATGATTAACCGTGCTTGATCCTCATGATTAACCATGCTTGATCTCAATGTCTATTTTTATATTGTACGAGCGAAATGTTAACCAAGTAAAATTCAATAGACAATTATGCATTTATTATATGATTTTATTTTTTGAACATACAATATCTATATTACACAAATCCTCCGCACCCATTAATAGGAGGATGTTGAATGTTTAAGCATGGACGGACTAAGAGGTGGGAGGGGCCCATGCCCCCAAACCTCCCATTTTTTTTTACCTTTGTTACATATAAAAAAACTGAAAATGATTAATTATACATTTACCACTCGCTTTTAAATATTTATTTTTTAAAAGAGAATGTTTCGATTAAAGGGAGTATCGAACAAGTTCACCACCGACATGTGCTTTATTAAAAAACTTTATTGTATTTGTCCCAACCCTCAATCTTGATTTTATCTTTGTGTTTAAACATGTTTGATCTCATGTCATCATATATATTGCATCAACTGCATGCCAATCGAACTAAACTCAATCGATACCATATGAATTTATTGTTCATTTGATAAATATAATATCTATATTTTCTTGAACCAATTTGATATTTATATTCGTAAAATATTACGTATCGAATATTTGAACATTACCCATAACAATTTTCCAGACACTGGACATGTGTCAAATAAATACAAACACCTAACACTTGTCGTGTCCATTGCTATATTTGAGCAAGTGGGTGCTACATCTTTGAAACCCTGTCTGTCTAACTTGATTAATTGAAGGTCTGCACTAATTCCGTGTATGAAATGCGTTGCCGACGGCTACGACTACTTTGTTTCTTTCACTTTTTTTTTTTTTTTTAATTTCTTTTGAAGCAACAGTTTTTATTTTAATTAATTGTCTGAGAAATATATCTAAGTTCGATTATCTATAATCTAATTACTCGCAGGTTGTAAATAGTGTCAGATTCAATTCGAACTACAATTTAATTTTTAATATTTGATAAAGCCGATTTTAAAATAATAAACAGATCTCTTATATATATTTTTTAAAAAGTGTAAAAGTAATTAAAAAGTAGTATGCAATAAAATACTCTATAAATTAATAATTTCTTTAAAATAATATTATTTTCCGGTCTTAATTTGAGCCCAAAGTCTAAATTAATAATTTCGATAAATTAATAAGATAATAATTTTTCGAAAGACCCTTATATAAATCTATGGTCCTTTCAATATTATAAATTAACAATTTTATAAAATTATAAATATAGCTAGGACAACTTAGTAAAATATGATTTTATCGTTGTTTGCTTCTTCTTAAAATTTAAATCTAGCTATATTTCATCTCTAATTTTTCTTATTGCATCCAAAAGTTTTGGTGCTGCATTCTCATACCGCAACAAAAAAATTGTGAAGAATTTTTGCCGCTATAAGTGCTTCCTTCTGCTTAATTGGTTCTAGAGACATTGTATCATCTTCATATTCATTCAATTAGTCATTACAATATATATGTTTTATTCATGAAGAATAATGTAGGTTCGTTCTTCAATTAGAAACTACAATGTATATTTTTAACCCTTTAACAATGTATATATACACTTATAGACAAGATAATTTGAACTCAAACTTTTTAGGACGAGCATCATCTGTTCTTCTATTAAAATCACTTGTTGAGTTGACATTATATTTAAATCTTTATAGTTGAAGTTTTTGAGGGGGTAGTTGGAGATATGGAAATGTAAGTGAACACACAAGTCCACCTACCACACAATTTTCTTCCCATAGCGGACATTTTAGTTGCAATATAAAAATTTTAAAAAGACAAAGAAACCTCACACATTCCAGGACTATTTTGAGGAATAATGTTAAACTCAAACAATATTTTAAGTTTTAAGGTATTTTAAGAAATATTTTAGAATTTACGGTAAAATTTACAGTGCAAGGAAAAATCGTTATCTGCAGGTGGCGACTTCTCCATGATTTTATCTTGAATCGATAAGAAAAAATTAAACTACTACAAATCGCCACCTGCAGATGGCGTCTTCACCCCTGCACTGTAAAATTTACCGTAGATTCTAAAATATCCACTAAAAGTGCCCTATTTTCCCATATATTTAATTCATTTGGATTATTTGCGCAAAGTTGCCCACATTCCACACCTAGTCGAACTGTCCCATTCAAATTTCTTTCTTGGATATAATGGCCTAAAAAATATGAATCTAAATTTTTTATACACAATTTGCGTAAATAATATTTACACAAATTCATTAATTTTAAAGTTTTAATAATTTTATTTAGGATTATAATTTTAGTGTTTAAATTTTAAGATTCAAGATTTTAAGGTTTAGAGTTTATATTTTTAAAATTTATGGTGTAGGCTTAAATAGACCGTTTGTGTAAAATAAATTTTACACAGCTTGTGTATCAAAAAACTAACTCAATTATCAAACCTATAAATTATGAGTTATATTTTGATACATAATATATGTAAAAAATATACAACCATTCTTTAAAATTTAAAATCTAAATCTCTAACCTTAAATCTTAAACCTTAAACTCTAACCGTAAATTCTAAATTCTAAATCATACAACCAAACCTCTAGACCTTAAACTAAACATATAACTTCTAAATTTGACAGACATATATAAACTAAAATTTATATAAACTTGTGTATCAAAAAATTTCACTTAAAATATTAAATTTGATTAATGTTTTAATACATGATTCCATAATTGATGCATAATCTCCATTGAAAATATATAAACTAGATTGTATAAACTTTTTTGGAGTGGTATATCCTTGTCCAAGTAATGCATATACATGTTATATTATTGTGGACCTACTCAAAATTAGTGTTTCCCTGTTCTGTCAGAAATCAAATCATGAGTAGCGTACAGTAAAAGTTTTTTTTTTTTTTATAATGAAATGGAACTAAAAGTGGAATATATTCTTAAAAGGAAAAGAATTGTCACTAAAAGTTTGTCGTACTCTAATCTATTCAAAAGTGGGAGCAAAAAATATAAAATGGAAAATGATTTTAGGCTTAAAGATTGATTTAAGTTTCAAACTTTTCTAAAAAATTAGTTAAGTTTTTAATTTTTTTTTGCATCCACATTGAATTGAGAAATTGGATTAATTAAGTTATCGAGAAATTAAATTAACTAAGTTTTTGTCTAATTTAAATTGTTAAATCTTAATATTTTTCTAAGATATTATTGACCCGTGATAAATTATAATCTTATCACGTAATATTTATAGACATTTTAAAAAAATTCTAAAAATTTATTAAAATTCTAAAAAATATTAAAAAATAAATGACATGTGAAAATATTGTGACGTGACATATGATACCACTAATTGATCTAATAATTAAAATGTTCATTTTGTCCTATCTTGTATAAGTTCGAAACTCGACATGAAAATATACTATCTCTCTATTTAAATAAAAAGTTATTAGATTAAATGATCAACATTGATTAAATGGATGAACTAGAAAAAAATCATAAACTTAATTTTTTAATAGCTTCTAGCACATTTAAGCCATAATTGCACTTTGGTATGCAACTTATCAATATCTGACAGTATATAGCTCTCGGTTATATTTAAAGTCGGGTCTCACATTAAACTAATATATTAAAAGTAAAAAAATTCACTAATTGGTAAATTAGTTAAATAATTTTATATTATCTCATTTTGTTTGAATTCGAATAGCATGTGCCTTAAAAATAGAAATATATTTCTATTTAATAAAAATAAATAAATCAGAGGTAAAGAAAAAGAAAATAATTTAAAGGATTTTTAATAAAAGGGTCACAATTTCGGGAATTACAAAAATAAATCGATAAAATTAGAATATTAAATATGTTAAATGTCTTTTGTCGACCTCTAAAAATAACTATGACCGTATTTGGTAAATAGCAGAAAATAAATTCGGATATTATTTCATTAGAATAAAAAGGACACAAATAAAATAGTTTTTCTTTTTTTATTAAATAAAAATATTTATATTCTTAAAGTAAATATAAAGATTTAAACTTATATGAGATGAGATAATATAAACATTCATGATCACTCGATCAATTACGATCAGTAAGTTTTATTTTTTTCTTTATCTGTTAATTTCCATTTTTTCCTTTTCGATTATCCAATAAATTGATATAATATATCCAATTTCAATGTGCCAGTTCACTCTGTCCCCTAACTAGATCGGACATTGACTTTTTTTTCCTTTTCCAATTTTCTAAACCCTTAAATTAGACATTTCCGTTTTTAGGGTCATCGAAATTAGAAGCTGCTTAAAATTTATGGTTGAAAATAATTTTTTTATAAGTAATAAATATATTTAGTTCTTAATAACTAATTGGTCTAATGAGATATGACGTTAAACCTTTTAAACAATGTTTAGGATCCAAATTTTCACATTATGAAAGGAGTAAACTGGTTTCAAAGGCCGTCTTCATGAAAAGTCTTTATATTAAATAATTTAGATTAGTCAGTCAGTAGATTAAATATCGATAGTTATACTCAATAAATAAATAAATAAATTTAGTTATATTATCAATGTGATTGATCAATTTAAAAATATTAATATTAAAATTAGATCCCAAATTTAGTTTAATCCTTAGTTGTTTTTAATGTAAAGGGATCATAAACGCTAAAAGAAATCAACTACATTATACAAAAATATAATGGACTATAGAAGTTTCTTGCTAGGGTACTCTGGATAGACGTAAGAGGATATAAAATTAAGATGTTCATCTTTGTCAAATTATGTGTTATTATAATCGTCTCGAGTTTAATCATTAGTTGAATGGTGTTTAATTATTTTATTTAAATATTATAAAGAGCATGAGAAGACAAAAACATCATCATAACAATACAAACTATCATTTACAAGATATAATATTTTATTAATTTTCTACTGAATTAACATCTAATTAACTTGCACAACTCAATTAAGGACTTAATGATAGTAGAGTTGTTATAAACTAAAAGAAATTTAAGAATCAATATATAGAAGTAAAGGAATAATAGAGAAATGGAGAAAAATAGAGAATATTAGAGTGAGTTTGGTTTTAGAAAATATTATTTTATTTAAAAAATACTTATTATTTTTATTTTTTGGAATTTAAAAAACATGTTTAGTTAATAGGATGAAAATTTATTTTAAAAAATGAAATAGAGATAATGCATTTGTTATCTAGCATTTCAAAATAGAAATGAAAAATATTGATTAAATAATTAAAATAAAATATGGTTAGAAACATATTTATTATAATAATAATAAATAAAATATGATTAAATAGACTAAAATTTTAAAAAATAGCTTTAGAAGGATTCAACCCGAGTTAAAATGAAGTTAAAATTAAAAAAAATTATTGTTTTCATATTTTATACTTTCCTACAATATTTTCAATAAAACATTTTTATGTTTTCAAAATTTTAATTATTTTTATTTTATTTTCATTTTTAAAAAAATATTTTCTAATTTTAAAACTAATCACGTTTTCTATAACCAAACGAACCCTTATTCTCCTTGGCGTGTTTTTCATTCACTAGAATCATATATTTATTAATATATGTGAAGAGGTTAAAATACAATGATAATTTTTTTGAGGAAATAAATTATAATGATAATACTTACAAATGTTAGGTGCATTGGTAAGACACATTGTACTTTCAAAGAAAAAACATAAATTCAAATCTTAAAAACAATATTATTGAAAAAGTTAGCCTAGCACCCCGAATATAAATTATAAGACGAATATACATATTATTAAAAAAATTGCACGAAAAGATACATAATTTATAATATTTAAATAAGTAAAGATACATAACGATAAATAAGTGATTTATTTCGGATAAAAAAATCATGCAACTATTTTGTAATATTATGGATAACTCCAATAATTTATAATATTTATAACATATCACATATGGATTGAAAGTATAAAAAATAATTAAAACTGACCCAGGACGGAGCTATATAGGGAATTGCCCCCCGCTTAAGATTTTTTTAATTTTTGTTTTTTTTATATAAACTTTTTTAAAAATTTATTTAGTTATGAATTTATTCTTAATTTTAAATATTTATATTTATATTTTATTTGAACTTTAAGTTCTGGCTCCGTCCCTAAACTTACTTATATATTATTAAATAAATAAAATAAGTCTAATAATTAATTTTTTGCATTTAGTTGACTCTTATGGGAATAGACAATGATTGTAACAATTATGTTCATTTTATGATTCATATTCGGTATTTATGACTCACGTTCGGTATTTATGACTCACACTCCCAATAATTTCATCTCCAAGGTTCACATTCGGATTTTCTCCTTAAGAGACAGCATAACTTGTCATTGCATCAAATTCTTGTTGGTGACCGTAACGGATTTTTTAAGGGTAAAACTTTGATACACAGGCTGTGTAAAATTAATTTTACACAAGCATGTGTATTTACACTATAAAAACTCAAATCCTAAATTCCTAACCCTAACCCTAAAAAATTAAACCCTAAACCTTAAACCCTATACACTAAATTATAAACACTAACCTTAAATTCTAAACCCTACAACCTAAATCCTTAAACCTTAAACCCTAAACTAAAACCCTAACCCCTAAAACTAAAAGGCACGTATAAACTAAAGTTTACACGGTCTGTGTATCAAAGTTTTTTCCATTTTTTAATTCCAAAAGGTTGACATATTTATTATTTATTTGAAATCTCACTTACACATACATAATACTTCTTAATCAATTAAAAATTCTCACAACTTTTAATTAAGACATTATTATTTTTTATTTGGTGTAGTTGAATAAGACGTTTGATTCTTTAAATAATATTAAAAATTTAAAAAAATTATGTTATAAATAAAATAAATTAAATTAAAATGTTATTTTTACGATAAATATCTATAATATCTAAATTTAATTAATTAATTAATTAATAGAAACAAATAATTATACAAAAGTTAAGTATTTATTTTACTTACCATAAACTCTCCTTCTTTTAATATTTATCCCATTTATAGTTCACCCATGATAGTCATAATCATCCTCTACACACGGTTCAAACACTCCTCCAGTCTCGCCCCGTTTTCAGTCACTTTTCATTCCTATATAACACTAGAAGATTTCTTTTCAATTCCCATTTTCTAATTTCCAATCACTTTTCAATGTAAAAATTCCCATAACAAATTATGACTGCCAACAATTTCCTCTTCCTCATCCTCTTCACCTTATGTTTGTCGTCTTTCTCATCACATGCCCGCTTCATCACCACCCGCCCAACCCCGACCGGTCTCGTTTCCGATGGGGTCTCCACCGTCGAAAACCCACCTTACCTCCTCCTCAAACCGCTGGTTTCGGCTGAGGAAACGTGCGAGCAGTCGTATGGGTTCTTACCCTGTACCACCACGGTTCTGGGAAACTTGTTTTTGATCATTGTTTATGGATACCTTATGTATTTAGCTGCTACTTATTTGTCCAATGGAAGTGAGCTTTTGCTTGAGATCCTCGGTCCCGGTATCGTTGGAGGATTGTTCTTGCCAATGCTCGGAGCCCTTCCCGATGCAATGCTTATTCTAGGTAACTTTTAAATTTCTGTTTTTTTTTTCCTTTCAGAAATTTTTATTATCTTATTTGGTTGTCGAGAAAATGCGATAAAGTTACATTTATTTTCCCACCGCTTGACTCATCAAAAAGGGCGGAAAGTTGAAAAGTTTAGATCTTGACCTTTTTTTCTTCTTCTGGAAACTGAATTGGAACTAATTAAATAGGTATGTGGTAAATTTGTTAAAATTAAAAGTATAGTGGTTAATTTAATATCAACTCCATAATTAAGTGGTCATCTATATAGTTTACCCATAAATTTATAATTAATTTAATTAAACTTTATAAGAATCTGCTTTTGTATTGAATATCCTGTTTACTTTATTAGTATTTTCATTTAGCCTTATATTTATTTTGAAATTTATGCTTTTGGACCATGTATTTAATCTTTTTGCATATGGATCTGGGTTGGACAGAATCAAATGTTGTTTGTTTAGTGACCAATGGCAGCAGGAGACTTTCAGCAACCCTGATTAATATTATAAAAAGATGTGGGGTTGGAGATTTGAATTCAACCCTGCAAGTTTCTTGTTTACTTTCCATGGTAGTTTGTGGGAAAAAGACAATGGAATTTTTGAGAATTAAAACACGTGGGGTTATGCTATTTTTTTAAGACACTGCAGTTGGAACATGAAAATCTTTGCTGCTCATTTGATTGGTTGATCTTGTTTGGACTTAAAACATATTCAACTTTAGATGTTGACATAGGAACTTGTAGGAAAAAATCTCATTTGGATTGCAAAGGTTTTGATGGTCTAAATCACTATCAATAATGAGGTCTAGACTGTTTATAATTGATCTGTCTGTTTTTGTCCAGTGTCTGGACTTTCAGGAACGGCGGAAACTGCTCAAGGCCAGGTCTCCGTTGGAATGGGGTTGTTGGCAGGGTCGACCGTTATGCTTCTCACTTTGATATGGGGATCCTGCATTGTCGTTGGCAAGTGTGATCTTCGTGATTCATTTGCAGTCGATGCATCGAATACAAAAGGGTTTAGCTTAACAGGTACATAGCTTTGCTTAACATTGTTTTTTTGTAGTTGGTGTTGTAAGTGGTTGAGGGTTGTTTTACCATGTATTATGTCATGTAATGGCCAAAAACATATGACTAAGTAGTATAAACTCTAAATGCATTTTTTTTTAAATTCGCATAACCGGATCCTTGTCCAATTTTGCAGAGTCGGGTGTTAGCACTGATATTTGGACATGTTATGCTGCGAGGATAATGGCTATATCAGTTATCCCTTTTCTTATTGTTCAATTGCCACAAGTTCTCAATTCAACTTCGGGAAGACACTTGGCCGTTTTGATTGCACTTATTGTTTCGATCTTGATGTTGATTTCTTATTGCGTTTATCAGGTTAATATTATTTTCCAGAAAGGAATTTCATCATCATATGTTCCAATTCTTTTTAATATTCGTTAAAAAATCTATTAGTTTCTCTTATAACACATGATTTTGTTATGTGTATGTATATTGCAGGTGTTTCAGCCTTGGATCCAGAGAAGACGACTTGCTTTCGTGAAGCACAAGCACGTTATATCCGGAATTTTAAGGCACTTGAAAATGCATTCTCTGGGAAGGCTTCTTACTGATGACGGGGAACCCAACACAGAGATCATAAAGAAGTGAGTTTTGAATTCTGACATTCGAGAAAAAATTGCTTCTTCCTGTACATTGTACTCGTATCATTTATGTACTCTCTGAACTACAGGTTGTTTGCGACGATTGATGAGAATCACGATGGTACTCTTTCACCTACTGAACTGAAAGCATTGATTATAGGAATCCGGTTTGAAGAGATCGACTTGGATAGAGATGATGCTGTGCGAAAAGTACTGGAAGATTTCGATACCTCCCGTGACTCTCTCGTTCAAGAGGATGAGTTTATAAGGGGGATCACAAAGTGGATATATGAGGCAAAGCAAACCGGGGGTGATTATCTTGAACCTAATGCCGGAACGTTTAAGTTCATCGACGATTTTCACCAGGTAAGTATAGCATTGATGCCTTCTTTATGATCATATTCATAACTTAGTGCAGACTGACTTACTAGAATTTCTTTTGCAGCAAACGAAGAGAGAGCATACTCTGTTAGGATCAGAGGAACAAAGTGATGAGATCGTTGAGAGCGTTGAAAACCCTCGATGGATCTCCTCCAAAGCTATGCTAATGTTATTACTAGGTACCATTATTGCAGCTGCATTTGCAGATCCACTGGTAGACGCCGTCGATAACTTTTCTTCGGCAACAAGCATTCCATCTTTCTTCATCTCGTTCATCGCATTGCCATTAGCTACCAATTCGAGTGAAGCTGTGTCAGCCATCATCTTTGCCTCCCGTAAGAAGCAAAGGACTGCATCCTTAACATTTTCTGAGGTATGTTTTCGTGTAACTCCACTTGTTTTACTGAGAGAAGTTGACAATCATGCGACTGATCATCAACTTATGATGCAGCTTTACGGGGCAGTAACGATGAACAACGTCCTCTGCCTATCGGTTTTTCTGGCACTCGTTTATATAAGGGGATTAACATGGGATTTCTCCTCCGAAGTGTTGGTGATTCTCATCGTTTGCCTCGTGATGGGTGCATTCGCCAGTTTCCGAACTACTTTCCCGCTATGGACCTGTTCGGTTGCTTACATCCTTTATCCGTTTTCTTTGGGGCTCGTTTATGTTCTCGATTATGTCTTTGGTTGGTCGTAGTCTCGTAGATTAATGAACGTAACAACTGGTGTAGATCTCAGCTACTGGTTCTGATTTTCATGGTTTTAGCTGACATTGCATTTCAGAGACACTTTCGGATTTTCATTTTTGGTGAAACATTGTGATGTCTTTGTTCAACAGTTTATCTAATAACTAAAGCTTAAGTTTACCACATTTGTGTAAGATTTCCGTTTTGTTGTTTTGGACGGTGAAGCTTCCCATCATGTCCCTCAAATTTAAGATATATCCAAATGGTAAGCAGCTTAGTATGTAAAATCGTTTGAGACGTTGTATATGCAGAAAATTCTTACTGAGAGACTCACCTACGAAAATCAAGTGTACGACGCAGGTCATTTGGATTACACAAGTCAAAGACCTGAAAACTGAGAGGACAACAAAAAAAATAAAATAAAATTTTAATAGAATTATTATTTACTACTTAAAAAATATTATTTATTTTCTATTAAGCTTATTTTTTTTCGATCTCACATACATAACAACTCATTAAAGTATGAAATATTCAAATAGCTAATATCCATAAGTGTCGGGTGCAATGACGAGGTACATTGCACTCTTTAAGAGAAAATTTAAATTCAAACCTTAAAAACGATATTATTAGAAGGAAGAATCACCAATCCCTAACCATAAAATAAATATTAATTATATCAATAAATAATAAAATTATTCAATCTAAATTCTACTTAATTTATGTAGTATCAAATAATTTTAAAATAATAGCAACAAACTTCTTATTAGGCCCACAAAAATTAATGTATTTTAAAGATAGAGGGTCAACCAAGACATCTTCAATTATTTAGTATGAATTTTGATGTCAATTCACATACCCTTGCCAATTTTCTATAGATTATAGAAAAATATCCAAAGCTAGTAATAGGTCATGCGAGCTATAAAGAAAACAATTTTATATAAAAAGAAAAAAAGGAATGAAATATATATGGTGAAAGGGGCTTAACATTTTTATATATATAACAAAATATTGGCATGTTATATGACAATTGACAAACAAGCATGTTGTCATCCATGAAACTAAGGGATATAATGGCATTGCTTTTGGAAATTGCTTCTATTGAAAGACAAATAATTTTTGCTTTCTTTACAATATAAGTTAAAAAGATAGAAAATTTTTTGATACAAAACCCCTTTAAACTTTAGTTTACACGTGCTTTTGGTTTTAGGGGTTTAGGTTGTATGGTTTAGAATTTAAGGTTAGTGTTTAGAATTTAAGGTATATGGTTTAAGGTTTAGGGTTTAATTTTTAGGGATATGATTAAGAATTTAGGATTTAAATTTTTATAGTGTAAATACACAAGCTTGTGTAAAATTAGTTTTACACAGCGTGTGTATCAAAGTTTTACCCTAAAAAGATCACTATATTTGTTTTTGGCCAAGGTGGTATATAGAATTTGCTTATTCGAAAACTATAATAATTAAATTAATGTATAAATCTTTTGATACAATATGATTTGATATTATCTTTCACTTTCAATATATATATGTGTTTAGCTGAAAACTTGGCTAATGGATCTTGACTCCCAAATTCTGCGAGATTTTGGGTTTTTTTTTTTTAACTTTGTAAATTTTCTCTAGATTTTCCCTCAGTTCTTATCATCAACATATTTTGATTTCAAAGACTCCCCTTTTCTCTCTCTAAATCTCTATTTATAAAAACAGTAACATGCATGAGGCTTAGCCAAACCAGGGTTTGTTTTTGAATTGACAAGCTTTTAAGCTCTGGGTGTTCCTCTAAACTTCAAAATTTCAGTCTTTTTTATGGAAGTTGGTGAAAACAATGGTTCAAGAAGATCAACCAACCAGCAGCAGTGGAAACAACAGCAGCAAGATTGGTAGATTTTCCAAGAAGCAAAGGCCTAAAAAAGTACCCAAAAGAGGGCTTGGTGTGGCACAGCTTGAGAAGATAAGGTTAGAAGAACAACAAAAGACAGATTATCCTATCTGGTTGCTGCTGCTTATGTCTGTGATGGGAACACTAGTGCTGTTCCATTGACAGGTGTTGATGGTCATAAATTTTGGGGTTCTTGTGATTTCAACGTTGGAAAAGAGTGTTGTTTTGGGTTGGATCCTGGTTGGGTTTTCAGGACAAACTTGAGTTTGCCTTGTGAAACTCAGCCACTTTGCCCTTTGCCTAGTTGATGCAAAGGGGACAACAACCTTCTTGTTCAATGGTAAGAAGATTGATTTGTTGGTGTAATTAATGAAAATTAAAGTGAATTTTGGTAATTTTTTATTTTATATGCAGATGAATTTGTCACCAAGAACATCATCATCAACATCTGTAATGAATTTCCAGATGGAGCCCCCTTCAAACCAAAGCTATTATATAAACTTTAAACCTTTATTACCTGAAGAGGACAAGGTACACAGGCATGCATGAATATTTGATCCAATGGGAAAATTTAGTTTTCAATTTCTCTTTCCATTAATTTAGAGATCAATAAAAAAAAATTTGTCAAAAAAAATTAGAGATATATAAAGAATTAGGTTTTCTTTCTTTTTCTGTAGGTGATTGGCATGAAGAGACCATACCTTTTCTCCATAGACAATTCAAAATGTTATCCTCCCATTGTTCATTCCATCAATGGACAAGTTGAAGCTACTTTAAGTAACACAGCTCCCACATTCGGTTTCGAACCCGGCACCTCGAATTTCAGGTTCAATTCCTACTTTCCATCCTCGTAACATCATAAACATCGACGTTCGAAATTCAAACCCCTGACTTCTTTTCATACCTTATATTTATACTAACTTTCTAGGGAAGGGCCTTCATGTTCAACCTCAAATGGGGTATTTGCCAGGGATTTACTCACATTAGCCCCTACAACAACTACATCAATGTGTTCAACCTCAAAATCCAAGAACCCTCTATCAAACTCGATCCCGTATGAATCGCCGGACCTCGATTCGTTAGCTTATCACCTAGTGAGACCATCTCCATTTTCATTTAACTTTGTGGTTGTTTGATCATTTTTTGCATACCTAATTTTTTTTTTTTTGTTTGTTTGAAGGGAAGCTTTGAAGATTCAGTTATGAAACAAGGCGGAGGTGGATTGAATCTGCAGCGACCTTACTATAGCTTCTTTTCAACACCTGCAATGGCGCAGATTGAACGAGCAAGTGCAGTAACAATGGCTAATTGTAAAAGTGGAGAAGTTGCTGGACATGTTGATCTCAATTTAAAGCTATAAACTGTACATTTAAAAGGAATAATCTCGTCTTTTTTCGGCTTATTTTTGTATCATTATGGGATATTTGTTCTAATGAAGAACAAACATATCAAGAATCTCATTTTGTACACTGGTGTGCAGGGTATAACTTGACATTCGATTTTGAGGGGGCAATTAGAGATTTTTTTAATAGATTATATATAATAAAAAAAATTCAATAGTAAGTTTTTTCCATCGTGTTTCTTTAATATATAAATATATACTAATGAAAATTTTAAAGAAATAATTAAAAGTATTCAAAAATTTGAAGGAGCCTAATTAGATTTTTAAAATTTTCAAAGGGTCAAATGATAAAATTTCAAAATTTGGGGGAGGGGCATTCAAATATTTAAAGTGACCTAATTATATTTTTAAAAGAATTAAAGGGTTAAATGATGAATTTTTAAAATTTCGGGTGGGCTATGGCCCCAATAGGTCCCATCTAGTTTTTCCTCTACTGGTGTACTTACATTGTAGTATTTATTTATATATTTTTCTTGAATTTTTACCCATTAATAAGACACACATCTTGCATACACAGCTGTTTAAATCTAAATCTCTTAAAATAAAGATCTTCTGTTTTATCAAAACCATTCGTTGAAGAATTCTTTTAACACATTTAAAATAAGACAAAGAAATATTTTTATATAATTTTTTTATTGATAACATGAAGGTGAAAGAGTGAATGGGATTTTTAACTTCACAAGAATACTTAAGAATCGACATTATATATATAACTCCACTAGTATTAATTTAAAACTATTGGTTTTTTTTTCAATTTGGTTTGCTGGTTTGGTTGCTGAGTCACACAAGTTGATTGGCAACAAACTTTTTGCATGCGGGACTGTAAAGATCTGATTAGGCATTGTATTGTATTTGTCAAATTGACCCTTCATCATTATAGGAGTGTTCATATTAAGTTAACCGTATCATTTAGCTTAAACGATTAGTTAATTGTTACAACGGTAATTAACCGTAACCCAATCGTTACTAACTGTTGAGAAATGATTAACCGTTTATTTTTTTAAACGGTTAACTATTATAGTGGTTAATCGTTAAGAAACAGTTCGATTACATGTTAACCTGTAACCTATTATGATTTTCTTTTCAATTATTTATTATTTTTTTAGAATAATAAATCTCTCTCCGATAAATATTGTATTAAAATTTTCAAAAAAAATACTTAAATAGAGAAATTTTAAACACAAACTTCATACTTAGTTTTTAAAAATTACTTTTATGTTAACCATTAACCATCTTTTTTAGCGGTTTGGTTAACCGAAACAGTTTAACCTTAACGGTTAGGTTAATTAACCTATAAAATGAACCAGTTAACGGATACGATTTATTTTGCACATCCCTATTCATCATACAAGTTGCAGAATGGTGACATAAATATAAATCTTCTCCCTTTTTGGTGTATGTCCCATGTTAAAAAATAGATTTAGGGTTTACGATTAAAATTAAGGTTTAAGGTTAGGATTTAGTATTAAGGTTTAAGGAAGTAAGAGTATGATGTATTTTCTAAGATTTACGGTTTAAGATAAAGGGTTAAGGCTTAAAATTTAATTTTTTAGTGTTAGGGACACCGAAAACGACAAAAGTTTTTTTATTCTGGTGACATGTAGGAGGGTCCACACTGGATTATATAGAAAAACAAGTGACTCGTATTACCATATATAACAATTAACATGATATTTAATTTTCCATTTATTTTCTCCCCATTGTTATCATTGTAGATTGCAAAAGAGGGATGGGTTGTGAGGGGCGTACCAGTACGCCCCCTTGTATCGGTACCCCTTGCAAGTGAAGAATTCCAGTAACGCTATCGCGTACCGGTATACAAGGGGTGTATCGGTACGCACATTTACATTTCCTAAGGAAGGCTTAGCATACTAGTACGCGTATGTGGGAGTATTGGTACAGGGTTGGATCGGTACGGGGTAATTTTGGTACCGATGGTGCGTACCGGTACAGAACAGAGTGTATCGGTACAACTTATGAGTTTAGTTCTTCCAAATCTAAAATGAGTATCGGTACTTATTGGTGAGTATCGGTACCTAGAAGAGAGTACTGATACCCACATAGGAGTATTAGTACTCACTGGGCATTCTGTCTAAGAAATTTGGCTTTACGTTCGGGGGTTCTATAATTCGAGGCAAAGGGCCTTGGGGTTTTTTAAGGTGTAAAATGAATACTAAAACCGAGAAATTGAGATTTTAACCCTGTATGAGAAATAATTGGATAATGACTTGGTAAATTTTGGGTAAACCGTGTGAGGTAGTAACCCATAGGGATCCTAGGTGGATCAATCGAGGCTGTGTAGTAATTAGGGTCCTTGTTGTGTGCTGAGGGACACCTAGATAGTCGAGTCATCCCTTGTTGTTGGGATTGGATACTCTAAGTGTGTTGCAACACCTTGAAGATTCCCGAATGTTGGATACTGATGTTATATAGACGCAGGCCTCATTCAAAGATGCTTGATGAGGAATCCTGAGCATGGATGTAGAATACCGATGCTATGTCATCCCCTTGAGTATAGAATCCTAATGCTATGTGGATGTGGGCCTTACTCGTAGTGTAAGATCCCGATGCTATGTGGACGCAAGCCTCACTTAAGTGTAGGATTCTGATGCTTTGTGGACGCAGACATCACTTAATTGTTGTTGGTGTTATCTGTGTGATGCTAGGTAAATGTATGAGGTTCTAGTATGAGATGTGCGCATGATCATACATTCATAATGCCATATGTTTAGGCGGTTATGGTAGCGTCAATGCTATATTGTCATGATATCATTCCTGTTGCATTGCTTTATTTATGATTTGCATGAAGCATGGTTGAGTGACGGTGTATCCACTGAGCTTGTTAGCTCAGCGTTTAGAATCGTTGTTTCCATTCGCAGGTTATCGTGAGGCTTGAAGGAGCACCATCAAGGTTTGGATTTCAGCATCGACTCTAGCGGTGGAGTACAAATACTAGATGTAATGGGCTATGTATTTCGTAGGACCCTACATGTATTTTATAACTTTTATTTTTGTATTAATTTGGTCAAAGTTGAATATTTTAATATTTGTAAATGGAGCTCCGTGAATACTGCTTTAAATATTTATATTTAACTATGTTTTCAATGTATGAACTTATGTTTTTATTGGGCTTATATATTGGGCTTGAAAAAGGAAAAAATTTAACGATGTAGATTTTGGGCTTAAGGCCCAATGTGGCATCCAGGTCAAGGGTGCTACATTTAGTGGTATCAGAGCCTAGGTTTAGTCAGTTCTAGGACGTCCCCGGGGAGAGTCTAGAGGATTGTATAGGTGTCTAGCGAATACATGCCCATGAGTCAAAGTCGTACTTGTTTTAATGCTGGAATTCGATAGTGTGACCTCATTTGTTGTTGTGCAAAATAGAACCATGCCAAGGAGAGCAAGAATTGATGAAGAAAGCTTGGGCTCTAGAGAAGGGAGTTTTGATGAGGAATATATGCCTGACACAGAGGATATGTCAGAGGATACTATTGACCGGAGAGTCAACTACTTCTCACATCTGAACTGGGCATTGCACCGGATTGTGAGGGCAATCCAGAGGGCATCTACTACCCCTCGTGAGGCACCTGTTGAAAGGGTGAGGAGGCAAGACGCTACAGATTTCCATGGATCAGGGTGAGATAACCCGGTACAAGCGGAACAGTGGTTGCAAGATACACGCTGGATTATGAGGCAGATGAGGTTGAGGTCAGAAGACAAGTTGTCATGTATCCTATCCCTGTTGAAGGGAAATGCTAGAGAATGGTGAGGCCCACATCGATACCTTGAGAGATCGATTCAGTCATTTGGTGCAAGAGAATCGGTCAATTTTCGAATATGAGCAAGAGTTTCTCTAGTTGAGTATGTATGCTCTTGAATTAGTTGCTACTGAAAATATGCGGTGCAAGAGGTTATTGAAGGGCTTGAGGAAGAAAATTCAGACTTACCTAACTGCTACACCACCGAAGGTGTTCTCAGAGTTGACTTCGAGTGCTAAGTCTCTTGAGCAAGTGCAAGGCTTAACATATGGCCCATTTAGTGGGCAAGAGAGTTCGGGTGAGAGGACCCAAAACCCCTTTAACAATAACTCGTAGACCTTTTTAGGGAGAAACATAAACCGGTGGAATCATAACAGAGGAACATTGAATTGATGCTCAAGGTCAGACTGAAGATCTGAGTCAGCTGGTCGTAGAAGGCCATCTTTTTCTTCCATAATGAGCCCAGAGAGTTCACAGATAAGTGTGGGCACACCAGTTTGCAATCAGTGTGGACGCAAACATAGAGACGAGTGTCGAGGAGCAGTAAGAGTTTGTTACCAGTGTAGATCACCAGATCGTTAATGAAAGACTGTCCAGTGGCTGTGGTGACCTCTCTAGATCAGGTTTAGAGGACTGCATATCTGGCCCAGAGGGGTTAAGGCCTTGCTCGTAGAGGAACAAGCCATGTACCGGGAGGCACATTTCAGTCTACCGCGAGTGCACTAGCTAGGCAGTATGCAGTCAGGGCTCAAGAAGATTGCACAGCTACAGATGTTATCTCAGGTACATTTACCTTGTTTTCAGTTCCTATTGTTGCTCTTATGGATTCGGGGTCTACGCACTCCTACATTCGTAGTGGAATATCTCAGCAGTGGGGTACTGCTGCCAAGAATCTAGAGGTAGGAGTCCGTGTGACTAGTCCATTGGGATATGATGTGTTGGTGGACAAGGTGTATCGAAGATGCCCGATCGAGGTTCAAGGGACGTTGTTTCTAGTGGATTTAATAGTTTACCGTTTCAAGAGTTCGATGGCGTCTTGGGGTTGAATTGGCTCTTTGAGCATGATGCTAGTCTGGGATGTAGAGCAAAGAGTTTAAAGCTCCGTGTTACGGACGGTTCTAAGCTGATTGTGCGAGGTGAGAGAAATTTGTGTCTGTCTAGTGTGGTATCGGCTTTGTCAGCTCATAGGTTGTTGCAACAAGGTTGTGAAGCCTTCTTAGCTCTTGTGGTGGATGCAAGGATTGAGGGTCCAATGTTTGAGAGTTTTCAGACTGTTAATGAGTTCATCGATGAGTTTCCGGGGGAGTTACCCAGGCTACCTCCTGATCGTAACTTAGAGTTTCAAATTGATGTGATGTCAGGTACAACATTAGTGTCAATCGCGCCGTATCAGATGGCACCCGCAGAGATGAAAGAGTTGAAGAAACAAATTCAGGAGTTACTAGAGAGAGGTTTTATTCAACCGAGCGTCTCACCTTGGGGGGCACCGGTCCTGTTCGTCAAAAAGAAATATAGGTCTATGAGGATGTGTATTGATTATCAGCAGCTTAATAAGGTGACAATAAAGAATCGTTACCCTATTCCGAGGATTGATGATTTGTTTGACCAATTGAGAGGTGCACGTGTGTTTTCTAAGATAGACTTGAGGTTAGGGTACTACCAGTTGAAGGTAGTAGATAATGATGTCCATAGAACTACCTTTAGGATGCGGTATAGACACTATGAGTTCTCGGTAATGTCGTTTGGGCTTACCAACGCACCTACAGCTTTTATGGACCTAATAAATCTAATCTTCCAACCGTACCTAGATCAGTTTGTTGTGGTCTTTATTGATGACATCTTGGTGTATTCGCGTTCAGAAGAGGAGCATGACTACCATCTGCATATAATTTTACAGACTCTCTGAGATAGACGCCTTTTTGCCAAGTTCAGCAAGTGCGAGTTTTGGCTTTCGGAAGTGGCATTCCTTGGTCACGTAGTTTCTGCGAATGAAATTCGCGTGGAGCCTCAGAAGATTCAGGCTGTAGTAGAGTGGAAGCCTCCACAGAATGTTTTGGAAGTCTATAGTTTCCTAAGACTTGCCGGGTATTATAGGCGGTTTGTCAAGGGTTTCTCCATTATAGCCGCACCGTTAACAAAGCTGTTGCAGAAAGGGGTCCCTTTTGAATGGAATGAGAAAAGACAGCAATTTTTTGAGCAACTAAAAGCTTATCTCATGGAAGCTCCGGTCTTAACCCAACCTGAGCCTGGAAAAGAGTATGTTGTGTTTAGTGACGCGTCTTTGAATGGGCTTGGTTGTATCCTTATACAAGAGGGTAAGGTGGTTGCTTACGCTTCGAGATAGCTTAAACCACACGAACATAATTACCATACCCATGATTTGGAGCTCACTGTCGTCATCTTCGCATTAAAGATTTAGAGGCATTATCTCTATGGGGAGAAGTGTTATATTTATACGGACCATAAGAGCTTGAGATACATACTTACACAAAAAGAGTTGAATCTGAGGCAACGACGCTGGATTGAATTGTTGAAGGACTGTGATTGCATCATAGAGTATCACCCTGGTAAGGCGAACGTGGTGGCTGATGCCCTAAGTAGAAAATCTATGTCGAACCTGAGAGCTATGTTTGCCCGGTTGAGGATGACCGAGGATGGGGGTCTTCTAGCCGAGCTTCAGATTGAACCTACATTGGTACATAAGATAAAGAGGACTCAAGCTTTGGACAAGGAATTAGTAGCACAGATTGAAGCGGTCCAAAAAGGTGAAGCTTCAGACTTTGAGGTACGAGATGGTGGGTACTTGTACTTCAAGTGACGGTTGTTGTTCCGGCCTTGGAAGATTTGAGAGACCACATCTTAATGGAGGCACACTATAGTCCTTTCGTTGTACATCTGGGAAGCAACAAAATATATCAAGATCTTCGTCCTTTTTATTGGTGGCCAAGTATGAAAAGAGATGTCTCTGAATTCGTGACAAGGTGCTTAGCTTGTCAGTAAGTGAATACAGAACATCAGGTTCTATTAGGGTTGTTTTAGCCTATTCAAATTCTGCAATGGAAGTAGGATCAGATCACCATAGATTTTATCACCGGGTTACTGATGACCCAAAGGAAGCATGATTTTATTTGGGTTATTGTGGATCGTTTGACCAAGTCTGCTCATTTCTTGTCGGTACGTATGGATTTTACCTTGGAAAGGTTGGCTCAGTTGTACATAAAGAAGATAGTAAGGTTGCATGGTGTGCCATCATCGATCATTTCAGATAGAGACACACGATTTACAGCTAGGCTATGGAAAAAGATCCATAATGCCTTGGACACTAAGCTACATTTCAGTAGAGCTTTTCACCTTCAGACCGATGGTCAGTTTGATCGTGTTATTCATATTCTTGAGGACATGATTCAGTGTTGCATTGTGGACTTTGCAAAGAGTTGGGAGGACCAGTTGCCACTTGTAGTGTTCGCTTGCAATAACAATTACCATCCGAGCATAAAGATGGCCCCTTTTGAGACGTTATATGGGCGTAAGTGTAGGTCACCCTTGTGTTGGACCGAGCTCAATGAGAGGAGGATCATGGGATCCCACTTGGTTAGCCAAACCGAAAGAAAGTTCAAATCATCAATGACATATTACAAGCGACTTTTGACCGTCAAAAGGCCTACGCGGATCGAAAATGCAAACAGTTGAGTATGATGTCGGTGAAAAAGTGTTTCTCAATGTATCTCCATGGAAATGAATCATTTGTTTTGGCCGCAAGGGGAAGTTAAACCCAAGGTACACCGAACCCTATGAGATACTTGAGAGAGTGAGACCAATGGCTTATCAGTTAGCCTTGCCACCAGAGTTAGCTCATATCCACGATGTTTTTCATGTATTTATGTTGAGGCGTTACCGTTCCGATCCTTCCCATATTGTTATGCTTGAAGAAATTAAGGTAAATACCGACTTGACATATGAAGAAGTACTAGTTGGAGTCCTTGACACAGGAGTCAAAGAGCTTCACAAAAAATGCATACCTTTGGTAAAAATGTTATGGAAGAACCACGATGTTGAAGAGGCAACGTGGGAAGTCGAGGACGATATGAGAGTTCTCTATCCGCATTTGTTTCTATCAGGTAAATTTTGAGGACGAAATTTTCTTTTAAGAGGGGGGGTTGTAACGACCCAAATTCTGACAATCTAAGAGTCGGGTTAAATCGAGGTATGGACCTCGTATTTAAGTTGTGTAAGTGGGCTTGTATGAGCTTTTGGGGCCAGCCTTGTGTGCTGGCTGATGGTTGGGCTTGTATTTTAAAGGTTGGAGGAGGACATGAGTGTAAATTCACTATTGGTATGAAAAAGATAGGGAAAGGAGATTAATTTTTCTGCAGCTTGTAAGGCCTGACCTCATTCATGTTTCCTCTTTGTCTCTTCTTTCTCATACTCTCTATTTCTCTCTTTCAAATATTGTGGTGCAAGGCTTAATCTTTAGGGTTTTGAGAGGGAATCATGGATTGTTGACTGAGTGAAGGTTGTTCAGCTTCGGAAGATCTATCAATCAAGGTAATGATGGTTAGTTTTAGTGGAGAAAAGTGTTTGGTGGGGGTAGATGAGGGAGAATGAGAATGGATTTTTTGGGGAGCTTCATTATCGCATAGGTTTGTGTTTTAACTCCCTTAATTTCCTCTATAATGTGGTAACACGTTTGGTAACATTTCTTGTAGTGAAAGAGATTGGGAGCTCATCCAAGGCTCAAGAAGGGAGGAAATCTTGAAGCTTTAGAGTAAGGCTTGTTTTATCAGCTAAGCTAAGGTTAGTACATTACTAACTCTCATAGTTTCCTGGAAATCATAAAGTTAAGCTTTGAAGCATGATTTGGTGTTTTTGGCCTAAGAGTAGCTTGAGTGGTTGTTAATGGCAAATCTTAGAATTTTTGTTGTAATGGCTTGAAATTGGTTTTAATCCACCCAAAACTATACCATAACTTGTGAGAATGATTTAGGGTTTAACTATAGGGGTTAAACAGGTTTTTTAGGTGAAACTTGCACCTAGAGTTAAAAAATTGGGCCCGTGTACTGGTACTAGATTTAGAGTATCGGTACGCCTTATTAAAATAGGGGAAGTGTTGTGAGGGGCGTACCGGTACGCCTCCCCTTGATCGGTACCCCTTGCAAGTGAAGAATTCTAGTAACGCTATCCCGTATCGGTACACAAGGGGCGTATCGATATGCACTGTTACATTGCCTGAGGAAGGCTTAGTGTACCGATACACGTATGTGGAGGTACCTGTATAGGGGTAGATCGGTACGGGGCGGTTTTGGTATCGATGGTGCGTATCGGTACAGAACGGAGCGTATCGGTACGGCTTATTGGTTTAGTTCTTTCAAATCTAAAATGAGTATCTGTACTCATTGGTGAGTATCGGTACCTAGAGCAGAGTACTGATACCCACATAGGAGTATTGGTACTCACTGGGCATTCTGCCCAAGAAATTTGGCTTTACGTTCGGGGGTTCTATAATTTGAGGCAAAGGGCTCTGGGGTCTCTTAAGGTGTAAAATGAATACTAAAAACCGAGAAACTGAGATTTTAACCCGTATGAGAAATAATTGGCTAATGACTTGGTACATTTTGGGTAAACCGTGTGAGGTAGTAACCCATAGGGATCCTAGGTGGATCAATCGAGGTTGTGTGGTAATTAGGGTCCTTGCCGTGTGCTGAGGGACGCCTAGGTAGTCGAGTCATCCTTTGTTGTTGGGATTGGATACTCTAAGTGTGTTGGAACACCTTGAAGATTTCCGAATGTTGGATCTCGATGCTATGTGGACGCGGGCCTCATTTGAGGATGCTTGATGAGGAATCCCAAGCATGGATGTAGGATCCCGATGCTATGTGGACGCAGGCCTCATCCCCTTGAGTATAGGATCTCAATGCTATGTGGACGAGAGCCTTACTCGTAGTGTAGGATCCCGATTCTATGTGGACGCGGGCCTCACTCAAGTGTAGGATTTCGATGCTTTGTAGACGCGGACCTCACTTAATTGTTGTTGGTGTTATCTGTGTAATGCTAGGTAAATGTATGAGGTTCTAGTAGGAGTTGTGTGCATGATCGTACATTCATAATGCCATGTGTTTAGGCGGTCATGGTAGCGCCAATGCTATATTTCCATGATATCATTCCTATTGCATTGCTTTATTTATGATTTGCATGAAGCATGGTTGAGTGGCGATGTATCCACTGAGCTTGTTAGCTCAGCGATCGGAATCGTTGTTTCCGTTCGTAGGTTAGCATGTTATCATGAGGCTTGAAGGAGCACCATCAAGGTTTAGATTTCAGCATCGACTCTAGCGGTTGAGTACAAATACTAGATGTAATGGGCTATGTATTTCGTAGGACACTATATGTATTTTGTAACTCTTATTTTGTATTAATTTTGTCAAAGTCGCATGTTTTAATATTTGTAAATGGAGCTCCATGAATAATGTTTTAAATATTTGGATTTAACTATGTTTTCAATGTATTGACTTGTATTTTTATTGGGCTTATATATATATTAGGCTTGAAAAAAGAAAAATTTAACGGTGTGGATTTTGGGCGTAGGGCCCAATGTGGCATCACGAATGTTACACCGTCCCTACATTACGCTCTCGCATCACAGAGCGCAGAGCTCTTTTCTCAGACACTTCTACACCTTTAAAACAGGATGGATTAAATTACAAAAGTTTATAAAGTCTAGGGACTTGGGCATAATATGACTACAATAAAACGACGAACAATTTTAAAGGTACTGTAAATTTTTTGGATAATTATTCCAAATTGTGAGTTTAAACATAAATCAAGAAAAGCATACAATGTTAAATAATTATAATTTATTAAATAAATTCTAAAAAAAGCATAATTTACTAATTAGGATCACAAAAAACTCAAATTGTACATTAATTGAAATGGGCTCAAACCAATCATTGTATTAGAAAACATATTCATGTAAACATAAAATTCAATACACTTGACCTTCAAATTCCGACCCCACATTCAAACATAAGTGCAAGGATAGGACCCTCGAACATAATTGTATTAAACACACTTATATCTAATATTTGTACTGAAATTATCGACTGGGTTGGTCTAAATGGTAAGCAATTGGTATCGTTTAAGCAAGTCTCGAGTTTGAAGCGTTGAATATGCAAAAATCTTCGCTAGGAAACTCACCTACGAAAACTAGGCGTGCGACGCGAGTCAGTTCGGATTAACCAAAACAAAATCCTCGAAACCGAAAGAGCAACAATAAAAAATATTTGTATCGAAGTTTGAGAAATACAAGTGATTCTTAGTAATGTGGTCATCTCTAATTTACTCTCAGGCCCCATAAATACAGGTACGCTCGAGCAATGAAAAACCAGATGGGGGTGAAAGGGTAGGTCATGAGGACCCTGAAGAGGGAAGGAGTCCGGCAACGTCCGGCGGTTCACAAAGCAGTCCTGGAATTGCAGTGGAACAGATTGCGGCTGCTCGAATTCAGAAGGCTTTTCGAGCTTACGGGGTAATTTTTCCGGGCAAACAACAAGCACACAAAGCTTCTTCCATTCATGATGCAATGTCCAGTCTTAAATCCGAGCCCGAAAAACCAGAGGTCAAACTCCATGAACTGGAGGTAACAACAATCACTATTAACCTACTCTTTTTTATTTCCTTTTAATAGTTAAGCATTCGATGTCGATATCTACGAAGAAATGAAAATTTGAATCCATCGTTTTAGATTAACGGAGAGTTAAGCCTTGCAGATTAGTAAATAATAGAGGGTAGCATCTTTATTAGCTTTCAAAGCCATTAATATCCGCTTGCCTATAATGCGCCCCCCATCTTCTGTTTGGCAAGCAAGAAAATGAGAAGCTGATAATCTAGCAGAAAAGAAACTATTCTTGGGGTGTGTTGTTTTTGACAGTGGATTGGTTTACATGTACAACGGTGCGGTGGCTCCGATACTATGGAGGAAATTCTTTCCAGGATTCAACAGAGAAGAAGCTGCAGTTAAACGCAAACGAGCCATGGCCTATACCGTCTCTCATCAGGTTACGAACTTTGGGTTCATTCAATCACCTTTAAGAAATAAAATTTCTCGACTGATTTCTAGTGAATACAGTGGAGGGCGAATGCAAGCCTATATCCAGGCCATGCATCCTATGATGTGGGCAAAGAGAACAGGGGTTGGAGATGGATAGCGGCGAAGCCGTGGGAGGTGAGGGTTCATTCTCAGCCTATTCACAAAAGGAAGACTCACGGCATGCAGGCAAGCAAATCGGAGAAAGAGATGAATAATCCGGCTTCAACGAAACCCAGTTTTCCAAGAGTCAAAAACAGTGCCCCATCCGATGGCCGAAATCGGATAGTTTCATGGAGCTCGTTGATCATGTATGAAAGCTTTCAGCTTTTTCGAGTGATTCAATACAATCTTCACTTGTACTTTGTGTGGATTTGCAACTCATTCACTACACAATAACAAGGTTTTGTTGCAATGAGAAATCCGATGACAAAACACGAAATCTACGATATCAATCGGATTAAACCCAGATTTAAAACCTCCTTTTCCAGAGATTATACATGTAAAAATCTTGAACTACAAGGGATATATGGAACACAAGCATATGTACGTTACCTTTTAAGATACCAAACATCACATACGAATTTAAAATGTCCAAAAGATTGCAGATTTCGATATTCGAATCTCGGACCTATCCCAAACCTCCTAGATATCAAGTCTACAGAACAGCTAAAGCACAAAACACCCAATTTTTTTTTCTTAAATGACAACTCATTGTATAACTTCAGACAGAAAGGTCCAGAACTGACAGAAAAAAATGAAGCCCTATAGCAGGCAGCAACCATAAAAGGTAACAAAAAAATTTATTGAAAAAGAACTTTGATCATATTATTTTTTAGAAAGTCACATTTGCTCCATTATGCATTAATTATCATAGCACAATTATTCATTCTCACATTGCACCATTCAATTATGCAATATCATAGCTAAGCCCCCAACAAGAACCTCTGCAACAATCCAACCACCACTCCACCTCAAAGTTTATATCTGGTATGGTCTCAAAAATCCCAACATTAACATCCCACCATATAAAAAAATCCTGTATTGTACTACAAAATCAAATAAAAATATGAGTATGATACCGCTTTTATGTTCTTATTGGTGTTACTATATAAAAATAAGTGTCTAAATGAGTACTCCACAGCCAACAACTATACAGCAAATACCAATAGAAGCCAAAGTATACATGCATGCATTATTGGTATCATATTTTTATGGTAATAAAGAAAAAATAGAAATTCCAGCTAGATTGAAGGGGACCATTTTGGAGGTATCTAATACCTATAGTGTATTATACTATTCTATACCACAATTGAGCTTTTATTTGTACATTCATACCATTCCTTGCACTTGCAGAAGGTACTCCATTTATAGCCCCACTTGCTCTACTATGCTAACATGCCCTCATTGATTGCTGTTGTGTGACCTTAGGCTGTCCCATAACCCAGTCTCAGTCCTAATGTATGCTTCGGGACATTATTCGGACCAACCCCATCTTTCATGTTAAAGCATCTAGGAGCTGAATTCTGCTAATTTTGGCAATTGTGATAAGGGATTTAAAAAGTGGACTGCGATATCGGACGCGATATAGCAGTTGTGCCGCCGTCTGAAACCGCGATTGGGGTAAAAAACGGTCTAAAATCGCCGCAATTCAGCCGCTTTTGTTCGAAATCGCAATATAACGCCGCAACCGCGACTGCAATTTAAAACCCTGATTGTGATGTGATGTGATGGTGATTGGGTCATTATTTGCTTTTTTGATTTTAGCTAATACAATGAACCGGGTTCTCAATTCTTTGTTTCCATAAAGAGCTTTCGATTCGAACAAAGTCAGACGCTGAACGAAAAACGACAAAACAACACTGAAAGAAAAAGACGACAAAACTGAGGCATCTATAAGAGACCAGTATTTAGAAAAACGGCACTGAACGAAAAAGAGTTATAAGGCAGACGCTGACGGTGGAATTGGCAACCACTATCCAAAAATCCTACTGTTTACGGAAAATGATTCCTCTTTCAATGCTACCAGATGAGTTATTCTTTCAATTCCTTTTTGCAGGTTTAAGGTGTTCCCGGTACAATCTGTTCCGTAAGCAATAAAGCAGCAAAACGAAACCACTTGCGGAGTTCGCTACTCTGGATTGCTTCACTAATTCAGTATCTAATCAAAGGGATATAGGGTTCGGAAAGACTTTTTCCAAGATTAGCTGATCAGGGGGTACCTTATTTCATGGTATTTTTCGAAAGAATTAGCAAATATGCTAAACCGTGTCGGTCCTAATGGAGGGAAAAATCAAATCAGAATTTAAAACAAACTAGGTCTGATCTTAGTCACAACACTAGGAAACAGTAGCAAACATTGTAAACAAATCGACTGGCAACATGAAACACACAAGTCCAACAAAAAAGGAAACCATTGTTAAGCCCTACGAGCCCTTGCGAATGTAAATTTAAGCTACAACACAATCAACCGATAGAAACTAAATAAAACCAGGGATCGAAAAACCTGAAATCCACACAGATTTCTTCTTCCCACGGCAATAGGCCATTGATTCAAAGTGGCCAAAATCCTCCCTCAAACCGGTCTTTGATCCTTGAACCCGTCGTACTATCTCCTCGTTGTGTTCACAGTCAACAACTGTCAGTGATCGACGATCAACTAGTTCTTAAAAACCAACCACCTAAATAAGCAGAAAAGCTTGTAAGTGCAATATATGGTATTTAAAACTAAATGAAATGAGAAATAAGTGCTAACCTGGGAAAGACTTTGGCATCCCTTTGATTTACTCTATCAATGGTGAGAATCGGACGAAGCAGAGGACAGCTTATTGGCAATGCTGTCGTGCTCGTCTTCGCCTTGAATTCGTGCTGGAATACGAAATCCAGAGAATACACCAGGTGTGGTGAATCCAATGCCGGATAAAGCAGCTTGATGATGGATGTTTTCTGACATTTGATGGTGATGCTGATGGTGTTGGTGTTGATCGGTTGTGGAAATTGGCTGGTCTATCCAAGCACGAACAAAGGGCGAGTTACTGGACTGAAGGGGTCCCCTCTGAGAAAACAATTGGCTGTTATGGCCAAAAGAATGCGGCAGCGGCTGCTGTGTAGGAGTACCAAGGAGAAATCCTCCTACTCCTCCGCTACCGCTGCCGCCTGCACCACTGTCACTGCCGGTTTCAGCAGCAGCAGCACTATTATTCCAGGCAAACAATCTCTGGAACCTTCCAATCTCCGCCGGATGTTGGTGGTGATGCTCCCATCCAGCAGAAGACCCCTCAAAACCAGCTAATGGGCTGGTTCCAGGGAATAAAACAGGCTCACTGTGCTGTGCCTGAGCTGTAGCAGCTTGTGCGTGGTGGTGGTGGTGCAAAATAATCGGCTCCGGATACGACTGTAGTGAAAGCCGAAGATCCTGACTGTGGCTACGGGTCCTCAACAACAAATCCGGTGGATAATTCTGAAACTGTATGGAAGAAGACGGCGTCTCACTCGAAGCTCCCAATGGAAAGAAAGACTTAATGGTATCAGCAATCTCATCGGAAACTAAAGAAGGTGGAAGAAAACCCGAATTATTATTCGGGTTATCTCCCATTTCTTGTTGCTGAAGACTTTGAACTTCATTCCCCATTATAGTAGCCGTTCTCCTCCGAGCACCAGACCCAGCAGCAAGGTTTTCCACCAGGTTTCCACCATGGTTGATGTGAAACTGATACGGTTTATCATTGTCAGTCGTCGCCGTCGCCGTCGCGTTTTGGTCTTCTTGGTTACTAGGTTTACCAATCGAAGTAGTCGTATTCAAACTTTCTGGGTTCCAAGGCGGTAGCTCAGCGAGCTCGTCAATGGCGGGCTTGGCTTTTTTTATAAGCCAATCCACGGCTTTGCTAGGACGGTCGTAGCCGAGTCGGTCCTGAACGTCGTAGAACTGGATGGCGGTGTGAGCCGAGAGACGAACACGTCGGTCCCGAGGACCTTTAGCGGTGCAAACTTTGCTGTGACGGTCTTTCCTTCCGGTTGACCGAACAATGTGACCACCTTGCACCTCAACGATCTCCCCTCCGGAGTGCCTTATCCCCAATTTTGACGACGTTCCAACTTGGCGGTGGCTGTCCCCCATTTTTCTTGCATGTTGTGTCGATTTCGATCCGAAAGATGTACTGGACGACGGCAAGTACGAGCGCTTCTTCGGTGGCTGTGGGTACTCTTGAGTTTCCAGGCTTGCATACAACTGTTGCTGCGCTTGAAAGATTCCTTGTTGGTTTCCTGCAAGCTCTTGCTCTTCGTATTTTTTGTGTTCTTCCTGCTGCTGCTGCTGCTGCCTTTGTGGATCCAGGCTAAGGACCTTGTGCTTTTCCTGTTCCAGGATTTAATGGAGGACACACCACCACTGAAACCTAATACTCCTGTGGCCTCTAACAAAAGCCACTGCGATTCAATGGTTCTAATTTAACCTCACCACCAACCTCCGCCAAAACGCCCTAAAATTCCCAGCTTTTTTTCCAGGCTAACCCATCTCTCTCAAGAACTCAGCTTTTTGGCAAATTGGGTCTCTTTTTTATGTGTACTATTCTATTCAGTAACCAAACTACAGAAATGGGTTTCTAGCCACCAACTTGACCAGGACAATCCAACAACAACCACAACACAACCAAACCAAAACCAAAAGAAAGTCTGTTTGTTTTTTTTTTTCACTCAACAAGGATTTTCTTGGGAAAATATACTACAAACCAGAAAGTTTTTCATCACAGCTACTACTACTAAAACACAAGAAAATAAAAGAACAGATATTTAAATATTTGTAAGGTGAAGAGAAAAGATTTTGTTTTGTGTTTTAGGGGGAGCTTATAGCTAGTAGCTTGATTTTGCTGCTGCTGCTGCCACTGGTAAAGAAATGGCAGAGCAGAGAAAAAGATTAAAGATCTCTCTGTTCATCTCATCACTACCATCTGCTGCTGTTTATTGTACTATTACCCTAAACAAGCACCATTTTTTTTACTTTTTTAATTATAAAATTATTAACCTTTTATCTTATTTTTTTACTAACTATAGACAGTTATGATTTGATGCCACTTTCCTTTTGACAGAATAGGGGTTTATTTTGACTAAAATTTTCAACCTGTCTTGAAAAAAAACTTGTTAACGTGGTAAGTGGTAAGAAAGTTGCAACCTTTTTAGTATTTTTCTTAAACTTAGTTCATTGGTAGAAGTTAAAGAAGTGTTTGGTTTTATAGTTGAAGAGATTTGTCTGGATGCTTTGTTTTGATTAGATTAGATCAGATTGAATGAATACATCCTTTCTTTATATGCCACCATCACAACTTTTGACAGTGACCCAATTCACTGCCTTTATTATTATAATTATGCTTTTAAATTTAATTTTTTAATCTTTTTAACTTTTCCCTTTATTTAAGAAACAACTTCATTTTCCCCCGCAAATTTCCATTGTTCCAAACACCCTTTTCTGGGATTGTTGGATTACTCAACATGGTATCTCTTTTGATTTAATTTGATTTTTTATTTACATTTTTCTTATTTTCACTGAGCAAATTGACGGAAAGGTGGTAGCACTTGCCTTTCACTGTTTTGGAATTGGAATACTTGTCCTTGTCTTTTTTATATACTTTTGCTAAATTACTTGGCTACGGCTTTTACATTAATTTTCTTAGATTACATGGATTCTTTTTTTACATTGATTTGGCTTAAGCGGTAAATAGGTGTTTACGTTATAATTTTTTTAAATAGGTGTTTAACGTTTTCAACGTTATTTAAATAGGTGTACATCGTAACTGTACGTTAAAAAAAATCTTTTTAAACAATAAAAACATGACACGTGGCAGTATTAAATAAATTTTGAATTTTATTTTTAAAATAGATCAAAAATTTTAAAATATCATAAAATTTTCAAATAATTCTAAAATAGTTCTCAAATCCCTAACCCCAAACCCGGCCACTACCACTGCGTTGATCGCGTTCCCGGCGACGAACTGAAGCGTCATCCTCTCGTCGAACGACACACACACCGTTCATCGTCTGTTATGCCGCCGTTCATCATAAATTATTCGAATGAACCATTCGACGATTTCGGTATTTCTCACGTCTGTCGATTTTCGACAAATAGATGGTAGTGTAAATGATCGTGATGGTTCGGCAACGGATATGGTGCACGGCGGCGTGGCCATCAGCGTTAAAATCAGGTCAAATCGGGATTTGAGATTTGAGGTGTTAGGGATTTCAAATTTTGAGGCTATTTTGTGAAATAAAGAAAATATTTTGTTTTACTAATTTTTATTTATTTTTAAATATAATTTTGGAAATTTAAGAAGCTGACACATGTCAGTTAATGGTAAAAATTAACGGATGTTGACGGCGTGTACCTATTTGAGAAACGTTGAAAACGCTAGGCACCTGTTTAGCCCAAAAATACTTTGGACACCTATATAAAAAAAATATAGTTTAGGCACTTATTTGCTACTAAGCCCATTAGTTTTCTTAAACAGGGGAGAGAAATAAGTCATTTGGCAGGGACAACGATAGAAGAAAATCACAAGAATGAGAAGAACAATGGTGATGGTCGACAGTTAAATGTTCCTTTTGTTCAAAAAAATATTTTTTTGAATCGAAATTACATTATTGAAATGAATCGAGAATGATAAAATAAATGTAAAATTCAAAATTAAATTTATATTTTACCTAGGGGTTAAATGACAAATTAGAAATTAATCATCTTATATCTCATTCGATTTCGTACTGTATTCACATGTAAAGAGCAAAAGTTCAAGTACTTGAAGACATAATTAATGGATTGGTTGATGTGTTACATCATATGTTAGATTATTGTTATTGTATTATTTAATTAAATTTAACTCAGACATCAAGTGAATACAATGTTAATCCGCAGTTGTTTTTTTAATTACAATGATAATAAAAACATTACAAAAATATAATTAATCCTTACAACTTTTTATTTATGTTGAAACTTAAGCTTAAGATAATAAAGATTAAGAGCTAAAATTTATTCAATTAATTTTTTTTACATTATTAATATATAAAATTTTACTATAGTTGTTATCATTATAAAAATATAATTTTATTATTTACAGCATTATTTTATTAATCACTTCTTAACCAGCTCGAGACAATACAATTTTGTCGTGTGTAAGGGAAACGACTTATGGAGAATTAAACAAATTTTAAGTCGTCCATTAAGCACGGAGTCATTTTTAAATGTTAATTTTAAATTAGGAATTAAATTAACCGTTGAAACTTTCCAATTTTGGAAGATCTTACCCCACTGTCAAGTGTCAACATCGAGAGGATAGAGAAAATAGTAATTAATTAATTATATGTGTTGACTGCTAAAATAATACCGAAAAACAAGGTTTCTTTAGATAAATGGGGTGTTTAAAATGAATATTTGGTATATAGGGTATGCTAAAAATTTATGATATTTTCTATAATGTCGGCTGTAGGAGGCGTTCTTCGTTTTTTAAATATTTTTTAGACAAAAAATGCCGTCGAACGTCTCTTGCAGGAGGTATTTTATATTTTTTAATATTTTTTGGACCAAAAATACCTCATGCAAAAAACGTTCTATATTTTTTTAAATATTTTTTGTTTAAAAAATATTATAAAAAATAGAGAACGCCTCCTTCTTCTTGTAGAAAATGCCATAGATTCCTAAATGTTTCCAACACACCATATTTTCCAATTTTTTCTTCTAAGCTACCATTTATACCTAATTTCCCGGAAAAACAAGATTGCAGGCAACTTCGTATAATTAAGAAAATATAGATAAATTTTAATGCTAAAATTAATTTAAAAATTAATAGTTCAACAATTTATACGTACGAGATTAATATAAATTAATAAATTCATTTGACTTATAAACAACATAAAAGAATTTTGTTCTCCAAATTTCAAATGCATATTGATACTTCTTACAAGTAAAGACAAGTTTTCATATGAACATGTTACATGTGTTATTTTTATTATCGGTCTATTTATAAAATTTATCAATTTATTTAAAAAGAAAAATAGAAAGGTTTTAAAATTTTTGGAGTGATCGTAATGGTAAAAGATGGTGTGTTTCATTCAGGTGACTCGGGTTCGAGCATCATGTGTGCACGATATGTATGCTTTATTAAAGGGTTAAGAAAAATAATCAGATACTACTATGTAATCACATCAACATATTAGTTTTACAATCCTTTTAATCTTTTTAAAATCTTATTATGCTCCTTCAAAAATTTCAATCTCATTATGGTCTTCCTTTATAAATTTATAATTTTACCACTGACAATAATGGTGAATCCATTAAGTAGTCTCAGTGATAAATGATGAGATTTTGCTCTTACTATGTGACCCAAATTCGAGCAACATTGTTTACACGGCATGTACATTTTTAAAAGACTAAGAGCAAGCATATTTGGCTAGTTGGTCGTTATTCATCTTTATTTCCTCATATTTTCTTAGGTCATAGGTTCTAGACTCACTAGGAGCAGTTTCCTCCTTTCTCCTAGAGTTCCTCTAACCCCCCCTCCAAGTAAAATTAAGATTAGAATTCTAATTTATCAAAAAATAAAAAATAAATAACAGATACTATACGTAATCACACTTAAAAAAAACTACAATAATAGGTTATTATTACAAAATTTACATTATTGCGGAGATGCATTGGTAGCGATACATTTTTAATAGTAATTAGAGCTGACACTGATCGTGTCCATGAACATATTTTTTTCTTAATATATTATAGTTAAACATTATTAAATTATTTAATTAAAATTATTTTTTTAATATTTTTTTAAATAATAAACTTGGTTAAAGTTGCCTATAGTTTAATTATTTATCCTTTTGGTAAATGACAAAACAATGGGAGCAGCTTTGTGCGACTCTGTTAGGCGTAGTCGCTTTCACTTATTCGCCGCCCATTCGTCTTTTACGAATGAAAGCGACTACACCTTGTCAACTTATCTGTATTTTTTAGGCATATTTAGGGAATAAAATGTAATTAAAAAAATAATTAGGGAAATAGAATATCTGATAATTTATTTAGAGATTTACACTATTTGTTACAATACGAGACGCATTTGTCGTGTAATTCCAATGAGTTGTAAATAAATCAATTTTTGTATGGAACTTGTTGAAATAATAATTAGGGAAATAGAGTATTTGAAGATATATTTAAGGATCTATAATATTTACTACAATACGAGACGAATTCGTTATGCAATACTGATGACTTGCAAATAAATTAATTTTTGTATGGAACTCATTTTGTAATTCCAACGAGTTCCTTTGATTGGTTTAAAAAAAATCATGAGACTTGTTAATAAATCATGGCAAGTTTGCTTGATCTTTGAATGAAAATGAAATAAAGTCAAAGTTGCTGGAGTGAAAATAGAAGGCAAAGTTGGGGGCTGATGTATAAAATCCTAAAAATCACCAGCCCTCAACTTTGCCTTCCTTTTCGCTCTAGCCATCAACTTTTTCTTCCATTAAATTTCATCCCAAAATCAAGCAATTTTGTTATGATTTTTTATGAGTCTCATACACTTTTTTAAAAAATAATCGATGTAACTCATCAAGAACACACAATAACTTCTATAAAAAATTGTTTTCAGATGCAACTCATCGAGACTACATGACGAGTTCACCTCGTACTGTACAAAATATCATAGGTTCCTAAATAAATTCCTAGATGCCATATTTTCCTAATTCTTTTCTTAAATTGCATCATTTCCAAAAATTTACCGTATTTTTTATATTCCTTTTATTTTGACCGCACCTTATCAATTTATCTAATTTATTTAAAGTTAAAAAATAACAAGTATTATTATAAAATCATTAAAATATGATTTTTTAATAAATACCAACTTTTATTTAAAAAATAAATCAGCCATGAAACCCAGAAAATTAAAACCTAAAAATTCAGAGGGCATGAAAACTTGAAAATTACAGATTATCACTTTCCTTGAATTCCTTATCGTCGTTTATAAAATTAAGTATCATGGCTTAATTTTAGAGTGTTTGTTGTGAAGAGTTCGGATCACATAATAACCTACGATTCGAAAGCTAAAGAAGATGAAATATTTTCTTCAACAAGAAGATTATTTTTTTAAATAGTCTAAATGTGATTATAAGGTAGTATATGTTCATACATATTTTTAATCATTTGACAATGCACAAACACCTTGTAGACAGAACTATTTGAATCTGGGTCTCTTAAGATGAACATCATCCGTTTTCCCACTGGGACCACTCGTTGGATTCACAAGAAGATTGTTTTTTTAATATTATGGTGTAATTACAAAATAATATCTATTTTTTTACTTCTAGTCTTTTGAAAACGCACGTGCACCGTGTAGACTATTTTGCTTAAATTCGGATTACTTAAGAGAAACAACGTCATCTTTTACCATTGAAACCACTTAATGTGTTCATTGACTAAATTTTTTTTAAACAAGATAAATTGTTATTTGTAATTAGTGTTATATTTTAGGTGTCACTTTTGACCATAAAAAATTATATAGCGAGTTCATAATATAAGATACGAACATACGATATATTCAATTAATACGATTGATTATGTGGGTCATTAGAATAGGCTTAAATTCGGTTTTGAGGCCCTCAAGGCATGTGACAAATGGCCCTACTAGAAATGACTGGTTTAATTTTCTCAACAATTTTAAGAAATAAGGGAAATTTCTGATTTTGCTGCTGGAATTATAGTCAAATTCTGCAGAATACGTGTCAATTTCGATTTTCGTAATTTTTTAAATACAAAATTATATGAAGAAAGGTAAATAATTTATTTTTAATGATATTTTTTGCATTACAATCCACTCCGTTTAGTTCTTTAATTGGTTTGGTCACAACTTAGGTTAATTAATATGTATTTTGAAAAAAAAAATATTGCTTTCAATGGCATGAGTTTTAGTCAAATTAGCATGCAATTGGTGGGATTTTTTAAAAAATATCTCTTTGTTTTTATTGTGTAACGATATTTTAAAATTTTATTATATTTGTCAATATGTATCGGTTTAATTGGTTGAGCACTCATTAACGCCTCCGTAAAAATCAAGGTTCAAATCTCATTAATAACTTTATTTATATAAAAAAATGTATTACATTTACATATATTTTAAAATATAAAATGGAATTTGACCTAATAAATTGATGGTGATGTTTAGTATTCTGATTTTTTAAGTTATTTCTCTGTTATTAATGCTACATGTTCATAATTTTTGAGCTTTTAGGTTCAAATCTTATCATATATAAATATGATACGCAAACTTTTTAATTTTGATTTAAGTTTTTTTATATATGAATTAAATTAAGAATTTTTCAGTCTAGATTTAAATATATTTAGATTGTCAATCAATCTGTTTCATTTACACTTTATAAAGATCAATTTTAATTGTAATTATAGAAATATATTAATTATATTTATAATTATTGGAATTATGGGGATGCATTGTTTATAACTAAAGGGGGGGGAAGAAAAATAAAGAAAAGATTGATGTATGGTGCATCCACATTGAGAATTAAATATATAATTAAAGGCTATTTGAAACAATTAAAAGTTTCAGGGGTGGGCCAAATTGATCATTAATAATAAGAGCTGAGAAACTTTAATATGATTAAAGAAGACAATTAAGACTCTTTGAAAGATCATTATTATGAGTTTATTATTGAGTTTTTTTTATTGATAGGGGAAAAGCATATTACCGCAAGTCTCGTTAAAAATCTCTCAAAATTTAAGTGCAGAAAAAAGTACTCACGACAATAACAACATCAATTTAAGCAAACAAACAACTGAAAACAAACAATAATCAAAACTTACGCCACGTCTGCCACAAGGAGCGACACCACCTCTAAAGGAGGTTTTATTATTGAGTTATTAGTTTAAGGTAAATGTGCCAAACTAAAATATATTTGATTTAATTAGAAGTACATATTTACTTTTATATTTTATTTAGAATACTAGTTTTGAACCAGAAAAAGAAATTGAATTTTTCAAAAATGAAAATGAAAAACAGAATAATCACACGTGTACCTAAAATATGAAACCAAGTTGTAATAAAAAAATTCAATGATATTTTATCAAGATGGCCATGGTTATTTTTCTACTAAATTTAACCATCAATTTCCCCTACTTTTTAAAAAGAATTATTAAATTTTTCGTGACGCTAACATGATAACATACAATGATTCATATGTACTTTATTGTCGAAGTAATTTTTTTTGATAAATTAATTTTTCAAAACATTTTTTAATTTTAAAATTATTTGATAGTTTGACATTATATCACATCAATAATTAAATAAAAGTGAGTTCTTATGTCAATGCAGTAAAAATAGTTTTATGCGGAGATTATGATGTTTATTGTAGGAGATTTAAGTTCTGAGTAACTTTATTTGTAAGGTGTGTTATTAATGATTAAAAAAAGTATTAAATAATTGTTTTATTTAAATCACTTTAAGACTATTAAAAATATAACAAAATTAACAAAAAAAAGCTGCGGCTAAATCTAATTAGAAAAACAAACAGTCAAATTTATAAAAAAATAAAAATAACAGTTAAATTTATCGATATACCTTTAAAATATATGCATAGTGCAAAAAAATACCCTTAACGTTTAACTGAATTGTCATTTTGGCCCTTGTTATTTTTTTAAAACCAATTTAACCCTTGATATTTTATTTTGGGTCAAAATGGTCTATTTCCGGATAAAAATTGTTAGTCAACTAACGATAAACAATTTGAAATAACGTGATAAACCTACATAACAAGACACGTCGCGATAGAAATGTCATATAGACAAATATGCTAACTTTACATAATGGCACAGTAATCAAAAAAATATTTTTATAAAGTTGTACGAAATATAAAATATTTTTTTCTAACGCGTCATTCTGTTAAGTCATTTCAAGTTGTTTATCGACAGTTGACTAACAATTTTCATTTACAGATGGGTCATTTTAACCCAAAGTAAATGGTTGAAGGTTTAAATTAGTTAAAAATATGAGCCAAAATAACTATTCAGTAACGTTAGGATTTTTATCTTTTACGCCTAAAATATAACATATCATTCTTACTTAATCTAGAAAGTTGAATCATTACATTTAACCTCTCAGATATGAAATTATTTTGGTTCAAAGTGCAGAAAATAAATAAATTTATTGATAAAAAGATATAAATAAAATTTCACAATTTTACAGGTTATTCAGTTCATTCATTGGAATTAAATAGTATTATTTTATTTTACCATAACAGCAACATGTCCGTGCAAGACTGCAAAGTGAGACAAAGTCTGAAACTGATTGAACTTTAGCAGGGAAATGGTAAACGTATTAATTGTGCCCTGAAACTGACATCTCAATTACATTGAATTTTATGACAATAATTCATGCAACCAAAAAAACAATAATAAAAACTCATGAAATGGACACACCTCTGACTCTGCACTTCCTTTACTTTCTCTCTCCCCTTAATTCTCTCTATTCCATTTATGTTTATGTTTTGTTGTAGTTCATGTGCTGGTAGTTGTTGAAATATAATGAGAAAAGCAATAGTAAAAATTCAATGTTTTTAAACAAGATTTTCAGTTCAAAATGAGAATTAGCTTCGTTCGACTCTAAATTTAATCGAGATCTTAAAAATTATAGAATCTGATAATCAATACTGCAATTATATTGTTCAGTGAGTATGAAAAGTAGCTCTCAGCTGTCCAAACGAAATAAAAACATGCTGCAGTCGAGCTATGGAAGCTGAAATAAATTGTCCTTTCTTCTTGGTTTTACCGTGCAGGCTCGTGATCCAATACCAGAAAATCAATGAAAAAACAACAGCAACATAATTATAAGATATGTTTTCTGAATTCAAATTTGAGTGTCGAATACAGGCAAAGCTAAAATTAAACATCGGGTGAGACAAAAATTCATCAAGTATTTAAATTTAAAAATTAAGAAGAATAAAAATTTTATTTTACTAATATTTAAATAAAAAACATCACAAATATTATTATATTAAAAAAATTTGAGAGGTCAAGAGCCTTTCCCAATCTGTACATTGACTTCGTCCCTGAATACAAGTATGAATCTGTCATAAGTACGTTGAAATTGTTGTATGCATTTTTAACTGTTTTATGATTTTCTTTTACTGGCGCAAAATTACTGCAGTGTATTTGCTTGAAACATGAGATAAAAAAAAAACATTTTTTTGGACGTTTTGTGAGATTTGGGAGAAAGCAATGGATGGTAAAATTCAATAGGAGTAAATATGGTTTGTTTGTCTGTCTGTCTGTCTTGTCTTGTAATAAAATAGCAATACTTTTAATGTGTAACCGTGCATGTTCTAATACCTAATTTAGACCCCAACCTATATCAAAATTTGAACTTATTGTATATTTATATTCTATATATGTTCAAGGCTTGAACTAAAATTTTCAAAATTTTTAGGTGTTTAATTAAAAATTTTAATAAATTTGAGAGTTTTAATAAGAACTTTAGATGATTTAATTAAAAATTCAACCATGCACGATTTATCATAGTCCAATTAACCATAACTTGCAGAATTAGGGATGTAAACGAACAAAACGAGGGTATGTTCATGTTCGTTCGTTTATTTTTAACTGAACAAATGAACGAACACAAACAACTAAACGAAAATAATTTCTTGTTCGTGTTCGTTTGTTAAGGAATGTAGCTTGTTCGTGTTCGTTCATTAAAATGATAAACGAGCGTAAACGAACACAAACGAACTAACATAAAAGGACATATATGAATAAATTTAAACGAACACAAACGAACGAACATATGTGAATAAATTTGATTTTTCAAAAATATAATACTTTTGTTATGAAAAAAATAATAAATATAAATAGATATATGTGAATAAATTTAAACGAAAATAAACGAACGAACATAAATGAACAGATTACCAAACGTTCATGAACGAGCCCTTTGTTTGTGTTTGTTCATTTAGTTAAATGAATGAACATGAACAAGATTTTCTGTTCGTTTAATAAATAAACGAACATAAACAAACTTCCCGCCGAACAATTCACGAACGGTTCGCTGAACGTTTGGTTCGTTTACATCCCCATGCAGAAATGAATTACTTTAGTTTTTATTTGAGCATTTAGTCCAATTAAATCCCACATTAATCAACTAATTAAACCTGAGAAAAGCTACCAAAAAAATTAGATAAAACCTAGAGATGTATGCCAAGGCTTTCTCCTAGTCATTACGGCAATGTTTCAATGCCAATTAATGGATACATACAAACACTTACACGTATACATATTTTTACCAAAAAGTTATATTTTTGTTAAAATTAAAATAATAAATAAATAAAGAAAGAAAAATGGTGTCCAAAAAAGTCTATTTCGAATAGGTGCAAATTGTAAACGTTCAAAATATAACTTTACCGCTTCTTTTGCATGCAAGTAGCTAGCTAGCTAGCCATTTGAGACGAAGCGCTTGTCATCTTTTGAATTTTTCTAATTTTGTTTGAAGTTTGTACGTGTACACTCAAGTACATACTCAAGTTTTTATGTTAGAGAATACAAACTTTTATATTTAGTAAAACTTTTTAATATATATATAAATCAAAATTTAAAATTTTCAAAAAAAGCATGATTATCCTAACACTTCTCGGTGTTGCAATGAATTCTTGTGGTCGTCTTCAATATTCGAATGTGTGACAGCGTTTAGATGAAGCCCTTTGATTGATGTTGCAATCAATACTTGTTGTCACCTAAAAATATAATATTATCATACACATTCGCATCTGATATTCGTATGTGAATACGAAAAATTAAAAGAAAAAGGAGTCTTAATTGGTAAAGATTGGTATGGTAGTGCGAATGGGGTGAAATGATGGAAATGCAGCAATCCAACTTTTATTGTGATGGCAAGAGTTTCTTCAAAAAAGGGTATGCAAGTAATACTCATTACTCGCATCAAAGGTGTTTCGTCGTTTTCGCTGTGCTGTGGGACAATGACATAAAAATACCAATTCCAAAACCCTAATTATCTTTTTACAAAGCCAAAAAAAAAAAAAATGGAACTGTTGTTATGACCCACATCTCCCCCACACAACCTGGAATCCACACCTCACATGGATGCACTATTTTATTGAAAATGATGGGCAAATCATGTCTCCCAAAACTATCATATCATTTCCTCTCATTTTTTTTTATAACCATCTGTATCTAATTTTTTAGCCGATTAATCCAAATTTAAGTAATACTGAGACTTACTATGGAGACGATCCTCTTAACCCAAAACACTATCAGTGTCCTGACCATCAAGGCCTCCTCGATGAATATCTCGTGTTGATCTTTTTAAAGTTTTTCTATACTCAAAATAAAAATCAAACTTGCAACAACTTGTTAAATTAGAAGAGATTCTTTATTATTTTATATTTTAGGCCCCGAAGAATTTTACAGGTTAAGAATTTGCAATTAATGATTGCGACAACTATAAAACCTGTTTGACAAGCAAGGAAATGATTAATATTAATAAGTACAGGTTTAAAGTTAAAAAAAGTTCTTGTTTGTTTTAAACATGGAAATCATGTAGGAAAAACATTATTGTAGATCAATTGAATTGTTTTTTTCAAAGATGAAAATGTTTTTTACACTTCTCTCTCAATGATAATGGCTGTATCAATCTTAATTTTATGGTGAAGGATATTTCTTAGAAAACGTTATTTTTAATATAACAAAAGAATAGGACATGAAGCCCATTTGCAAACCAACATGAATCAGCCACCAACTCTGAAGCAAAACCATGGGTTTAGAATTAGAAGCCATCTCATAATGATTTCTCTAAATATTCTAATTAATCTTGAGTTAAATAGAATTATTGTTTTTAACCATCATTTGATTTATTGACCGACTAATTCGAATCAGATTTTGCAGGGTCCAATATGAGGCGGTATTCTCAGCCAAATTCTCTCCATTTACACCATAAAAATTGAACCCTTAATGGTGTAGGGCTGCCATATCACGTTGGATTCTCCAATTGGTTACTTAGAAACAAGCCTAGGGCTTTAAACTCAATAGGGAAGACTAGGCGCGAAAGCTAGAATCTTCGAGATTAATTGGTTTGACGTTTCTTGAAATTATGAAAAGTAAGAGTAAAAAATTAAAGAAACAAAAGTGAATATGATAGGTTAGATAAAAACAAGTAAGAATTGAACGAAGAAATTAAAAAAAATATTAAAGGAAAGATAGGTAAAATAAATATGAAATTTTCATCTTTGTTTACGAGATATCGTCAATGCAGGGAGCTTGAAGATGAAGATGAAGATAGACTAGATGGATTTGTAGATGTCCCACGGAAACATCCTACATGCAATTGAATAGGTAATCTTAGTGATATGACTCTAACAGACCCTCATACCCGCATTTAGATAGGTAAACTAGAGCGTAAAGATCCTCCATCTGATAAACTAGCTGAAACATTAAAGAATATTTCTAAGGCACAAGTTTATTGACACTTCAAACATATACTCAAAAAATACTTTTATTAAAACCTCAAATCTCAAATCTGAATTATAATGCTGGTGAAAATAAGGAATGAAATTATATCCTAGCAAGTATCCTAAAATAAGGCCAAAATTAAGGATAAATACTACTAATATAAGGTTTAAAATAAAATAATAAATAAAGTTATAAAATATCCCTAATTTGGCTAATAAATTCATCCAAGGTCTTCACATAAGAGTTATTGGACGAATTTTAACTATATGGACCAATTGAACTTCATAATTCCCGATTTAAAATTTCTGCATACGCCGTTTTCGCTAAAATAGACATACCTTGAGTTTTCGACATCGAATTGATGCATTCAAGATGCGTTGAAAAGTTAAGAACAAACGAATGTGTTTAAAGAAGACATATCGACCCATAAATGCTCGGATCTCATCTAAAATTCAAGATCCATTATTTTATCCCTCTCATGCATGTATCACTTAACAGTTTTTAATATGTTTTGTTCTTATTTGACCACTGTTGTAGATTGTATCATAATTTGACAACTAAAGAAATACAACATAAATATTATTTTATTTTATTTTATTCCTTCAAGATTATTTATTTATATTTATCAATTATTTCAATTAATCAAATAAATAATATCCACTAATATGCCAAATGAATTTAATAATTTATATTTTAAAAAAAATAACTTTAATAACTTCAAACTGTTGTTCGTGCCATCCATGAGTCATAAAGCTTTGAAAATTGTACAACCTATATAAAATACATAACTTCTAAATCCTTGTGCTTAATTATATATATAAAGGAAAAAAATTTGATACACAGGCCGTGTAAACTTTAGTTTACACGTGCCTTTTAGTTTTAGGGGTTAGAGTTTTAATTTGAGGTTTATGGTTTAGAATTTAAGGTTAGTGTTTAGAATTTAGTGTACATGGTTTAAGGTTTAGGGTTTAGTTTTTTAGGATTAGGAATTTAGGATTTAGTTTTTATAGTGTAAATACACAAGCTTGTGTAAAATTAATTTTACACAGCTTGTGTATCAAAGTTTTACCCGTATATAAATACACCTTAATTGAGCACTCTCCAAAACATTAGCTCATGTTTTATATATATTGTTTAAAGATATTTTATTTTATGTATCAAATGAATTAGTTTCCAACTAAATTTGTCGGATTCTGGAAATTTGATACTTTCATTAACGAAAAGGATCTATGTTGAAACAAATATATTATCAATAAATACAAAAATAAAGTTATAAGGGTCAATTTTGTTATAAAAATATATTATTTAATTATTTTAGAATGTAATATAAAATTACTTAAATTTAATTTATAAACATCGATCTATGCAACCTTCTATCTTAAGCATCATTACTTTTTCTTAAGTAATCCAAAGTTTATAATAACATAATTTCTAAAATTACTTTTTCTTAAGTAATCCAAAGTTTAAAATGACATAATAACATAATTTTAAGCATCATTATTTTTTCATCCATCGTTTTGGCATAATTTCAGCATACCTTAGCAGTCGTTTGATGCTCGTAGAGAGATCTTCATGACGCTAGTTTCTGATTATGATTCAGTCGGTGGCCATGGAAAGATAGATCCCCGCTCGTTTGATGGTTGTTTGCCGATGTAATCAGTCATGGGGAGCGGAGTGATCTGCCTGATAGTTTGGTTCGCTCACCACTCTTTTTTTACCCTGTAATGCGTCTCGTTTGGATAGAGACAATGAGATTCAGGAAGACTTCTGGATTTTGACCGTATGCTAATATCTATGGAAATATTTACTTTTCTTTGCACTTTTGTGTTTTTGTATAAGAATTTGGTGGACTAGTCTCGATTATTCTCCCTTCTGGATGCGTTGTATTTTGATATCTTCTATGATTTTCTAATAAAATTCAGTTGCAATTGTAAAAAAAAAATCCAACAATTAAGGAAAATACTACATGAACAAAAAAATAAAGAAAATAATATATTTTACTATTTTTTATCAATCCTTTTCCCTTTAATTCTACTATATCATTTCATGATTCACGAGGTTGAAGGATGATCACTAATTTATTTATAGATTTTTATGAACTTTTTAGTATATATTATCTCGAAGATCATATGTAATAATATATAATTAGCAAAAATGCATAAAAAAAAGATAATATATACTATAGAATTATACTTCAATGTTGGTAGTGACTAAAGAAATCTACAATTAGTAAATATATAAAAAAACTATTGTGTAAGTCGAAGAGTCAATACAAAAAACCGACCAACCATTAAAATAAAATATCATACAGCCATTGTTACAAAAAATACCATACAGTACAATGCTTCGTTGGCTTTTCTTATAATACAATAAAATTATGAACCCTTAAATAAAACGATAAAATTATTCTAAACCAAACTAAACTAAACTAAACTAAACTAAACTAACATTTGCTTTTATCAAAAAATTAAAAAAATGCACAAGCGTAAATCAATCCAGAAATAAATTAACATTTTTTAAAGTTACAATTAATATGTTCCAGTGGTTAGGGGTGTAAACCAGCCGAGTCGAGCTCGAGTAGTGCTGAGCTCGACTCGACTCGTTAAGATTTCGAGTCGAGTTCAAGCTCGAGTATTTTTTAACGAGCCTGAGAAATCTGAGCTCGACTCGGCTCGTTAAGAATTCGAGTCGAGTTCATGCTCGAGTATTTTTTAACGAGCCTGAGAAATCTGAGCTCGATTCGGCTCGTTAAGAATTCGAGTCGAGTTCGAGCTTGATTCGAGCCCAATCGAGTTAAGTGTTGACCAATCTTTGACCGTGTCGGACTCAAGTAGCTCGCCATCTGTCACGTCTCATTTAAAGCCCTATCAAGAAAAAAACTTTGATACACAAGTTGTGTAAACTCAAGCTGTTAATTTTAGGGTTTAGGGTGTTAGTTTAGGGTTTAGAGGTTTAGGTTGTTGAGTTTAGAATTTAGTATTTAGATTTTAGGGTTTAAGACTTATGTTTAGGGTTTATATTTTAGGGTTTTAAGTTTAGGAATTTAGATTTTATATTATAAAAAATAAAAAATTAGTATATTATATTTTCGAGTAGCTCGCGAGCTTTTCGAGTCAGGTATCAAGTAACTCGGCTCGCTCGAGCCGAGTTCGAGCTCGAGTCGAGTTTGAATAGCTCGCAATCTGTCTCGTCTCATTTACAGCCCTACCAATGGTTATGACCATAATCAATTAGAGTAATATATATAATTAAAATTATCATAAATATATTTATATGACTACAATAAGAAACAAATCATTACAAATTATAATGCACAAATAGACTGATCGATAGTTAAAATATTTTTAGATCTAAATAAAAATAATTATGAATATAACCCACATATAATAGGAGCTAGAATAAATTTAAATAAAAAACATACTTATAATATTTATACATATGAACTCAAACCGACACACTTAATATCTATATCAACGACATTTTTTAACTAGGTTCACGCGATAATTTTGTCTATGTAGTAATTTTAAATATATAATAATGTATTTTTTTTAATTGCATTAATTTTTTTCGTAGTCTTTTAAAATCAGTAATATTGTCTCTCTTTTTTAATTTCATCAATTTATTCATTGAACTCATGAATTGTATCAAACTCGCTCTGACTGTTGTCGACTGACATAGCCGTTAAATTATGTTCATGTCGATGATGACATATCAATTTTGATGATGAGATAATACGAATGGAGAGTTTTATAATTAATTAATTAATTTAAGATTACATATGTTTTTCTAAATTCAACACCAATTGTATTGACACATCATTAAAATTGACTTATCATCATCTGATTGGATGACATTAATTTTATTAAAGAAAATTACATATGGACATACTAATTCAGAAGTTGTTAATTATTTAGCAACTAAGTGTCTGATATGTCAAAAAACTACTGGTGATAACAATTCTATTAGTCAACCACGATAAAAGAGAGAGATTAGTGTAATTCAGGAGTTTACGAATTAAATTGATGAAATTAAAAAAGAATGACAATATTACTGATTTAAGATTACTACAAGATAACATTACCTTAAACCTTTTAATTATATATTAGAAATCAGATTTTCATTTTATTAAATATATTATTTTAGAAAAAATGATTAGAGAATATAACTGAACTAGCATTTGGAATTCGGATTGACATTGGTATTTAAAGTGTCAAAGTGGTGATCATATGCTAAGCACTAATTAATACTTAAAAGTTAATTAAGGTCAAACCCATTATTTGGCAATTATAAACTAGAGGGTTGACGTGGTAGAAGCAACATCCACATCTTCCAAGCACATGGCCACGTATTAGCATCAATAAACTTTGACGGTCGCGAGTTGGCACTCGACTGATTGGCCAATCGTGCCATCTTATAGGTAATCAATTTTTTAAAACACTTCAACGGCCAAAATTTGAGTTTGCGTTGCCATTTGAATTTGAATACGTAGAGAGTACTACAAGCATGAGAGATTCATAAATATTAACAGAATACAATTTTATATTATACATCCACAACGGATCCAAACAAACCAGATTAGATAAGATCGTAATTTTTTTTAATAGTCTTAATGTAATTATAAAATAATATTTATTCATATATATTTTAACCATTTGACAATGCACACACTTTTTGAGATAAAATTATTTAAATTTAGATTTGTTAGGATAGTAGGATAAGATCGTGACTGGATGTATTAGATGCAAGGACGGATCTATGCTTATAATGGAGAAATTATATCATGGGTCATTCCTGCCACGTCATCTATGAAACCAACCAATGAAAATCACGCATCTCATTATTTTTTTCATGTCATATTTTTTACAAAGTGAATATTCACTCATATTTCTTTGTAAATTAATTTTAAAAATATGACATACAAAAATAATGAGATTGATAGTTTTTATTGGTTGGTCCCATAGATGACGTGGCAGGAATGACCAATGATATAATTTCTCCGCTTTTGCCTCAATCCATCAATTTTTTTACCTTTAATTTATATATATTTAAAAAATTAGATTAATTATGAGTTTATCCCACACTTTTTAAAATTTATATTTTCCCCAATCTTCAACTCTGGCCCATCCCTGATCAGATGAAATTTATGTAATTAAATTTATATTTTCGTGTAATATAGTTGTTTTGAACGCCAAGCCGACTTCCCTTTCTATTAAAAAAACAACGGCCGTCTTTGTTTATATATAAAAGCTTGCCGTTGAGAAATTATTATATAGTTTGGACTGTTGAGTGGAAGAAGGTTGTTGGTTAAAGTCAAAGTAACAGACCATGGAATAGTATAATATTTGATCAACAAAAAAGTCTGTTGCTAAAGGTTAGCCAATTTAATACAAAGTATATCTTTAAACCTTTTTTAGTGGAATCAGTTAACATAAACATTCCCTAATTTTCTCAAACTGGTTTGTATCAAGGTAAAATAACTCAACTCTTTTGGAGCAATTTTTTTTTGAAAATACTGGTGTGATTACATGGTAGTATCTGCTCATATTTTTTTTAACCCTTTGACAATGCCTACACACACAAGTGCTCGAACTCGAGTCTTCTGGGATGGACATCATCTTCTTTTTCACTGAAGCCACTTGTTGAGTTCTTGGACCAAACATATTTGAAAATTTAACACAATAAACCAAACATAAACCGTTAGATATTATGTCACGAGAGTCATTTTTAGAATCATAATGTTCGGTATGATTTCGGGACGAGTTATGGGATTCAAAGATAATATAGAAGTAGTTTAATCTTAAGCCAAGAAACAATGGTTTGTGTAACATTGTTTATTTTCTGTGGAGAAACCCTAAAAGACCTTTTGCTTGAATCAATGAAAGAAGAGAGAGTAAACTAGCAAGGAGACATTGTTTGGCAAGAAAGAATCAGAGAGAAAATGGAAATCCAGAACCTCACTGCCTTTCCAACAAATGCTGATGCAAAATGCCAAGTATATGACATGGAAGTTGGAACACATCTTTTTTTCAACATGCTAGAGACTAGAAAATGAGCAAAAGGACACTCCTTACTTAATCATCATGCTAAAAACAAATTAAACTTGGATTAGTGGGGCATTAATTTTATCTTCAATGTCGGTAAAATAAAGCTTTAGGGTCATAGGGTGGCGTTATTATAGCAAGCTAAGTAGTTGGTTAATCTTCATCTTGACTTCTTTTTGTTTGTCGATTGATTTGAATCGAATATTTTAGAGACTCATTATGGATAATCTTTTCAACCCAATTTATCATGTTCAGAATATTATAATTCGAACACTAACTTTATTTAAAATTTAACATTTTATCTCACTAAATCAACTACTTGTCAATCAGTGTTCATCATCGTCTTGATATATTTTCTTTGGCTTAAATTAATACCCTCCCAAGTGTTGATATAGGAACAAGTCGAAGAAATAAGCACTTGAAATTTCATCTCTAAAAAAAATCATCTTTCCAATAAAATCGCGTCTCATTTGACCATACTTTAAAATATTCTTGAAAATGATGGCAATGAAGTCTATATAAAGCTTGGTCATGCACCCCAAGCTATGCAACTATCAACCCTGATTTTGATACAACTTAATTTCAATGGCTAGCTGCAAGGTTTTCCTCTGCCTTTCCCTGCATGTTCTGTTCTGGGTTTCGAGTTCCGGGACTCGGCTGTTTCATCCGTTTTCGACCGCCGATCCGGCATTGAGAACCGAATCGAAATCACAGCACACAGCTAGTACAAACAATGAAATGGAGATAGTTTATAGACATTTCGAGTCCAAGCAATTTTCAGGCATCGACCAAATACCATTGACAGTTGCAGCAGGTGAAGAACACCCTAAATCATCCGTCGTCGAATCCAAGCGTGCATTGATTGAAGAAGCCAGGGAAGCCATTCAAGCAAGCATTCAAAGAAACGGCGGGGTACCATTCGAGCCGGAACGATTAAGTCCAGGCGGACCGGATCCACATCATCACTAACAATCCTACATTTTCTTAGCAACCGGTTGATTTACACCATAGAAACAGAAAAAAATGTCAGAAAATTTATTTTCCAAACATTTCTTTTGCTTGCTTTTAGTGTAGATCATTTGGTTATTTGAGGAATGATTGTACCATTGTTCTTCATTACCATTAATGTATCAGACATGGAACTTCAATAAATCTATATATTTCTGCAGCAAATGCTAGTCCCCAACTATATATTGTATGTCAATTTCAGCTGTCAAATAAGGACATTTAGGTCACAATCATATTCACCAATCCAACCAGTTAATCAAGTGGGATCCTACTAAAGAAATCTAAGAACAAATCAAGACCAAACTCGGCTCAGTGTAACCGACCGGTCCCAGCCAAGGGCCAATACAATTCTTTACTTTTTGAGATTTCATCATTTGATAGGTACATGGGGCAAAAGGTGAGTTCCCTTAGCTTTAATGGATAGAGATGACTAACTATTAACATGAAAAGTGATATTTATAGATCATCCATAAGTGGTGAATCTTGGCCGGATAGTTTAGAGGAGCCTAATCAAATTTTTTAAAGTTTTAATTAAATTTTCAAATTTTTTTAAGGATTTATTATTTTTTTTTTTAAAAATGAGGTAAAAAATGACTAGCTATCATTTTTGGTCAAAATAAGTATCTTTGTTGACCTTAAATGAGGTAAAAAATGATAGTTTGGGCACCTAAAAAGACAAAAAAAAGTTTAGGCACCTAAAAGAAAAAATGTGACAGTTTGGACACTTATTTTGATATTAAACCTAAAGTTTGGGTGAGTTTTAAGTTTGGCAGATGACTCAATCCATCGATACTCGTAGCGAAGTTGAGAGGTAAAACTCAACATGATCAAGAATGGACTTAGAGGGGCTTAAAGGGTAGTCATCTCCCTAAAAATTTAAAATTCCTATATGATTTAATTTTTTTATGTATTTCCTATTGAAAATTTATTTTACCCCGCTAAAATTTTATAAGTTCGGCTGCTAAAATTTTATAAAATCGCCCATAACTTAAAGTCTACGGGATGATAATATTATTTTTTCGATTTTGCAAACTGAAACGATAATTTTTGGATGACAACACTTCATAAACTTCTTACCATAAATTCATCTATGAATAATATATTATTCAATGGAGGCTACACTAATCATAACATAGGTTTTATATACTATGCAATTTAATACGTGTCAAAACATGTGGACAAAACAACTTTTTTTTAATGGCCAAAGACATAAAGAAGCCATATCTTCCATATTCATACATAAGGACAAATTTGAAAATAATTCCCTCTATTGGAGAGAAAAAGTCTTAGATCAATGATGAATGCAGTATTTTAAGTTAGAGAAAAATTAAAAATTTGAAGTAATAAAAATATATTTTTAATAAAAGATATTTTTAAATCATATATAGATTTTAAATTTCTAGGGCCGATCGCTCCCTAGCCCCCTCGGCCTATTCTTGTTTAGGACAAGACAAAAGGAAGTATGAGCTAAGGATCTAAAGTTTTATTGTCTTCATGAGCTTTTCGAGTCAATTCTGTCATGATGTTAAAGAAATAAGATACGCACAGGACAGAACGACCAGATCAATTTCGAAGTTGCCACACCCAAAAAACAATGGCTCTTTTTTGGCTGTTTATGACAGGCAAAGAACGTCAAACTTTGCTAAGCAAATAAGGTTCGAACATTAAAACATAATGTTGTTTTATGTGTCTAATAACGTTAATAGAGGTGAGTCAGGAAAGCAGAAAAACCAGCTGAGTTTTGGGGTTAAGACAAAACCATGTTCTGTCAAGTTTTATCTGGTTATACGTCGATGTTCCAATACATCAATGTCTTATATGATAAATGTCATTTCAGCCTTGTCCCATTGCTTCCGAGGTTGATCTCCTTTACTATATAAGCTTATTGGTAAGTTTATTGATGATATAACTTCGTTTCTCGTTGTTAGAACATAGCAATAAACCATGGCCAATGCTTCAAGTTTTAGGCTGGTGCTGGTGTTCATCATCATTGTATTGATGATTTCAATGAGAAAATCTGAAGCAAGGTCTTATGATCATGGTAAGCCAACCGTAGCCGGAAAGATTGATAGCATGACTATGTTGGAGAAATTCGGTAACGATTTATCAAAAGTCGAGTATTACAGAAGGATGTTGAGTGGTAATCCGGAAAGAATCTCGCCCGGAGGACCGGACCCTAAGCATCACTTTTAATCATCGGCAGCTTTGAAGTAGATGATCAGAAAATTGCAGTGTTGTGGAGGGGAATTAGTTCTTTGCATCTTTGGAAAGATTAAGTTCATTAATCCTCATGTACTATGGGAAAAGTTGGTTTTTTGAGACAATTTTAGTGGAAATTTTAGGTTTGAGCTTGTTGATGTGCCTCGGCTCTACCGAGAGTCTTACGGTTTCACAAGTCGTCGACTTGTGTGATGTACATCTCGACATGTGAAACCGTAAGACTCTCGGTAGAGCAGAGGCACATCAACAAGCTCAAACCTAAAATTTTCACTAAAATTGTCTCAAAAAATCAACTTTTCCCATAGTACATGAGGATTAATGAATTTAATCTTTCATGCTATATATCCAAAGATGCAACGGCTTGTGAACATGTAGGACTCTTGAGGAGTGGAAGCACATCGACATAGCAATAGTGATTTAGGCACTGTAAGAGTTTTTTATGCTTGAGTTGTGATAAATATGCAATTTTATCTGTCAGAATCTTCTTTATTTTCACCAGATTATCTTCATCGAAGTTGTGGATACATTAAATAATCTGTTCATATAACTGACAAGGCAAAAGTTTCGGATTACGTATTTGACACATCCAAATAGGATATATGCTCATAAGGCATTGCTAGAATCAAGGAAAGATCGAGCCCTCGAGGCCTCAATGTCGGGTTCACAAACTCGGACAGGCCGTAAGCCTCCGATGCGCCTAAAACCGTCACATCTGAACCCTGTTCTGCGTACTTTTTCTCCCTAAGATTAAATTAGGGATAACAGACGAGTATAATTTTGTGGATTTTACACCTCTTTCATTCAGTTGTGGTGGATATGAGTATAAGTTCGGTGGGTACGATCGAGTGTGAATGTCAAAAGTCATGCACGCCGTAAATAGTGGGTAGATGATAGGTTTGAGGCCTTACCCTTCCCAAATTCACCCGCCCTACATCCGCCATATGAATAAGGTTATTCTAATGAAAATGAAATACACACACACACACACACATATATATATATATATTAGGTGATGTTGGAGCGGATAAATATGTTTGTTATCATTCATGTGAAATATGTATGTAAGCATCTAAAAGAATTTTAGAATGACTAATGGAGTTAAAAATCAAAAAGAAATTTATCTAGGATTTTATATATAGGCAGTAAGTTCAAAAAATCATCAAAAATTCTATATAAATAATTAGGAAGTGATCTATACATCGTTGTAACCGTGAGTATGTCTAGTTTCATTTAGAATAAACAGAGATCAATTGCAATATGTATTTTAAAAGATACAACTTTTTAAGTAACTGGAGGTCAGAAAAACATCGCAACAGACTGCTCATAGTACTAGTTCGGCAATGACTTTAAAATTCGTCATAAATTGTACAATTAAATTAGAAGTACCACCTTATATGGTTAGAAAGACATTTGAGTCTAGTACAGGCGGTTGTGTGGTGGGTACCGAGTTGGGTAATGTGTACGGGGTGGATTTAAGAATGTACCCGCGTTGGCGAGTGTGGATTTGAAAATTGTACCATCCGTCATGGGCGGAGCCACATGCACAATTGGGGTGTCTGTTGACACTCCAATTTTTTTAGAAATTATATTTTTCTATAAAATATGTATATAAAAATTAAAAAATATATAATTAACACCCCTTTATAAATAAAATGGCATCTAATTTTTTTAAAAAAATTATTTTTCTATATAATTTGAATATTAATATATATATATATATAATTGACACTCTATTATATATAATTAACTCCTCTTAAACACCATTCAAAAAAATGATACCCCTTAAATAAATTTTTGGCTTCGCCTTTGTCTTCCGTGGGTATAAGGGTATAAGAAGGGGTATCTGCACCTGCACGTCTCGTTTGTCATCGCTAGATCAGATCCTAGTATGTGTGAGCGTTTGATCGAGTCGAGTTAAAAATTTTCGAGTTATTCGAGTTGACGTGCCATATTTCACAACTCAAACTTTATTTGAAATTTTTTCGATTCGAGTTTATGAAATTCGAGTCGAGTTTTTTAGTTCCTATATAAATTTAATTGTAATTATTTATCATGTTATAGTATGATTTGATTCCAATTTAAACAACTTTCTCTAATCATACAAGATATGCATATTGTCATGCCTGAGAAGAGACAGGAACATTGATCTCACATCGGTAAGAAAAAGGAGGTCTTGTAACACCTCGATCCCGATCCAAATCCGAAGCATCATATTCGGGTCTCCTAAACCAACCCATCAAAATTTCTCAATTAAAATCACAAGCTTGACAATTCTCAAAACAATCCATTTTCATAAATCCACATAAATAAATAAGATTAAACGAGTTTGCAAAATAGGAGCTCCAATTAAAATACATCGTTTGACCAATTGAAAAGTAAATCAAATAAAGTTACAGACTCGACTATGGTAAGGTCCTATGAATACAATCAGTCCAAACTAAAACATCAAGTATTGTACTTTAAAGCAGGCTCGGTGCTAGGAAATCCTTCTCGATGTGCTCCTCCAAAAGCAACTTGACAAACTATGCACGGAAAAACCACAATTTCGCACATTGACCTAATAAAGCTTAGTGATACATTTATACTCTACCGCAATTTATGAATATCATAAAACAAGCATGCATGATAATATAATCAAGAGTGCACAGAAAAGGCTTCTCAACACTGAGGATCGTCTTCTAGCCTACCCTAGCTAGAGTTCATAACCGTGTCTCAAGATACCACTAGAAATATAAGGAGTCTTACATGCCATCCCAGGCTTACCATACTCGAGGTCACACAGCCCTTCGAGTTTTTCGAGCTCACACAGCCCACTGAGTTATACATTCCATACCTGATCACATAGCCCAAGGGTAAAACAGCCAACATCAATATCCACATAGCGACATAATTAACATACATTCCCTACAATAGCCAATGAAGCCCTACAATACCCGTGATCACACAGCCATCGGGTTAACCGTGATCACATAGCCGTTAGGTTAATGGACCATATTCGGATCACCATAACCATAGATACGTCCAAAACATACTTGGATCACAAAAGCCACAAGCAGTCTTTACCTGAAGTCACTCAGCTAATCAAGTTGCTCGAGTTCGCATAGCCCATTGAGTTACTCGAGCTCACACAGTTCCCGAGTTATGTTTCCTTATCCTGGTCATATAGCCCAACTTCCACCAATGCTAGAGATATTTACCTCGAAAGACAGATCTTTGCATGCCGAAACACTTCCTCTTGATGGCCAATTCGAGATTCTCACCACAATTTAAAGGATTCAATCTTTTCTTTTTGGTTCTTGGGTAGGAAAGATGAGAGGGTATGGAAAAGGAAGACAAAAGACCAAGGTGATGTCACGACCCAACTTTTCTACAGAAATATTAAGGCCTCACCAGCCTTTGTCTTCTATTTATAATTTTACCACAATGCCCCTCCTCAAAACCCATCCTAACCCAAACCCCAAATCCACCAAGCAATCCCAACAACACATGGAGGCCCATAAAGGCTCCTACAAGCCCAACATAATCTGAACATTCGACCCGATGTGTCAGTCCAAGACTCGAGTCAACGCCTGTCGTTGACTCAAAAATATGGGTCGTACAACTCTCATATCCTTCAAGAAATTTCGTCCTCGAAATTTACACGGATAGAGGATATAAAACCAAATCAGATCCAAACACTTCACCAATCAAACAAGATCACCTTGATTAGGGAGAGTCCTCCCTCAACCTACCTTAATCGATACCATAACACTGAACCACTTGTTCACAACACTTCTCCCAAAAATTCTAATAACCTAATCACCACAACTATTAACACCCACAAAGATTCATAAAGCAGGCAACAAACCAACCTCAAACTATATTGTCCAAATACCGATCCAAGGAACTCAACTCTAAAGAATTATACCTCAGATAACAATTCTTTCTACTAACATCCGCTAATCGAAACTCTGAACTTAGACCTCATCTATGTCTACAATGCTGTACCACTCCCCCAAAACATTGTCAGGAACACGTCATATCTAACAACCATACCCCGGTCAACATCAAAGGACATGCAAAACCTTGACAATCAAACCTTATCATCAATCTACCTCGAACTAACGGCTTCTTTCTCATACTTGACCCACCAAGACGAGACTTAAAACTTTACTTTATTCGAACTTGCCTCCCACACGAACGCAGACCACTTTCGATTCATGAGATTTTTGCAATTCGGACTACTTGATTTCGAGAAACATTCGTTGTCACATACAAACTCCCACAAGCAACCAAAACTAACCAATCCATCCTCAAAGGTCTAACCATCTTCTTCCAAACAACCACTCAGTCCCAACTATCAAGCGCGAGAAACCATCTACTGCTCTCAAGGATTTCCAACTGGTTCCTCCAATAATAATTCTTTACAACATATTCATCCGGTTACCCACAACATGGCTATTAATCCCATATTTCTCTTGCCTACTTTGATAACCTTTCGCACTGCTTGCCTTACCTGAAGATAACTCATCTCAAACTCGATAGAGCAATCCCCTCCCAACTCCACGAAATGTAGATCAAAGGTGCACAAGCCATTCTACCATCCTCACCGCTTGCCCTAAGGGCCTAAACCATGTTTATCACAACCTTCATTTACCTTTACTACGGTACCTTTACTCTGAACAAATACGAAACTCTCATATTCTATAACCAAAAACATGGCCGTCGATATCCTAAAACAGGCAACGATCTTTCATTGTTACACTTCGGCTTAACACATCAAAAGCCACCATATAAGCCACACCCACACAATCACGTTCTCGATGAAGCACTTGGCAATGACAGCCAATTGGCCGCTTGTACAAGTGTGCCTCCAACAAAGAGTTCGTTAAGTGCCATACCACAAAGCGATGAACATTAACAACGAACTCAACTTTACCTTTATCGCGGTCCTAAACCACAATCAAACGGTATGACTGCTCGTTCACCAAGGGTGCCTCTATACCCTCAAACATCCACAACTCTAAGGCTAGGAATTCTCAACCCTCGTGTCTACAACGCAAGCTAATAACATCTCGTAGCATACAGATCTTTCCTTGAGCTAGCACTACAGAGCACAATGTCCTCTTTAGAGAGGTAAGGATTCTACACATCTAACACCAACAACCATATTCAAACAATCCGAAACTTACAACTTCTCGCTTGCAACTCACGACATACCTTGCATTCTCAACAAACATTTACGGTAAAATCCTTATCTAGGAGATGATGCACTTCTAATTACCATCTAAAGCGACAACAAACCCAAGATTTACCAAGATACACATTCACAAGAACCATCCCAAAACACATCTAAAAAGCTACATGGCTTACAAAACAACTGGTATCCAAACAAAGCTTAATTACCTGACATCTCCTCGGCCGTAACGTTGTCATCTCTAGTTTGAGCAGCAAGTTGTCTAGCAACGCCTCACGTGCCAACCCTAGCGGTGGATCTCACAGGACCTCCACCTTGAAAACTTGATGGTGCCCTAGCTCCGCCTCTAGTAAAACTCTGATCATGTCGGAAAGTAACCATCCTCTGAGACTGAGCCGGTGTGTCCTCATCCATAACTGTTTAGTCCTTCGCCATATGTCCTGCTGCTTGACACCTATAGCAAACCCTCCGAAGAAAAGCTACTTGATCATCGATCAATGGAACATTTTCGATCCTTTAAGCTGAAAATGGCTTCGTTATATCACTGGTGTTCTAACATTACTCGTTTGGTAGGGCTATGTAATCCGGAGGCAAAGCTATTGGAACTCCATCAGCAAGAAATCTGCTCAAATAGTTCAATGTTGCCATCGGACTATAAATAGCTGTTCTTGGTCTAAATTCAGACAAATCAAATAGCTGTTCTTGGTCTAAATTCAGACTGATTTGTCTGATCTTGACCAAGTGTTTTCGAGAACTGCTTACTCTGCTAAGTTGATCTTGCTGCCATGGTACACATCTTAACTTCCCTCCTCCAATCATACCGAGCCGTTTGTCTTCGACAAATGTTTTTCGTAACATACAGATCTTTTTACCACGATGTAAGTTGCCAATATATTTCTTACATTACCATTCTTTTTTTTTACCATTTTTAAAGGTTAAAAGCGAGAACCCAGTTCACATGGTTCCATTGCCTTTTGTAAAATGTACTCTGCTACAGATGGTTGGTTCCACCTTTGACATCAAATTTTCTATTTGGTTAATCTGTGTTTTTGTAATGTATGTATCTATGTTTTTCTATCTTCTCCGTTGATCCAAAGCTGATAATTCACGGGACATTGCAGTATTAAGGAGAGAACTCAGATTAAAACATTGTTAGAAGAAACGACCCCGAACCCTGAACATAGACTGAAACAAATATGAAATATACAAAACAAAAACACATGCATACAAGAAAATGCAGCTCAAATGATACTAATGGAAGATAAATTAGGAGTACATGATGTTTATCAAAGCCAAATACAACAACATTAAAGATTAAAAATACATGATCACAATTATAACAGCAACAACAACAACAAAAGCTTACAAAACCTAGTTTACACGCATAAAATGACTAAAACTCTTCGGTCCAACCAACGACGGAGCCAAAAAGTTCAATCTTCTTTTGCGCTGCAAGTGTGTATATCGGAGAACCATCGACACCATTCCGTACGATTCGAAAAATAATTTTGTCACCAGCGCTAAGCCGTTTGTCTCGAACATATTTACGCCAGTCTTTCTGAAAAACCGGCTTAGGATAATCGTTCCCTTCTCTTCTGATGTAATCCCCAAAATTCTCCCAAGCGTTACCGGAAACATCGCGGACTGGAAATGTTATCGTACGCCCCCTTCGTAATCCGGTAGATGCTCGATGAAGTCACTCGGAATCGCCACTTGCTTCTCAACATCAACCTTGGTCAGGTATTTCTCAAACGAAGCCATAGCTGAAAGAAGATATCAGTAACTAGAAACTAGAAAATGAACTTGTTTTGCTGAATACAACCATGTCCCTTATTTATAAACATCAAGTTTCACATATGATCTCGCTCATTGATCTGGTGAAATGTAAAGGGATCGAAATGCAGCATGCAGGTTAACGCGATGTGCTGGGCAGAAAGTGTTATTATACACTGACATTTTCTACACGAAAATCGTATTTGAGGCAAACTCTTTGCACTCTACTGATTGGCCAATCGTGCCATCTTATAGGCCGCAATTGCCATAATATAATTTATCAATTTATCCATTGAACTCATGAATTGTATCAAACTCGCTCTGACTGTTGTTGACAAACATAGCCGTTAAATTATGTCTATATTAATGATGACAGTTCAGTTTTGATGACGTGATAATACAATGGAGAATTTTACAATTAATTAATTATTTTAAGATTACATATGTTTTTTTTAAATCAACATCAAGACACATCACTAAAATTGACTTGTCATCATCTTATTGGATGTCATTAATTTTATTAAAGAAAATTACATATGGACCTACTAATTCAGACGTTGTTAATTATTTAACGACGAAGTGTCTGATATGTCAAAAAACGATTGGTGATTACGATTCTGTTAGTCAACGATGATAAAAAGGAGAGATTAGTGCAATTTAGGAGTTTGAGAATTAAATATATGAAATTAAAAAGGAATGACGACATTATTGATTTAGGATTACTACAAGACAATATTACCTTAAACCTTTTAATTATACATTAGAAATCAGATTTTCATTTTATTAAATATATTATTTTAGAAAAAATGATTAGAGAATATAACTGAACTAGCATTTGGAATTCGGATTGACATTGGTATTTAAAGTGTCAAAGTGGTGATCATATGCTAAGCACTAATTAATACTTAAAAGTTAATTAAGGTCAAACCCATTATTTGGCAATTATAAACTAGAGGGTTGACGTGGTAGAAGCAACATCCACATCTTCCAAGCACATGGCCACGTATTAGCATCAATAAACTTTGACGGTCGCGAGTTGGCACTCGACTGATTGGCCAATCGTGCCATCTTATAGGTAATCAATTTTTTAAAACACTTCAACGGCCAAAATTTGAGTTTGCGTTGCCATTTGAATTTGAATACGTAGAGAGTACTACAAGCATGAGAGATTCATAAATATTAACAGAATACAATTTTATATTATACATCCACAACGGATCCAAACAAACCAGATTAGATAAGATCGTAATTTTTTTTAATAGTCTTAATGTAATTATAAAATAATATTTATTCATATATATTTTAACCATTTGACAATGCACACACTTTGCAGATAAAATTATTTAAATTTAGATTTGTTAGGATAGTAGGATAAGATCGTGACTGGATGTATTAGATGCAAGGACGGATCTATGCTTATAATGGAGAAATTATATCATGGGTCATTCCTGCCACGTCATCTATGAAACCAACCAATGAAAATCACGCATCTCATTATTTTTTTCATGTCATATTTTTTACAAAGTGAATATTCACTCATATTTACTGTAAATTAATTTTAAAAATATGACATACAAAAATAATGAGATTGATAGTTTTTATTGGTTGGTCCCATAGATGACGTGGCAGGAATGACCAATGATATAATTTCTCCGCTTTTGCCTCAATCCATCAATTTTTTTACCTTTAATTTATATATATTTAAAAAATTAGATTAATTATGAGTTTATCCCACACTTTTTAAAATTTATATTTTCCCCAATCTTCAACTCTGGCCCATCCCTGATCAGATGAAATTTATGTAATTAAATTTATATTTTCGTGTAATATAGTTGTTTTGAACGCCAAGCCGACTTCCCTTTCTATTAAAAAAACAACGGCCGTCTTTGTTTATATATAAAAGCTTGCCGTTGAGAAATTATTATATAGTTTGGACTGTTGAGTGGAAGAAGGTTGTTGGTTAAAGTCAAAGTAACAGACCATGGAATAGTATATTTGATCAACAAAGAAGTCTGTTGCTAAAGGTTAGCCAATTTAATACAAAGTATAGTGGAATCAGTTAACATAAACATTCTCTAGTTTTCTCAAACTGGTTTGTATCAAGGTAAAAGAACTTAACTCTTTTGGACCAATTTTTTTTTGAAAATACTGGTGTGATTACATGATAGAATCTGCTCATATTTTTTCTTAACCCTTTGACAACGCCTACACACACAAGTGCTCGAACTCGAGTCTTCTGGGATGGACATCATCCTCTTTTCCACTGAAGCCACTTGTTGAGTTCTTGGACCAAACATATTTGAAAATTTAACACAATAAACCAAACATAAACAGTTAGATGTTATGTTACGAGAGTCATTTTTAGAATCATAATGTTCGGTATGATTTCGGGACGAGTTATGAGATTCAAAGATTATATAGAAGTAGTTTAATCTTAAGCCAAGAAACAATGGTTTGTGTAACATTGTTTATTCTCTATGGAGAAACCCTAAAAGACCTTTTGTTTGAATCAATGAAAGAAGAGAGAGTAAACTAGCAAGGAGACATTGTTTGGCAAGAAAGAATCAGAGAGAAAATGGAAATCCAGAACCTCACTGCCTTTCCAACAAATGCTGATGCAAAATGGCAAGTATATGACATGGAAGTTGAAACACATCTTTTTTTTCAACATGCTAGAGACTAGAAGATGAAGAGCAAAAGGACACTCCTTACTTAATCATCATGCTAAAAACAAATTAAACTTGGATTAGTGGGGCATTAATTTTATCTTCAATGTCGGTAAAATAAAGCTTTAGGGTTATAGGGTGGCGTTATTATAGCAAGCTAAGTAGTTGGTTAATCTTCATCTTGACTTTTTTTTGTTTGTCGATTGATTTGAATCAAATATTTTAGAGACTCATTATGGATAATCTTTTCAACCCAATTTATCATGTTCAGAATATTATAATTCGAACACTAACTTTATTTAAAAGTTAATATTTTATCTCACTAAATCAATAAATTGTCAATCAGTGTTCATCATCCTCTTGATATATTTTCTTTGGCTTAAATTAATACCCTCCCAAGTGTTGATATAGGAACAAGTCAAAGAAATAAGCACTTGAAATTTCATCTCTAAAAAAAAATATCTTTCCAATAAAATCGCGTCTCATTTGACCATACTTTAAAATATTCTTGAAAATGATGGCAATGAAGTCTATATAAAGCTTGGTCATGCACCCCAAGCTATGCAACTATCAACCCTGATTTTGATACAACTTAATTTCAATGGCTAGCTGCAAGGTTTTCCTCTGCCTTTCCCTGCATGTTCTGTTCTGGGTTTCGAGTTCCGGGACTCGGCTGTTTCATCCGTTTTCGACCGCCGATCCGGCATTGAGAACCGAATCGAAATCACAGCACACAGCTAGTACAAACAATGAAATGGAGATAGTTTATAGACATTTCGAGTCCAAGCAATTTTCAGGCATCGACCAAATACCATTGACAGTTGCAGCAGGTGAAGAACACCCTAAATCATCCGTCGTCGAATTCAAGCGTGCATTGATTGAAGAAGCCAGGGAAGCCATTCAAGCAAGCATTCAAAGAAACGGAGGGGTACCGTTCGAGCCGGAACGATTAAGTCCTGGCGGACCGGATCCACATCATCACTAATAATCCTACATTTTCTTAGCAACCGGTTGATTTACACCATAGAAACAGAAAAAAATGTCATAAATTTTATTTTCCAAACATTTCTTTTGCTTGCTTGTAGTGTAGATCATTTGGTTATTTGAGGAATGATTGTACCATTGTTCTTCATTACCATTAATGTATCAGACATGGAACTTCAATAAATCTATATATTTCTGCAGCAAATGCTAGTCCCCAACTATATATTGTATGTCAATTTCAGCTGTGAAATAAGGAAAATAAGAACTAGTATACATGTAGGTCACAATCATATTCACCAATCCAACTAGTTAATCAAGTGGGATCCTACTAAAGAAATCTAAGAACAAATCAAGACCAAACTCGGCTCAGTGAAACCGACCGGTCCCAGCCAAGGGCCAATACAATTCTTTACTTTCTGAGATTTCATCATTTGAGAGGTACTTGGGGCAAAAGGTGAGTTCCCTTAGCTTTACTGGATAGAGATGACCAACTTAAGGGAGATAGTCAATTTTGAATCCTCAAAACGGTTTGATTTTGAGAATTTTTATACTGAATTAAACATTCATAGAGAAGGGGGTTTGACTCTTGAATCTCCCTCTTCATTCACATATAAGAGAATTTCTATTTTAACATGCATTCAAATTATTTCGATTCAATTTTTTTAAAATTCGTTCCGACTTAAAATTTAAGAAAAAAATTCGGACAAGATAAAATATACCGAGTCGAATTCTAATAATCTTACCGTCTCTAAGATCAGAAGAGGAGGAGGAAGTAATGAAAAGAAAGAGTAGGCATGTAATATTCTACATATGATGTCTTAATCAATAGTTGGTTTCAAATGTGGATAAGATATGCTCTGATAGAATGCCATATCCTAAATATGAAAATTCAATGCAACAATCATACTATCTGCCATTTACACCTGCAAAATTGTCATGCTAATTTTACTTTACCATCAAATCTCAAGAATAGAAATTTTCTGACCATTTTCAGTACGTTTATTTATATTTTATATTAAAAATATAAATTTAATGTTTAGAATTAAGGGTTAGGGTTAGAGTTTAAAATTAAAATTTTAAAAAATTATGGTAGGATATATTTTTAAGGTTTAAAATTTAAAATGAACAAATTTTGTTTTCTCAAATCTTAAGTATTCTTTTTGATGCAACACTTTGCACTAATTATATAACAAGTTTGTCCACAAGATTATTGTACGGATAGGGTCGAATTAGACTCTTGTATGATATTATAATATTTTATTTATTTAAGTTTTATCCGATCTAAAATACGAGGCTCACATTAAATTTTATTTATATTATAAATAGTTAATTAAATTCATTTTAAGCAATGTGTCACGGGACTAGGGCTTAACCCTAGCGATCCGTGCGGCCTTAGACGCTCTTGACACTAATCGGTCGATTACCGCGCCTAAGTAAGCCTTAAACCAGCCTTGCGAGTACTCCTGCTCGGCAACGGCTCGGACAAGCCCTCCAGGCTTCGATGGATGCGGAAGCGCTTTAAGCACTATGGTGGCTACTCTTGGCCACTCTCATTTGTATCATCAATCATCCAATTCCATTCATTCTCTCATTTGAGAAGAGTAATAAGACTCTGAGACATTTACTCTAGTTTTCCTCTTGTTCCTTTCAATTGTCTTTATTTCCAAAGCTCTTGCGTTCTTCGGTGCCTTCGGAATTCGATCTTTCGGGTCGAGGATTCAGGCTTACTTAGTCGTTTGTCTTAAGGACTCGACTAAGGCCGCACGTCGGGTTGGTTCAGAAGTCTAGCCCCGTGACACATGTCTATAGCATTTTTATTTTTTTAAAATAATTATGTTATTTTTAATTTAATATTAATAATTTACTAAAATTTTAAATATAAATAATTTAACACATTTTTTAATTTTTATGTCATAGTATTGTGCATGATTATACATTTAATTTTTATGTGCCATAAATCATAAACAATATATAAAAGTATCATAATATTTTATATTAGAAAGTAGAAACATAGAAATAGATCGTAGATCATCATACACGAACCTTAAATGTTCCAGTCTAATTCCAATCCTATTTTAAATGAGACCATTTCTTTTCCTAACCTATTTTCAAAGCTAATATATGCCTAAACTCTTATAAATTTTGGGCTTAATATCAAAATATGTGTCTAAACTATCATATTTTTCTCTTTTAGGTGCCTAAACTTTTTTGTCCCTTTTAGGCGCAAAACTATCATTTTTTGGTAAAAATAGGTACCTCGATTGACCTTAAATGGTGTAAAAAATGATAATTTGGGCACCTAAAGGGACAAAAAGAAATTTAGGCACTTAAAAGAGAAAAATGTGATAGTTTAAACACTTATTTTGATATTAAACCTAAAGTTTGGGTGAGTTTTAAGTTTGGCAGATGACTTAATCCATCGATACTCATAGTAGAGTTGGGAGATAAAATTCCATTAAAACATGATCAGGGATGGACTTAGAGGGGCAGTTGCCATCTAAAAATTTGAAATTCCTATATGATTTAATTTTTTATATGTATTTCTTATTAAAAATCTATTTTCGCCCCTAAATTTTATAAGTTTGTCCCCTAAAATTTTATAGATTCATCTCCTAATATAAAATCCTACGGGATGATAATATTAATTTTTCGATTTTACAAACTCAAATGACAATTTTTAGATGACAACACTTCATAAACTTCTTACCATAAATTCATGTATGAATAATATATTATTCAATGGAGACTACACTAATCATAACATAGGTTTCATATACTATGCAAATTAATACGTGTCAAAACATGTGGACAAAACAACTTTTTTAATGGATCATACATGTGTGCGGCTTGAGAAGGGCCAAAAACATAAAGAAGCTATATCTTCCATATTCATACATAAGGACAAATTTGAAAAATGAATTCCCTCTATTGGAGAGAAAAAGTCCTAGATCAAGGATGAACACAATATTTTATATTTGGGAAAATTTATACAATTTTTGAAACAAAACAGAGATGCAAAATAATCTGCAGTTAACAAGAAGAAATAGTTGAGGAAAATGATCATATTATTAGTCTGCTACAAAGTGTTTAAATACATGAAAAACCTGCTCTTGAAATTAACATAATGTTTCTAAAAGAACTCTAATTATATCAGAAAATTAAGGAAGCAATAAGACACGTTATTGACTTCAACTAAACAACTTATTCCTAGATTTTATGAACAAAATACTGACCAAGCAAAAATAGAAACGTAAACAAATATTAACTGAATCTACTGAGATGCACTATTTTTAACAATTTTAAGAGATGAAAATATATTTTTAATAAAAATATATAATTTTTTAAATCATATATACATTTTAAATTTCCAGGGTAATCGCTCCCAGCCCCTCGGCCATTCCTGTTTAGGACAAAGACAAAAGGGAGTATGAGCTAAGGATCTAAAGTTGTATTCTCTTCATGAGCTTTTCGAGTCAATTCTGTCATGATGTTAAAGAAATAAGATAAGCATTGGACAGAACGACCAGATCAATTTCTGAGTTGCCACACCCAAAAAACAAGTGGCTCTTTTTTGGGCTGTTTATGATAGGCAAAGAACGTCAAACTTTGTTAAGCAAATGAGGTTCGAACATTAAAACATAATGTTGTTTTATGTGTCTAATAACGTTAATGGGGGTGAGTCAGGAAAGCAGAAAAACCAGCTGAGTTTGGGGTTAAGACAAAACCATGTTCTGTCAAGTTTTATCTGGTTATACGTCAATGTTCCAATACATCAATGTATTATATGATAAATGTCATTTCAGTCTTGTCCCATTGCTTCCGAGGTTGATCTCCTTTACTATATAAGCTTATTGGTAAGTTTATTGATGATATAACTTCGTTTCTCGTTGTTAGAAAATTTTACATAGCAATAAACCATGGCCAATGCTTCAAGTTTTAGGCTGGTGCTGGTGTTCATCATCATTGTATTGATGATTTCAATGAGAAAATCTGAAGCAAGGTCTTATGATCATGGTAAGCCAACCGTAGCTGGAAAGATTGATAGCATGACTATGTTGGAGAAATTCGGTAACGATTTATCAAAAGTCGAGTATTACAGAAGGATGCTGAGTGGTAATCCGGAAAGAATCTCGCCCGGAGGACCGGACCCTCAGCATCACTTTTAATCATCGGCAGCTTTGAAGTAGATGATCAGAAAATTGCAGTGTTGTGGAGGGGAATTAGTTCTTTGCATCTTTGGATATATAGCATGAAAGATTAAGTTCATTAATCCTCATGTACTATGGGAAAAGTTGGTTTTTTGAGACAATTTTAGTGGAAATTTTAGGTTTGAGCTTGTTGATGTGCCTCGGCTCTACCGAGAGTCTTACGGTTTCACATGTCTAGATGTACATCACACAAGTCGAGTTAGTACTATGGGAAAAGTTGGTTTTTTGAGACAATTTTAGTGGAAATTTTAGGTTTGAGCTTGTTGATGTGCCTCGGCTCTACTGCGAGTCTTACGGTTTCACATGTCGAGATGTACATCACACAAGTTAACTCGACTTGTGTGATGTACATCTCGACATGTGAAACCGTAAGACTCTCGGTAGAGCTGAGGTACATCAACAAGCTCAAACCTAAAATTTCCACGAAAAATGTCCCAAAAAACCAACTTTTCCATAGTACATGAGGATTAATGAACTTAATCTTTCATGCTATATATCCAAAGATGCAACGGCTTGTGAACATGTAGGACTCTTGAGGAGTGGAAGCACATCGACATAGCTATAGTGATTTAGGCACTGTAACAGTTTTTTATGCTTGAGTTGCGATAAATATGCAATTTTATCTGTCAGAGTCTTCTTTATTTTCACCAGATTATCTTCATCGAAGTTGTGGATACATTAAATAATCTGTTCATATAACTGACAAGGCAAAAGTTTCGGATTACGTTGGCAAATGTTATCCAAAAACATGTTGCTTTCATTATATAGGATTTTATAATGATTAATGGAGTTAAAAATCAAGTATATGAAATTTATCTAGGATTTTATATATAGGCAGTAAGTTCAAAAATTCTATATAAATAATTAGGTAGTGATCCATTATCGTTGTAACCGTGAATATGTCTAGTTTCAATTAGAATAAACAGAGATCAATTGCAATATGTATTTAAAAAGATACAACTTTTTAAGTAATTGGAGGTCAGAAAAACATCGCAACAGACTGCTCATAGTACAAGTTCGACAATGACTTTACAATTCGTCATAAATTGTACAATTAAATTAGAAGTACCACCTTATATGGTTAGAAAGACATTTGAGTCTAGTACATGCGGTTGTGTGGTGGATACCGAGCTGGGTAATGTGTACGGGGTGGATTTAAGAATGTACCTGCGTTGGCGAGTGTGGATTTGAAAATTGTACCCTCCGTCATGGACGGAGCCACATGCACAATTGGGGTGTCTGATGACACTCCAATTTTTTTAGAAATTATATTTTTCTATAAAATATGTATACAAAAATTAAAAAATATATAATTAATACCCCTTTATAAATAAAATGACACCCAATTTTTTAAAAAAAATATGTTTCTATATAATTTGAATGTTAAAATATATATATATATAATTGACACTCCATTATATATAATTAACTCCTCTTAAACACCATTCGAAAAAATGATACCCCTTAAATAAATTTCTGCCTTCGCCTTTGTATTCCGTGGGTGTAAGGGTATAGGAAGGGGTATCCGCACCTGCACGTCTCATTTGTCATCGCCAGATCAGATCCCGGTATGTGTGAGCGTTTGATCGAGTCGAGTTAAAAAATTTCGAGTTATTCGAGTTGACGTGTCATATTTCACAACTCAAACTTTATTTTAAAGTTTTTCGATTCGAGTTTATGAAATTCGAGTCGAGTTCAAGTCGAGTCGAGTTTTTTAGTTCCTATAAAAATTTAATTGTAATTATTTATCATGTTATAGTATGGTTTGATTCCAATTTAAACAACTTTCTCTAATCATATAAGATATGCATATGCCTGAGAAGAGACGTGAACAATGATCCCACATCGGTAAGAAAAATGAGGTCTTGTAACACCTCTACCCCGATCTGAATCCGAAGCATCATATTCGGGTCTCCCAAACCGACCCATCAAAATTTATCAATTAAAATCACAAGTTTGACAATTCTCAAAACAATCCATTTTCATAAATCCACATAAATAAATAAGATTAAACGAGTTTGCAAAATAGGAGCTCCAATTAAAATGCACCGTTTGACCAATTGAAAAGTAAATCAAATAAAGTTACAGACTCGACTGTGGTAAAGTCCTATGAATACAATCAGTCCAAACTAAAACATCAAGTACTGTACTTTAAAGCATGCTCGGTGTTGGGAAATCCTTCTCTATGTGCTCCTCCAAAAGCAACTTGACAATCCATGCACGGAAAAACCACAATTTCGCACACTGACCTAACAAAGCTCAGTGGTACATTTCTACTCTACCGCAATTTATGAATATCATAAAACAAGCATGCATGATAATATAATCAAGGGTGCACAGAAAGGCTTCTCAACACTAAGGATCGTCTTCTAGCCTACCCTAGCTAGAGTTCATAACCGTGTCTCAAGATACCACTAGAAATATAAGGAGTCTCACATGCCATCCTAGGCTTACCATACTCGAGGTCACACAGCCCTTCGAGTTTTTCAAGCTCACACAGCCCACCGAGTTATACATTCCATACCCTGATCACATAGCCCAAGGGTAAAACAGCCAACATCAACATCCACATGGCGACATAATTAACATACATTCCCTACAATGGCCAATGAAGCCCTACAATACCCGTGATCACACAGCCATCGAGTTACCCGTGATCACATAGCCGTTAGGTTAATGGGCCATATTCGGATCACCATAACCACAAATACGTCCAAAACATACTTGGATCACAAAAGCCACAAGCAGTCTTTACCTGAAGTCACTCAGCTAATCAAGTTACTCGAGTTCACATAGCCCATCGAGTTACTCGAGCTCACACAGTTCCCGAGTTATGTTTCCTTATCCTGATCGTATAGCCCAACTTCCACCAATGCTAGAGATATTTACCTCGAAAGACAGATCTGAAGCAAGGTCTTATGATCATGGTAAGCCGACCATGACCGGAAAGATCGATAGCATGACTATGTTGGAGAAACTCGGTTATGATTTATCAAAAATAGAGTATTACAAAAGAATGCTGAGTGGTAATCCAGAGAGAATCTCCCCCGGAGGACCGGACCCTCAGCATCACTTTTAATCATCAGCAGCTTTGAAGTAAATGATCAGAAAATTGCAGTGCCGTGTAGGGGAATTAGTTCTTTGTATCTTTGGATATGTAGCATGAAAGATTAAGTTCATTAATCTTCGTGTACTATGGGAAATTTTGGTTTTTTTCAGACTTTTTTTGTGTGGAAATTTTAGGTTTTGAGCTTTTTGATGTGCATCACACAAGTCGGGATGTACATCACACAAGTCACGTCTTCTAACTCGACTTATGGTTTCACATGTCGAGATGTACATCACACAAATCAAGTCTCTTAACATGACTTGTGTGATACACTCGGCTTGTGAACAAGCAGGACTCTCGGGGGAGTGTAAGCACATCGACATAGCTATAGTAGTGATTTAGGATCTGTAAGAGTACTTTTATGCTTTAGTTGTAATAAATATGCAATTTTATTTGTCAGAATCTTCTTTATTTTCACCAGATTATCTTCATTGAAGTTGTGGATACATTAAATGATCTGTTCATATAACTGACAAGGCAACGTTGGCAAATGTTATCCGAAAAACATGTTGCTTTCATCGAATTGGCAATATCCTTAGGATAATCATCCGATAATATTAAGTTTACAGAATTCATACTGTTTGCGCACTAACTGTAATAATTTGGACTTGGATATGGGTACTTGATTTTTTTCGTTCTTAACATCGAAATTATTTCTTCTGCAACGTTGCTTTCACTTTTTATTTTTCTTGAAATATTTTTGTCCGACATCTGTATTTGACACATCCAAATAGGATATATACTCATAAGGCATGTTGAAAAAAATGTGAAGAAATAATAACTTTGAGCCATATTACGAAAGGATAAAGGTAGAGATTCGAATAATGATTCTATTAGGTCTTATTCTATTCTATGAGCCCTTTATAACAGTATCTCCTATGCTCAAATTGGTTGAGTGATAAATGAGAAATTGATGCTCAAAGTATGGTGGTTGTGAATTGAGTAAGGAAGTGAAAACCCCCTTAACTCACATTGGTGGGAAGTGTTTATATACACTTACCCTCTTGGTGACCATTGAATAACTTGAATGAAATTATGCCTTGCGTGCAAGCTCAGGGGTGTGGATTAAGGCTTGTTAAACCCCTTTGGGTTGGGGTGTACTTGCATGATGTGGGTAATGTGATTGTTCGGATTGGTCAAGCCTTTTTTTGAACTTGTGGATATTTTACTGTACTTTGAATTTAAAAGGGATAATTTTTTACTTTCTTAAATTCGAATATTAAAAAGGTATTGGGTATCGACTAATTCCAAATTAAATCGAATTTTTCCATATTTTCCTCCTCCATTCCCAGGCTTAAGCCTCCGATGCGCCTAAAACTGTCACATCTGAACCCTGTTCTGCATACTTTTTCTCCCTAAGATTAAATTAAGGATGACAGATGGATATAATTTTTGGATTTAACACCGCTTTCGTTTAGTTGTGGTGGACATGAATATGAGTTTGGTGGGTATGAGCGAGTGTGAATGTCAAAAGTCATACTCACCGTAGGTAGCGGGTACATGATTGGTTGGAGACCTTACTCCCCATATTCGCCAGTCCTGCATCCGCCATATGAATAAGGCTATTCTATTGAAAATGGAATATATATATATATATATATTAGGTGACGTTGGAGCGGATAAAATGAAATATGTATATAAGCATCTAGAGGAATTTTAGAACGCTTAATAGAGTTAAAAATCAAGTATATAAAATTTGTCCAGGATTTTATATATAGACAGTAAGTTCAAAAAATTATCAAAAAATTTATATAAATAATTAGGAAGTGATCCATAAATCGTTGTAACCGTGAGTAAGTCTAGTTTTATTTAGAACAAACAGAGATCAATTTTAATATGTATTTTAAAAGATACGGATTTTTAAGTAATTGGAAGTCAGAAAAAAAGAGTAACAGACTGCTCATAGTACTAGTTCGACAATAACTTTAAAATTCGTTATAAATTGTACAGTCAAATTAGAAGTACCACCTTACATGGTTAAAAATACATTTGAATCTAGTACAGGCGGTTGTGTGGTGGGTACCCAGTTGGGTAACGTGTACGGGTAGATTTAAGAATGTACCCGCGTTAACAAGTGTGGATTTGAAAATTGTATCCTCCGTCATGGACGGGGCCACATGCACAATTGGGGTGTCAGTTGAAGTTCTATTTGAAGGATCATGCTATTTGAAGTTCTATTTTAACTATCAATAAGATACATTTTCCAAACAACGTTAACATGTGCCACATAAGAGAATAAATGTTTGTTGGACGTCGATGTGATAAATAATAAACTCAAACCCCCAAATCTACACTGTTGCCGCCGCTGATCGCCATCGCCGACCTCATCCTTTCAATCGTCAGACCCAGTCGACTATTTTTCTCAATGTGTTGTCGTCAAAAATCGGTGAACGGTTTGCCAATCGAACGCCTATTTAACATTCGCCGTTCAATGTTCGACTGACACACCGTTCACCAATTTTCGAGACTGCACGTTGGGAGAAATGGTCGGCTAGGTCCGGCAATCGAAAGAGTGGGGTCGATGACAGCAACGGTGAAGATTTAAGGATTTTGGGACTATTTTAGAATTTTTAGAATTTCAAAATTTTTTAAAAAGTTTTAAATTATTAAAAAAATGAATTAAAAGAAATTATAAATTAATATATGACACATGTCAAATTTTTATTAGTTAACTGATTTTTTAACGACAATTAGCTACTGAACACCTAAAATTATAACGATTAATAGATTACAAATTGATCTAATCTGCAACTCTCCCGAAGGTCTTCAATGGTGGTTCTGTAAATCGAAGGAATGATGAGATAGGAGTAGTTGCCAAGTTAATAATGTAATAACCATAAAACGATACATAGATCGCTAAACCATAAGAGCATATCATTAATGCAATATGAAAGATACAAATCAAAACGAAAGATACAAATCCCTCCAAATTCGCTTAATTGTACTAAGGTTCCGTCTGACGTGGCAATACCCTAAACATTCTTTTCCCTTTTCCGTCGCGCTCTCTCGCGCGTGCACTAACGCAGACTCTTCACTGTGAAAACAAACCAAAACGAAAGATACAAATCCCTCCAGATTCCCTCTTTACCAAAAAAGGAAACAATTCCAAAACCCTAATTCTCAATTCTCTTTTACCCGCCCCCCTCTTTCCTCCCCCAAATCCTTGATCTTTCCGTACAACCGAACATAAGCCCTAATAAGGGGAAAAAACATTTTTAAGCCTTTAACTAATCTGGGTATTTTCCAATTAGGGGGTTTCCCCTTCCTTTTCCTTTAAAATTTGATTATTCTTATTTGAATGGCGACAGGGAATACTGAAGGTGAAGAATCAAAGAGCAACAAAGTTTATACCAGAAAACCCCACAATAACAATCCCCCAAACCCCACTTTCCCCCTTCAAAAATCTCCTCAGCAAACACTAGCCGCCGCCACTACAGCTGATGCCGTGGCGTCAGATGATTCGTCTAGCCATAAACAGTTTCAGCAGGGTTCAAGGAATGCTTCCAATGGGATTGCAGCTTCTGGGTATGTAAAATATGATAACCTCGTTAAGATTAACTTGAATGTTTTGTCCAAGAAGGATATTAGAGTTTTGCAGAGGAAGTTAGCTAGTGAGCTTGAGCAAGTTAGGAGTTTACTTAAGAATTTTGAGGCTAAAACAGGTAGGTTTAGTGGTGGAAGTTTAGCTAGAGTGAACTCGGATGTCGGTTCTGTAGGATTGCCTACTTCAAGGCCTTTTGATGGATTATCTGTGTCAATGGCAGAACATGATCAATGTAACAATGGTGATGTTGGTGGGAATGGGAGTGAGTTTGTGGAGAAAGAGAAGATAACCCCTAAGGCGAATCAGTATAATAAGAAGTCGGAGTTCGTTTTAAGGAAGGAGAAGTTGAAGCCTGCAGAGAGTAATAAGAAGATTAAACCTAATGCTGGGAAGAGTAATCCGGGTCAAATGGGAGGTGGGACTGTGATGGAGAAGTTTTCAGGTCAGTTGTTTAAGAGTTGTAGTAATTTGTTAGCGAAGTTAATGAAGCATAAGTTTGGCTGGGTGTTTGATAAACCAGTGGATGTGAAGGCACTCGGGTTGCATGATTATTATACCATTGTTAAGCATCCGATGGATTTGGGTACGGTGAAGGCTAGGTTGAACAAGAATTGGTACAAGTCACCTAGGGAGTTTGCGGAGGATGTGAGACTAACTTTCAGTAATGCAATGCTGTATAACCCAAAAGGACAGGATGTGCATGTTATGGCCGAGACATTGTCAGGGATATTTGAAGAACAATGGACAGCTATAGAGTCTGAGTATAATCTTCATAGGAGGTTTGAAAGGAGTCATGATTACAGTTTGCCAACCACTTCAAGGAGAGTTCCGGCTCCAGCTCCAGCACCAATTCAATCTCATGCTTCTGCTCCGGCTCATTCATCTCTACCATTAGAAGCTAGGACTCTTGAAAGATCAGGATCCTTGACAATGCCTCTTGACCCGAAGCCAAGAGATGCGGAGTTGGCTCCTACTGGTAGAGTCGCAGGATCAATGGAACCCAAGGCAAAGGATCCTGAGAAGAGGGATATGACTTATGCGGAGAAGCAGCGGCTCAGTGTAGACCTTCAGAACTTGCCTTCAGAGAAACTCGATAGCATTGTCCAGATCATTAGGAAGAGGAACACAGCACTTTTCCAGCAAGAAGATGAGATTGAGGTGGATATCGACAATGTTGATCCAGAAACGCTTTGGGAGCTTGATAGATTCGTGACCAACTATAAGAAGAGTTTAAGCAAAAACATGAAGAATACTGAAGTTGCTCTTCAAGCAAATGCTGAAGATGTCCGAAATATTCAGGAGACCGTAAGATGATGAGCAAGTGACTTTTAAACATCTAAATCTTTTGCATGCTTCGAATTGTTGTTCAATGGAACATTTTATTTTTATTCTTTTTGCAGAACATGGAACCACCTGTCAAAGAGGTATCAAAAGTAGCTGAAACAGGTAAGCACTATGTACTGACAAGAATTTGCTTTCTTTGGTATATTCTTCACTTGTTTGGTTCTGAAGATGAAATTTCCATGCGCTCATTATTGAAACTGGTTGGATTCCAAAGCAGCGGAAAGGATTGGTCACACATCATCTCCAATTCATGGAAAAATGCTTCAAAATGAAGAGAGTGGATCGAGTAGTTCAAGCAGTTCTAGCAGTGACTCTGGATCCTCATCAAGTGGTAAAAATTAAGCTTTTCCTTTCTTTACGCACTTACGAGCTTATATATGCAAGATTTCTTACGTTAATACTTTCATGCAGGCTCTGACAGTGATAGTTTATCTGAATAACGTGAGTCGTTTACCTTGTTTTTAATGAACTTTTTACCGCCTTATTTCTCGTATAAGTTGGCTAAGCATCGGAATTCGTATGAAATATTTACCAAGACACAATGTTACATGGTTTTTGTTCCAGTCAAATGCCACTGTTCACTAATCCTTCCTTTGATGGCTGTCCTTATTATAAGATGTAAAAAGGAACTCGAAGAGGGTTTTGGTCTCATGTTCTGAAATTGGTCTGTACTAGGAACATGTTCCATGCATGTTGAAGATGCTTAGATAGCATT